>JBBBDQ010001566.1:810000-1335000 GCA_037127315.1 Ascarosepion bandense
AAAAACAACATAATTCTTTGGCTCGTAAATTTTAATGCTTCCAAAAAGAAGCTATCTATTAACCACTACAGATAATCGTTCCTCCCGCCCATTTAACATGGATCAGGCTTCTCTCCCTGAAAGTAAAACTCTCTATCTCCTCGGATTAACTCTCACATCAGACTTCAAGTGGAATAACTATATAGAATCCAGAGCTACATCCGCTGCTAAGAAAGTTGGTTCTCTGTGTAGGGCCAGGAAGTTTTTTCTGTCCGAAACGATCCTACACATACACAAATCTACCATCCACCCGTGCATTGAATATTGCTGCCATATTTGGTCGGGTGCTCCTGCTATCCACCTAGGTGTCCTCGACCAAATCCAATGGAGAATCTGTAATGTGACTGATCCCGACTTGACAGCTGGAATACAGTCACTTTCTCATTAACGCAGTGTGGCTTCCCTGTGTCTCTTCTACAAATACTTTCATGGCTTCTGCTCCAATAAACTTAACTCACTGGTATCCCCTATAGAGGAATTTCCTCAAGCCACAAGATTAGCATCTAGGTCCCACCCTTTTACTGTGAAACCAATAAATTGTAAACGCAAATTTTACTCTAGTAGCTTCTTTTCTCGCACTTCCTGCCTGTGGAATTCCCTTTCGCATACGTGCTTTCCCAACAGCTATAATCTCCAAGAATTTAAATGTAAAGTCAATAGTCATCTCCTATCTCACTAACCTGCATCCTCTTTCTCATGCTCCCTTCTCCATCCACTCCACTCTCATCAGTATTCTCATCCTTATCTTACCCACTTCCTGACACCCCGTATTACCTGTCACTCCTTCTCATAACATCCCTCCTATGTAACCCCCTGAACAACAGTGGCAGTAAAATGCCATGCTTGGGGTGACACGATTATAAAAAAAAAAATCTACCCAAATGCGTGTAATTATTAAAAATAATGTTCGAACAAATAAATTAAAAATATGTCAAAGTTCATCCATTTTGTAAATATATATTACAGATAAAATAATACTTGTGACTTACTTTCATGTGGACACTGTTATATGGTGATCTCAGAATCTTCAGGTGGTTCAAAGGGCAAGATAATCAGTTTTTTTATTTAAGTATCTTTATCTGGTTTGTGTGTGTGTGTGTATGTATATATATATATATATATATATATATATATATATATATAATTTTCCTTATCTACATTAACGATCTCCCAGATGTAATAAGATCCCAGTAGGCATATATGCTGATGACAATACAGTTTACTCTCACATCGATCAAAAATCTGCTGAGGCTGACAAACCAAACCTCAGTGCCGAGCTTGAAAAGGACCTCCGATCTGTCACGGACTGGGGTAAGAAATGGCTCATGAATTTTAATGCTATTTATTAACCATCACAGACAATCGCTCCTGTCTCCCATTAGCATGGATCAGGCTAGTCTCCCTGAAAGCAAAACACTACGTCTCCTCAGCTTAACTCTCACAACAGACCTCAAGTAGAATGACTATATAGAATCTATGGCTAAATCCACTGCTAAGAAGGTTGGTTCTCAGAAGTTTTTTTTCTGCCTGAAACAATCCTGCACATATATAAATCTACCATCCGCTCGTGCATTGAATACTGCTGCGATATTTGGTTGGGTGCTCCTGCTATCCACCTAGGTGTCCTTGACAAAATCAAATGGAGAATCTGTAATGTAATAGATCCCGACTTGGCAGCTCACATACAGTCACATTCTCACCAGTGCAATGTGGCTGCCCTGTGTCTCTTCTACAAGTACTTTCATGGCTTCTGCTTCGATGAACATCGCTCACTGGTGCCTCCTATATGTAAATTTACTAGAGTCACAAGATTAGCAACTAGGTCCCACCCTTTTACTGTGAAATCAATAAATTGTAAATGCAAATTCTACTCTAGTAGCTTTTTTTCGCACTTCCCGCCTGTGGAATTCCCTTCCATTTACTTACATTCCTGACAGCTACAATCTCCAAGAATTTAAATGTAAAGTCAATAGTCATCTCCTATCTCACTAACCTGCATCCTCTCTCTCATACTCCCTTCTCCATCCACTCCACTCTCATCATTATTCTCATCCTTCTCTTACCCACTTCCTGACACCCCCTATAACCTGTCACTCTTTCTCATAACTTTCCTCCTATGTAACCACCTGCAAAACAGTGGCAGTAAAAAGCCTTGCTTGGGCTGATATGATTATAAAAAAAAAATAAAAGAAATATATATATATATATATATATATATATATATATATATAAATTTTTAGATATTCTACAATTTCATGGGTAATACGTATTTCGCAGCAAACATGCTTCGCGTCAGACCCAAATAACCTTCAGTCTAGGTTTATCAATCCCTCCAAAACAGAATTAGGTTTATCAATCCCTCCAAAACAGAATTAGTTTTATCAATCCCTCCAAAACAGAATTAGTTTTATCAATCCCTCCAAAACAGAATTAGGTTTAATTTCTAGTAATATTCTTAAGAAGATAATACTATTTATACAGGAAAGTATTCATACAAATTTATAGAAAGACTTGTCTGATACCATTACATGGTTCGAAAACATTCCAGATAAGAATAAAGCTTCTTCTTTACAATTTGATATTGTAGATTTTTACCCCTCTATTTCATATGATTTATTAGTTAATAGTTTAAACTATGCTAAAAACTTTACTCATATTTCCAATAATGAAATGGATATAATTTTAACCTCTAGAGATTCTTTACTAGTATACAATGATTCTACCTGGACTAAAAGTATTAACAATAACTTTGATATCCCAATGGGAGCTTATGATTCAGCACAAATCATGGATCTGATTGGGATATATATATTATATACTCTTGGTAGAATTGTTGATCGTAATCAAGTAGGTATTTACTGAGATGATGACCTTATGTATATCCCTAGCAGCAACGGCCTTCTTACATCTAGAATTCAGAAAAACATTATTAGAGCATTTAAAATTTTAGGTTTTAAAATCAAAATTTCATCCAATCTCAAAATTGTTAATTTTTTAAACATTAACTTTAATTTGTTCAATAATACCTTTAAACCATACCAAAAAAGTAATCAATCCACAATCTATATTAATGTTAATTCAAATCATCCTAAATCTATCATTAAACAAATACCTAAAATAGTTAATATTAGAATTAATAAATTATCATCTGATAAGGAAATATTTGATGAGAATAAAACAATATACAATGAAGACCTTAAGAAGAGTAATTTTAAAGATGAAATATTATATGAAGAAAAACTGAAGGATAAAACTAAAAATGGAAACAAAGGCAAAATTAGAAAAAGAAAAATAATATGGTTCAACCCTCCTTCTGCAAGTTGTCCAATGTAAACATAGGCAAATATTTTTTTAAATTTAGTTAGCAAACACTTCCACCAAAATAACCCCCTAATTCAACAGAAAAACTCTTAAAATTAGTTATTCAACTATTAATAACATGCAAAACATATTTAATTTTCATAATAATAAAGTACTTAAAAACTTCTATAACAAACCTCTGGAAAATAAACTTTCCTGTAATTGCATCAATAAAAACAACTGTCCCATTGATGGCAGGTGTAATTCTGAAAAAGCTGTTTATGAAGCCACTATTTTTCCAGAAGAGGACCCTAACAAAAACGAGTTTATATAGGAATATCTGCAGGTAGTTGGAAACAGAGACTTTACAATCACAGACACTCGTTTTCCTATGCCTCCTTGAAACATCAAACAGCCCTGTCTAAATACTACTGGGATATAAGGGATGGAGGATTTACCCCACTGGTCAAATGGAGGATAATAAAATAAGCTAACACTCCCAACAACTTTAGGGACAGATGTAATTTATGCCTGGAGGAGAAATTGATTATTAACAAATACAATAATCCAAAGGAACACCTTAATCAATGAAACGAATTGATATTTAAATGCAGGCATAAGAATAAGTATAAAATAATTTAGCTAGATCAAAATTATAATTTAAATTAATTCAACTTAAAAATTTGGTTTCTTTTGGAGAGAAATCTGGATTTTACCATTAGAAATATTTTACCCCCCACCCAATTTTTATAGTTATATTATTTTAATGGTTTTATAATATTTTAGATTGTAATGTTGTATGTATATGTGTGTATGAATATGCGAGTATATATATATATATATTAATGAAAAATATATATGGGATATGTATATATTTGCATTTGGATGTATGATGTATACGAATGTGTGTGTGTGTGTGTGTATATATATATATATATATTTCGTTTTTTCAGTGTTATGATAGATTTATATTTTGGTGTATGTTAGCTTCTTTACTAGGTTTTATTTTATAATATTATTATTAGTGTCATTATTTCTTTTAAAATTTTTAATATATATTTTATTTTTATTATTATTATTATTATTATTATTATTATTATTATTATTATTATTATTATATTTTTATTAATATTATTTGAGATAATTTTTAAGATGGTTTTTTTAATATTTTATTTATCATTTTCTTTCATTATTATAACTATATTTATTTATAATATTATACTACTAGTAGTTATATTTTAATTTGTATTAAAAAGTATGATTTACCATTTATTTCTATACTGTAAATACATCCCATTATCTTTAAAACTAAATTTAATGTTAAATTTCCATGTCATGTTTTTCTAAGAAAGCAGATGAGTTGCAATAGACGCTGGTGTGAGCTAAGATGTTAACTTTCTTTCTCCTTATACTGTTCGTTCTCCTTTCTTTTTTTCTTTATCTTTTTTTTTTTTTTTTTTTTTTTTTTTTTACAATTATCTAATTTTGATATGGGCACATGACTGTCTGTATGTGATTTTTTTTTTTCTAGATTATTTTGAATATTAGCTGTTGTATCATTTGGGTCTGACAAGCAGCAGGTTTGGCTGCGAAATACGTATTACCCATGAAATTATAGAATATCTAAAAATTTTTATAGATTATATTACTCTGTTAAATTTTTAAAAAAATTTAATATTGAGTTCTTTTGAGTTCATCTCTATCGGAATTTCAGTCAGTTAAATGGCGTACATGATACACGCTTGGGCGATCATGTCTCGAAAGAGACATGACTGACTGGGCAGAAGATTATCCCGCAGTAGGTTGCCATTGCTTTCTGCAGAATTTACCTGACTTAAGTAACAAATATTCTACGTTTTATATATATATATATATATATATATATATATATATTTGCTCTGTAATATTTTATTACATGGAGCTCTCTTCCTGTATCATTTTTTAATATTAAAATAAAATTTTTAATATTAATTAGGATCGGGTTTTTGGAATTTACCTTCCTGCTTTTTTCCCTTGGATTGAAGTATCTGAATTAATATATATATATATATATATATATATATATATATATATAGCTTAAAAGTTCATAATACATGTCAAATCTCAATTCTGTGTTTTGTAATTTCTCTTTCTATTCTCTGTTTTTTAGTAGAAATTTTACTTAATGTAAGTAGATGGCATTAATATTACAATTATTTCATATATAAGAATTTTATTTTTTTCAATCCAACTTTTTCATTACTTTAAAAATTATTTTTAGTGGATTTTTGCTCAGTTTACATTTATTTATTTTTATTTCTATTTTTCCTATTATAGTTATATTTTTTTTATGTATTCGATATCCTGGTTTTTGTAGCCACTATTTTTAGGGCATTATTATAAAAACCTTTATGTCTATAAAAAATTTCTTCACTAGAAGAGTTTTTGCAAATTCTATAGAAAAGGGTATATGTTTAATTATACTTGGGAGGGTGATTTGACTTTGGGTGGATGTATAATGGATATTCGTTAGGTTTTATGTATAGTTGATAAGTATTATTTACTAGTCAAGTGTTACATCATGGAAGCTTACTACTTTTAAATTAATGTTGATTATTACTTTTAGATTTAAACTTTTGAATTCTGTGTGGATGAGTTTTTTTATTTTATCTGTTTTAACATGTGTAGAATTTTGTAATCACATAATACCATCATCCCTATATAACCCTATGTCATGAGATGGTATCATGCAAATAAACCAATGAGAGCGGAAGACCCCACAGAGTCTAAAGCACTTCCTAATTTTCAAAATAACCAGAAATTCATCTTATATTTTCAAATATTAATCGTTTTCAACATTTATTTTTACATATAACCTGAAGAGGAACAGTTTTGTTCTGAAACATGAAAATTTTTGTGTAGTGATATTATGCTTTTATAAACCATTATAATAACAAAAGTACGATATTAAGCTCTACTCTGTATTGAGCACTCTTTATAAAAGTGAATGCTTGAACAGTGGGTTTTTAATCTATGTGTTCTTTCACTTTTCTGTAATATACATATATTTTTCTTTTTTTTTTTCTTCCATGCATCAAATATTACTATCAATTCTGGTCCAGTGCTTTTGTTATGTATTTAGAAATTCTTTACAAAATTCAAAGAGGCTGCATTGTCATCAGTCTTGACCTGGCATCTCAACTCCAATCACTTACAAAGTATAACACATGTTCCCCGTGCCTTTTTCATATAAATATTTCATGATAATTGTCGTGATAAGCTTTTCTATTTGCTACCTAAATATTATGAATTTTAATGCAGTACTAGATTGGCAGCAAAGTTTTATTTTACAGTTTCTTCTTACACACTTCTCACTTTTGGAACTCTCATCCGGTTTCTTTCTTACCAATCAACTTTGATCTTCAAAAATTTAAATGTAATGTTAATCGTTATCTTTTGTTTTCTTTATTCCTGTTCTTATATTATCCCCTTCCCATCAGATTTTTTTCCCCTCAGTAATCTCTTGCATCTTAGTGGCTGTATAACCTTGTTTGTGGTGAAATGATTAAAAAAATACATTGGAAATGGTTATCATATAATAATTCTGCTTGTTCTTCCTTAGTTAGTTCTTCCGTCTGTTACGCCCCTTACTCTCTATACGAGCTTTTCCTTCTAGAAGGGTAGTAAAGAGTGAGAGAGTAGGAGGAGAGAGCCTATAGCATTACCGTATCAGTAGCAGCTTAAGCTGGTGGTTGTAGCAGTAATTGTTTGTTTGTGTGTGTGTGTGTGTGTGTGTGTGTATGTGTGTGTACTGTACAATATACTAACAATAGGTAGGTTTGTTATTGTATCCCGTGACCTAATAATGAAATTTCTGGCCTCTACACCCTTGGCCATTAATCAGTTGGTCTTTTCTGTTTACAATGGACACAGGAGCCATGATTTTTCAGTAATAAAAAAAAATTTTTCTCTTTCAAAATCTCTCACAAAATAGCATACGGTATTTTGGTTATGGTCTGTGCATATGACGCTTAATATAAGATTACAGTAAAGTAGCTTCTATGGACATTACTTTATAGATATTTTAATAAAATTACACTGTGTTATCGTTATTTTATTATCCAATACCTTTATATTTGAAGATGTTACTATCATTTGTAGTATGATAAAGTAAAATTTTTCCAGGAAATCATAATTATCCTTCTGTGGAAGTTCCACAGGTTTTGCTAGTTCTCATTAAAAAAAAAAAAAATCTTATAAACATCAGCATTTAAAGAGAAAATCTTATTTGCCAATATTATGTAAATTTCATCTTACAATAAAATGAATATAGATATCCATTCCTTTTAATTTTTCACATTGTGTCAGATTGTTGGCTATCAATAACATTATGCAATTTTTGTAGATCTCGTGTTGGTATTGGTCATTGCAATTTGTTTAAATAACCAGATCTACATCAGTGCATAAACAGTTTTTATATTTATAGTGTATACTAGCAGTATAGCTCGGCATTGCTCAGGTGTAATGAAAGCTTTAAAACTAATCCATGGTCCTGGATCTCAGACTCTTTGGACGTTGGCACAAAAGACTAAAAAGCAATAGTTGTTTCCAGTTAAAGTGAAACCGTAGACTGAAAGAAAAATGAATGGATGTAAATCAAATTTTGATTTCCTGGTATTGATATCAAATTTTCTGCACTATTGTAAGAACTGCAACCTTGAAACTTCTGAATATCGTTTCTTATGTCTTTGTCTATGAGTGTATCAAATTTGATTTAAATCAGACCACTCTTTCTATAACCCGATTTTTTTCAATTATCGATTTTCGATATTTATCGGTGGTACCTCGACACAAAACCTAGCTAAGAACACTCGCGGACGCTTATAGTACAACTGTGTAAATTTTCAAGAAAATTGGTTCAGCTGTTTCAGAGTCTATAGGTAACGGATACACACACAAAGTTCCATTTATAAATAAGTTTAGATATTTGGTAAAATTTTTCATGCAGCAGTGAATAAGTAGTTTATTTTTTACCTATCTAAATATTCATGTCTGCCTGCCTAGCTGCCATTATTCCCACAATAAAATTTGTATTAACATCCCCAAAACAAGTTAACTATTTTATAGGCTTAAACTTACATGTATGAGCATTAGCCCAACAATTTAGCAACATTGCTTGCTTTGTAAGAATTTTATTCTGAAAACATTGACTTGTGCAATAAAATTTGACATTGTGCCATCAACTCTGATTTTGTTTATATGAGACAGACTCCTTTATTTCTTGATAATGAGGTATAAGACCAGATTTTCAGAAAGGTTAGAATTTGCTTGTCATAACTTATCTAACCTGATATTGCTCTTGCTAAACCTGATTCTGCAAACCTTAAGAAAATTAAACCAATGAACCCAAAAGACAGAAAAAGAATATTTTTCAGTAGTTTTATTGATAAAAAGTATTTTGACATGCAGGTTTTTTATCGTAAAGTGCTCGATACAATATTTACATTATTCAGACTATTGTCCTCATCTTGATTGCCATTTGTACGATGTTTCAGTCATTGTATGCTGTGGCCTTCTTCAGGTGCTAGGAATTTCAAACCAAATCCTTTATTATGATCACTGGAATATATCATTCTCATTCCTTGTGCAAAGCCTCTTTTGGTAGTCATGAGTTATCTTCTTCTAACCTGACTCTCTAAGTTACTTTTCACCACTGCTGTAGCCTAGTGACTTGACCCAAGGAGTTGTGAGTTCAATAGCAGGCTACAGCAGTAGTGAACAAGTATATATATATATATATATATTACTCATTTAGTTTCTCTTAATTTAGAAGTTGCAGTGTACGACCAAAATGGATTAAAAACAATTTAATCACTTGATCAGTGATTTTCATGTGTTTATATTAGTCACTGGTCACATTGAGGTGGTCGCTCACTAAGGTCAATTAACATTAGCAAATTGTTTGTGCTTAGAAAAACAGTTGTTAACAACAGGTGGCCACTGACGAAGAGGGTCACATACGGCAGGTTCCGATATATATATATATATATAAAGTTGAATAGTTGTGCAGACTACTATTCAGCTTTGTGTGGCAACCACTCTAAGAGAAGGAAAACTAAAACCTACAACTGAAGTTATCACTAGTTGTTTTGAGTATTCTGTTGATGTTGTACAAGTGTCTATCCCTATAATCTGTCTGCTGAGTTACAGGCTCGCTCTTAAATAAAAGAGCTAATTTAAGAAAGTGGCTATACTCAAAATCAAGTTGACTGCCATCACTCACACACAATCCCCTTAAGGAATTGTGTTCCTGATCAAACCAAAGTCTTGAATAATTATACTGGACATACTACTACATGCCTATCAAGAAGATTTCCATTACACGTCTCTGACCATACCTCAATTATGATTCATTTAAACACACATGGAAGCCTACCAAACTCCACCCACAATATACATGTAGAAAAAAGTATAATAGCTTCATCCACATTTAAAAGAAAAACTAAAAACAATGGAAACACCTATGATAAACAGAAAAATACAACACTCAATAACATCAACAATGAACATGGCTACAATGTGCTGATTGTGGTTGTAAAATAAAAACATCCCTGTAACTATAGATACATATATAAAAAAATTCATACATTCAGTTGAAAAAAAAAATGATCCTTGATAATGGCTAAAAGAATATCCAAAAGCGCTCAGATATGCAGAACATTTGGACTATTTTTACACTTGTACAAACACAGAAAAAAATTAAATAAAAAGTTTAACCTCTCAGTAATTAGTCAGTTGTCGTTAATGAAACTTGTATAAAAGATGAATTGCTGTTCAAATACGCAATTTTATATATATATATACACACACACACACACACACACACACACACTACTGGCCATAATTATTAGGTCACCTCAGATTCTTAGTAGTTATTGCCAAGTGGATAATTCTAAATGAAAATAGAATGATTCTTTTGTTATTATTACTTTGCAAATTTTACAAGGCAAGGAAGCAAAGATGAACTCATTCAAATCACCCTAAATTTTCTTCATTCTTTTATTGATGAAACTGCAATATAGGTAATTATTAAATATTTATAAATTCATTTGATGCACATGTTATTGTGCAGTATTAACAAAAGAACTATTCTGTTTACATTTACAATTATTCACTTGGCAATAAATACTAAAAAATAGTATGAAAAACAATTTTTTTAAAACACTGGGGTGGCTTAATAATTATGGCTGGTAGTGTGTGTGTGTGTGTATCTATATATATATATATATATATATACACACACACACACACACACACACACACACACCGTTGTGCGAAACCGCGGTCGGTCTTGGCGATCTTGCTATTTTGTTAGTATATATATATATATATATATATATATATATATATATATATATAAAGGAGCACCTTGGCATGGTATAATGGTTAGCAAGCTTGTCTCGCTAGAATCATTATATCTGATTAGTGAATTCGATCCTCACTGCGTACCCCCTACTCTCGGCCGTGTGTCACGTCTAAGCTTAGAAAATCACCTTCATCCAGGTTTAGGGGTTGGGTGCAGGGCTAACAACCCTGCCCCATAAAAAAACAGTTTGTTACAGAAACAGCAAAAATGCTGCCCTACACACCATTGGGTGTAATGGAAAAGTTTATTATATATATATATATATAGGTGTTTTGCCAAATCACATACCCTAGAAATTTTAGCTTCCACTTTCTGATGCTAAGTATCAGTCAGTTAAGTGCCATACATGATACACACTTTGGGCGATCATGTCTCGAAAGAGACATGACTGACTGGGCAGAAGATTATCCCGCAGTAGGTTGCACTTGCTTTCTGTGGTAGACTGGTTGCCATCCAAAGCTATAGAACCCAATCTACCCTATTATTTAACCCATAACTGGAGGAAAGAGACAAATTAATACCTTTCCTAAGAATATTTGTACATGTGAATGCAAGGAATTCAACTGGAATTCAAACTCGGCTCCCCAATTTGTCGTTCCGAGTTGATATCGACTCGGATGCTAAGTATAAGTGTCCTTTTTATTTACATTTTCTTTAAGCCTTTATCATTGACTTTATCACATGTTCAGCTCATGATATTCTGAACATGCTTCTGTAGAACTACTTTTCTCTGGTTTTAATTTTTTTCTTCATCTGTGAAGAAAATGTCCAACATTTACTGCAATATAGGAGGACTGATATTACATAACAGTTAAGTACTTTTCCTTCATTTCTAACAAAATCTTATTGTTTCTTAATACTTTGCTTAACTTTTGGAAGCATCTTTCACATTAGTACCTTAGGATTTCGATGTTGCACTTTCTGTTAAAACATTTCTCAGATATTTAGATTGTTGTTCTTGCTTGATTTTGGTATCTCCAATTAGCCTCCCTCTGAATTTTGGCTTGTCCCCTCATTTACCTCCCCCCAACTTTTATAAGCTTTGCAAATTTATGGAACTGATCAGTCTCCGATTTTGATAAGATTTGATCTTCAGCACTTTTCTCTCTGCATTTTCTATTTCACTTAGCTTTTTAAGGACACATACAGAGACCAGTTTGAAAGAAAAGCAAACAAAAAAAAACAAGATATGTAGAAACAGACATGTTGTTAGGAAGGGATAGAGACTTGATAATCATATTTTCATATTTGAAAGAAGTATCCACTAAAAATAATGATTAAAGTGATAAAAATCTGATAAATAATAAAATCAATTAGCTCTTTAGAAAATATATATATATATATATATATATATATATATATATATATAAATTAACGAAGATTAACAAAACTGGTTATAAACAACCAACAATTTGAAATGATTTGTTTCAACATTATTTTTTATTGATACTCATATTTAAGTAGATATTCTGTTTATAATCAAATAGTATTTCTACTGGCCTGATTATTTACGATAAATTTTTGTGACAAAAATGTTACAAAAACTCCTGCCGAATGACACACATTTTCATTACAAAAATTTATCGTAAATAATCAGGCTGGTAGAAATAAATATATAATACTGTTTGATTATAAATAGAATATCTACTTAAATATGAGTATTGATCAAAAATAATGTTCAAACAAATAATTTCACATATATACACATGTACACACTACTACTAATATTTAAGAAATACCAACTACATTGGTGTGACCAACAGAAAACTTGCCAAAAAACCTAACACCTTAGAAATGCTGAACATGAAAAATAAAAAGAAAGACCTAAAGGCAAACACTTACCTAATCAATAAAGTGTTCACTGCCTAAATTATCTGGACAGAACAAACAATGCTTCACAACATCAACACTTAACAAAAGACGGTCTGAGTCATTACTCAAGTTTCAAGCTGTTAGAATCTTTAGACACTGAGAGCATTCTAGTTATCTGAAGATTGCAAGAACGTGAAACTTGAGTAGCAACTTGGATTGTCCTTTAATGAACTTAAAGCATAAATATACATTTAGTTTCTTTTTTCTTTATCCTTTTAAAATATACAATTAACAAGTTTTTCTAATTCTAATTATTTTTTCTTTTCAGATTATGATACTCCAGTCCGTCATACCATTGTATTTCAACGACGGAGTACAAAAACCCTTGCCTCCTACACTCCCCAGCAGTCTGTAAATAGTTTTGCCTATAGCGGCCATTCCCAATTCTCGCCATCAAAGACTTCTAGCCATTCCACATACTATTTCGCTGGTAACCCTGGTGGCAGTAGCAGCAGCAGTAACAGTGCTGGCCACTCTAATAACCAAGTGCTGCATGTCTACCAGCATGTACCCCGAATACCCTCCCCAGGTCCACCTTCTTCTCCTGCACCTTCTTCTTCATCCTCTGGATCTGGGCCAGTTATGTCTGGCCTTAACCATGCTTTTCAGAACCTCTCAATGGCTGGCTACCGAGCTGGACACGGTCAGCCAGATGTTTCCAAACAACAGCAGCAATATCAACAGCAACAGACAGTAAGCAGTCAACAAAGACTTCATCCAATGCAGTCCAATGCAATGTCTGGACCCAGCAGTATACCACAATACTTACAGCAGCAGCAGCAACAACAGATGTTGTCCAATCAGGTTGCTATGGCTGGTGGTGGGAGGGTTCCAGTCAATACAAGTCCAAGCATCACCAGAGCGGTGAACCAACTCGGACCACAGCGTCCACTCCCCAGTGCTCCTCCACCACCTTCTCCACAATCAACACACCCATCAAAGGCAAAAACAGAGAATGCATTAATGTCTCTAAGGGAAGGTAAGTCATCATTATCAATATTATTTTGAGTGGGCCCTGCTGCTAAAAATGACAGCAAAATATTTATATTGATAGGACAGCAACATATATATTGATGTAGCTACTATTGAGTATCTTCCATTAAGACATTAGAAAAAAAAATAATCCAAGCACCCTACCTGAGTGTGACAGGAGGGAAATATATATATATATATATATATATATATATATATATATATATATATAACACACACACACACACACACAACAGTCTTTATTATAAAATAGAATATATATATATATATATATATATACACACACACACACACACAACAGTCTTTATTATAAAATAGAATATATATATATATATACACACACACACACACACAACAGTCTTTATTATAAAAAAGAATATATATATATATATATTACAGAAATTAACGAAGATTGGTTATAAACAACCAACAATTTGAAATGATCTGTTTGAACATTATTTTTAATCGATACTAGTAGTTAAGTAGACATTCTGTTTATAATCAAACAGTATTATATATTTATTTCTATCGACCTGATTATTTACAAGAAATTTTTCTTATGAAAATGTGTAAAATCTCATCCTGCCAAATGACACACATTTTCATAATAAAAATTTATCGTAAATAATCAGGTCAGTAGAAATAAATATATAATACTGTTTGATTATAAACAGAATATTTACTTGAATACTGGTATCAATCAAAAATAATGTTCAAACAAATCATTTCATATATATATATATATATATTCTTCTTTATTTATGTTATAATTTCTAAATAAATATTATTAGCTCTACTTTGTATTGAGCACTTTTTTAAGAATAGTGTATATTATTATTCCATCCATACATACCCTATACTTGGATATATATATTCTTCACTATTCAACAACATAATTATTGCAAAAAATAAGGCACTGCTAAAGAGTGAACTTGTGGCAAAAACCTGGTAGTAAAGTTTAATAACAGGTGGTAAAGAGAATACTGATAGTAAAGTTTTTATAACTGGTATTAAGTTTAATAACTGGTATTGTCTCTCTAATGAACTGAGCATATGCTGCCTCACAGGTTTTTTTTTTTTTTTTTTGCTCCATAAGTGTGACAGGAAGGATATATATATATATATATATAAGTGTGAGTTTGTGACCCTGGGTTTCACGCTCTTGCGATCGTCAAACAAACTGATTAATTTTTTTTTAAATAATAGATATATGTAGGGCTGTATATATTGGTATATTTTTGTGGAAGTGGGAGGAAAATTGGGAGGAAAATTTGTCATCATGACAAGCACAGACATAGATACACACTTGTACACCCATTGATGTACGCAGACATATGCACGCTCACCTACCGGGGCTCACACAAATATAACAACATGTGAACCATATGGGGCTTGGCATATATATATATATATATATATATATATATATGTATATGTATGCCGTTGTGTACATACATACACATTTGATTGGTGTATTTAAATACAAATTGTATATATATATATAATGTATACAAAGCTACACAGGATAAGTTTAAAAAAAGATATTATAATCGCACAAGTAGTTTCAATAACGAAAAATCTAAGCATAGTACTACATTATCCACTTACATATGAACTATTAAGCAAGAAATAAATAAGGACCCAACTTGAAATGTGAGATACTGAAGA
Source organism: Ascarosepion bandense (assembly GCA_037127315.1). Taxonomy (NCBI): domain Eukaryota; kingdom Metazoa; phylum Mollusca; class Cephalopoda; order Sepiida; family Sepiidae; genus Ascarosepion; species Ascarosepion bandense. The sequence goes on from JBBBDQ010001566.1 coordinate 825,278, forward strand.
GATGTCCTAAATACAAATCTGGCCAGGAATTTTGTAGGCTATCTACTGAAGAGAAACTAGCTATAACTTTGTATAAGCAACCGACAAGACTGAAATCCTGAATAAATGTAGGCATAGGAAGTTCTGGCTATTAGATTAGGCCTATCTATCGTGGTATAGTACCTTTTTGTTTTCGTCTTTGTCTTCTACCCCTCCCCCTGAAAATTTAAAATTAAAAGTAATAAAATTGTTAACCTCCCCCTCCCTTGTGTTATGTAGTTTCTTTGGTTTTTCTAGTCACATGGGTTGTCTTAATTACCTTTTTATATGTCGTTTTTTATTTTCCTCTTTAGCCAGCTTTCCCTGACAATCCGTTTAGGAGAAACCTAGGTAGGTTCGTCTAGCTCATTATATATACATATATATATATATATATAATGGTTTTATAATAGAGTGGATGGTCACGAGCAGTAAGTTTTATAAACCTGTTAGGGTTTGTTTTTCGTTATTTTTAATAAATCTTCACCCATTGCAAAGCCCAAGAGCTACTCAATGTAATGGCTTACTGAATGAAATGTTTGTATAGATTTAAGAAATGGAAGTATGTGCAGATTATGTGACCATGTTGGATAGATAACACTTGACCTTCGACTTGAAGAGGTTAAAATTGTAATGATTGGGGAAGCATCTGCTCTCAAGTCTGTTTCCCAATGTAACAGTTCTTGAGAAGAAGCTGTCACTCAAACTTCTTTCTTACCAAAGTAATATGAAGGAAATAAGGATAAGTTGACCCTGAGCACATGGCATGGCAGGGCCTTGATGTAAAGGTCTGAACTGGTGGAACTAAGGAATCTAGTTCATCTGAACATTTGCCAGGGAAATAGTGATAGTAGCAATAGGCTTAAATGTCCTGGGCATGATGATAAACTACATTTGGCAGCAAGGCTTCCAACTGGGATGTTTTGAGAAGTATGGAACCACTGCTTAATTGCTCTTGTTCCCAGGTTCACTCTTGTAACACCTGTTATAGTCCCAGCTATGGGCAAATAATTAATCCATAAACTGTGGTCAAAAATATAAAAATAGAATTTTCTTGTAAAAATATCAGCAATATATTTTTGGGGGAGGGGAAAAAAATTAGCAGCAATAGTAAAAAAAAACAAAACTTTTTGCAAAAATATGTCAATGAAACCTGGTCTAAAAACTGATTTCTAACAAAGAATACATATGCTATTCATATGAACCTATCCTAAAAAATTTGTTGGCATTAAATAACCCATTGAGGTTGATATGCTGCAAAACAAAATAAATCAAACCAATAGGCTTATGATATTTTGCCTGTGAGAGAAAGAAACTAAAACACCAGTTCTTATAAGTTCAATGAAGTTAAGATTTTAGGATGTGTTGTATGCGCAAATACCCTTGGGAAAGGTATTAATCCGTCACTTCCTTCCAGTTATGGGTTAAATAGCAGGACAGATTGGGTTCTATAGCCTTGGTCGGCAACCAGTCTACCGCAGAAAGCAATGGCAACCTACTGCGGGATAATCTTCTGCTCAGTCAGTCATGTCTCTTTCGAGACATGATCGCCCAAAGCGTGTATCACGTATGGCACTTAACTGACTGACTGTTGTGTTGCTGTGGATATTGGCTCGGAACAACAAATCAGGGAGCCGAGTTCAAATTCCAGTTGAATTCCTCGCATTCAGTTATGCACAAATGCTCTTGGGAAAGGTATTAATCCGTCTCTTCCCTCCAGTTATGGTTTAAATAATGACATATTGGGTTCTATAGCCTTGGCTGGCAATCAGTCTATCGCAGACAGCAATGGCAATTTACTCCAGGATAATCTTCTGCCCAGTCAGTCATGTCTCTCTCGAGACATGATCACCCAAAGCGTGATATGGCCCTTGACTGAAGTTAAGCAATGTTGATCCTTGTAAGTACCTAAATGGGTGACCGCCTGAAATACCAAGTGCTGTATGCTTGGATGTACTGGTGATATAAGGGATAATAGCTCTGGATTGCGAACTGGAGAGATAAATTGTAATTCCTGTTGAATTCGTTACATTCACTTATGCACGACTGTCTTTGGGAAAAGTATGAATCCCCACCATCTATGGGTTAATTAATTAGATTTATATCACTAAAACCACAATTATGTCCAAAAAATATTCTTGCACTCAAGTGTCCTTGGTACGACAGCATCTGGCATAATGTCTGATTAGGAGGTGGTGAGGAGCATAGAACCACCTCTTAATTGCTGTTGTTCCTCGGTCCACCCTGACCCAGAGTGTTAGCACCTGTTAGGGTCCCAGCTATGGGCAAATAGTTAACCGCCAAAATTACCAACAATACACTTCTGAATAAAAAAATTATTACCATAACACATTTTTGAAGGAAAAAATTATTCTCAGCAAAACATTTTTGAATACAAAACTAGAAGCTATTTTCAGTTTTCTAAAATAAAAAGAATAAAAACAAATTTTTTCATTAAAATCTAACTATCAGCCTCTTCACTATAACCAAACATTTAAAAAAAATACCTTAAAACCCCACTTTTTTGGCATTAAATAACCCACAGAGATTAATATATGCCATTAAACAAAACCCAAACTTACACTCAAAAAATATTTTCTGGCTTTAAATAACGTGCAGAGGGTGGATAAGCCAAAGAAAGTGAATCGATTAAAGTAAAAGGAATTGTATGATGGAAATTAATTCATCACAATTAAGGTCACATAAACACTTCTGAACTCTGTCAAAGCTGGTAAGTTAGGATTAGGCAGCTCTAACCACAGATATGGCAGCAATAGTCCATCTTTTTGTCTGATTTGACTTTTTAAAAAATAATGCATGGAGTGAAAAATCAAATGCTTTCTTCAGCGGCACAAGGAACCAACATTTTCCACCATCTTTAGCAATGAATTGTGTATGCGTGAATTTTACTTGAGATCTGAGGTGAGCTTTGGTCTCAGTAGACATTCAGGGTAAGAAGCTTCAACCATTCATTCAGAATATAGAAGATTCAGTCTTCTCTATAATTATAGAATGTCATGAGCTTGATTTACAGAACTAGAAACCTTATCAAACAACTTTTGTAATCTACACTACCAGCCATAATTATTAGGCTACGCTAGTTTTTTTTTAATAGAAATGATGTATTTCTTGCTATTTTTAAGTGGATAATTCTAAATGAAAATAGAATGGTTCTTTTGTTATTATTACTTTGCAAAATTTTACAAAGCATAGAATCAAAGATGAACTTGTTCGAATCACCCTAAATTTTCTTCATTCTTTCATTGATGAAACTGCAATATAGGTAATTATTAAATATTTATAAATTCATTTGATGCACATGTTATTGTGCAGTATTAACAAAAGAACCATTCTATTTTCATTTCCAATTATTCACTTGGCAATAAATACTAAAAAACAGTATGAAATACATAATTTTTTTTTTAAACACTGGGGTGGTCTAATAATTTTGGATGGTAGTGTATCTCAAAGAATACTTAGATCTTTAATATCAATATTTTTTGATCTGGCTAGCAACATTAATTTTTCCTTTTTTTTTTTAAATTTGTGTGCAGTTAGAAAACTCTCATACTAGGTGAAATGTACACTTTAGGAAGTCAGAAAAATGCATCAGCTGAAAGGTAGAAAGGTCCTGATAAAATCAAAGGGGTGAGGTTATTATTCAGAAAAACTTTTAAAATATTAAAAACCCCGAGAAACTGTTTTTTGTTTTGTTTTTTCTTGTTATAAAAAGCACCGACATTGCTTGATAACTAATTTTGTCCAAATAAAATTCATATAGAATATTAAAATAACTAAGTTCAGTAATCGCATGTTAATTTACTAACAAATGTTGATTTATCTCCCTTACCACTATAGTTTTACATGGGAATAAATATTTAACTTCTATAATAAATGTCTTCTTTGACCTTATTTTGACTTTTCATGACCTTCAGTGTTGACCTAGGTTAATTTCATGTAGCCTATCTGCATGCTTAGTTTTGTTGAAATCTATCCAGTAGTTCCTCAGTCTTTAGTAAACACAGGCATTTAATTATATTTGTATAGATTTATTTTTAACTTTTTTGTTTATTTTGAATTTTTTTGTTTGTATGTATAAGAAAGGCGCAGGCTATTAAAATTATGGTTTCCCAGCTGATCTCACAAACTATTTAAGATAAGCTTGATCCTTACTGTGGTGGGCTCGTACCAGACTGTCTTCCCATTAGTCTATCGATTTGATCAATGCAGGAATTCTTTTGTCTGCTTAATAAAAGCATTCGATTATTTCTCATGAAAGTTATTTTCTCAATGCTTTTTCAGTGGAAAATTTATAACCCAATGTAATTTTTGCACAAAGCAGGTTTCAATTCTGTTATTTCTGGACATGGAAAAATAAATTAGCCTTTCTGGGAAATTAAGTATGATCAACAGACCAGCCGATGAATATAGACTGTTATTTCATTGGAAGAATATGTGTTTATGAAGTTTGGTCTGGCACAAGGCAATAGGAGTTTGAGTACCTAATGCGAATCAAACTTGCATTCTGTGGAGGGGCATAGTCTCTCTTGTCCTATACTGACCTGGGGTGGTAGCAGCTGTTAGGATCCCAGCTAGGAGTAAATAGTGCCCCCCACACACACCCCAAAAAACACTACAAAAGTATAAAAATGCTAGCAATATATACACACAAGCACACACTCTACATGTGAGTGTCTGTGTGTAATTCTTTTTCTGGATTATTTTGAATATTAACTTGTATCATTTGGGTCTGACGAAGGGGTTTGCTGTGAAATACGTATTACCCATGAAATTGTAGAATATCTAAAACTTTTTCTAGATTATATTACTCTATTGGAATTTACCTGACTTAAATACCAAATATTCTATGTTATATAAAAATGACCGATAATAGAAAAATGACAAGCCGTACATTTTGTCTGTAGTTGAAGGCAAACAATTACATTTAAATTGTTTAGGTTTCAGTATTAAATAATCCATAGAGGTAGATATACCACTAAACAAAATCAACCAAGCAACCAACATAAAAGAATTCTTTTATGACGTTAATCCTTATATCCTACAATTTTTTAAATCAAACTGTATTCTGAAATATAACTTCAACAAAACTAAAAAATTAAAACACATATCACCGCCTCTAGAAATAATGTTGTCACAAACATGTGAATGCACAAAAGCTGAGTATCATCTACCATATATTTTATTGTGAAAGCAAATAATATATATCATATTTTTCTAACTTCAAAGTTCCCAAGGAGTTGAGATTCTGTTAAACAAACCAACCAGCCCTTACCCTATAAAATTGCCAATGGAAACTAGTTTGGTTAATCACTACTTCACTACAAGGTGTCTCCAAAATATTTACTGAGCATAGTAAGGCACAATGCTATGAGGAGGTACCTATTAAAGACTGAACTCACAGAATTGATTGAATTGATTTGTTAGATCAGATTGCTTATCATTATACTTTTGGTAGGTGTTTATCTTGTTTGACTCTGAAATGAACAAACAACTTTTTTTATTATTATATACTCGTTTACACAGACTAATGTCTTTATTTTTGTTGGAATCGTTGCAACATTTTAATCATAGTACTCTTCCGTTTTTGGTGTCTGTCATAATAACCTGAGAATTTTTAACTGAACCTATATGTATGGGACAATGGCAGAGTGGATAAAAATGTTGGTTAACACCTATCTAGTTACCTGGCAATTGTGATTTCATTTCTTAGGTCAATGTGATGTATTTCTAACTCACTCACTTGAAGCAAAAATGAAATACCAGCAGCCACTTGTAATGTGGAAAGAGTGCATACTCAAATGGAAACCCTTATAATACAATTGTCTAATTAATATCTTGTCATCTTCTGTTCAAATTCCTATTCTTTTATTGTTTTTTTCTTTTATTCTCCCACACTCAGTGACCCCCTTGCACCTTAGTGGCTTAATGGCCTTTCTTGAAGTGAAATGATTGAAAAAGTAAAGAATACGTATGAGTTCAATTGGTATTTTTAAGGAATTGTTTGATGTAGCTACTTCGAATAATATATATATATCCCTTTCCAGGACATATCAAAAAGCCTCATTTTGTCTGTAATGTAGAACTGACCCACTCACAAGAAAAATAAGGTAATGTAAAAAAAATGTTATATACTCTGGCTCAGTGGAAGAGGCAGACAAATAACAACACAAGGATGAATTAATTCTGCAGAATTGGTATCCTGTAGGAGGGGTAGGCAGAATGAGAACATTCTACCCTAATTTTCCCAAGGATTGAATAAAAATTTCAATATGAAATTCCATGAAGAATACTGTAATAGATTTGTGCAGTTGACTGGAATCTACAATAGCTGAAATGTGGGTGTAATAAATAAAATATTCTATATGTAGTATCATTCCAGGATGTGAGCGATCAAGGCTCTTCACAACTTCCTATTAGTTGTAGTGCTAAATAATCTCAGTCTCCTTACTATCTCTCCCAATTTCTGTTTTGTAATCCAATTAAACAAGCTTGTTAAGTGATGCTTTCTTCTGTGCTTCTTGTCTTCAGTATGTCTTGTGAGTATCAAATTTTCCAAGCCCTCTTTCCCTTTTTTGTGTTCTAGAAATTTCAACTGTCTTTCTGATTATACTTATAATTATCCTCTTTGTTTCCATTTTTCTTTAAAACAAAACAAAATATCCCAAAAACAGAGGAGGAAAAATAAAACCTATCAAAAGGTGGAAGAACTCTTGATTAGTCATTGGTCAGCTAACTACAGTTGGTGTCTCAATAAAACCACTGTGGAGAAGGAAAAATAACCACTCTGCTATCAATTCGAAGGTCAATCATGACCTTGTACAATAATTAAGATAAAGATACTCATTCAAATATATCAATGTACAATCAGTCAGTTAAGTGCCATACATGATACATGCTTTGGGTGATCATGTCTCGAAAGAGATATGACTGACTGAGCAGAAGATTGTCTCGCAGTAGGTTGCCATTGCTTTCTGTGGTAGACTGGTTGCCAGCCAAGGCTATAGAACCCAATCTGTCCTATTATTTAACCCATAACTGAAGGGAAGAGATGGATTAATACCTTTCCCAAGGGTATTTGTGTGTAAGTGAATGCAAGGAATTCAACTGGAATTCACTCAGCTCTCTGATTTGTCGATCCGAGTCGATATCCACTGCATCACAATGCACATCCAATGTACAATAAGTTATTTAAAAAAATCCAGTCACAAATTAGTTTTTTCTTTATAGTATGTTTTTCTTCTTCTGTTCACTCCTAGACACAGTGGAGTAATGGATAGCAGTTCAGATTGAGGTATCTGAGAGTCACGTTTAAGTTCCAGTGAAGTTCATTATATTTAGTTATGTACTCATATCCTTGAGGTGAAAAAAAAAAAAAAATGAATCCATCTCTTCTCCTCCTCCCAGCTATGGATAAATAGTAGGATAGACTGGGTCCTATATCCTTTGTCGGTGACGTCTATAAGAAGGAATATTCTGAAACAAACGAGCCTGAAGAGGGTTGGGTTCTGTCAGACTATCTTACCCAAGAAACACCACTGCTACTGTGGCTGCAGTACATGTGATGCCTCTATGATCCTAAAAGTTATGGCTTTTGTGATTGGACAGGAAATTGGAGTGCTGAGTTCGAATTTCAGTTGAATTTGTTGCATTCACTTACATGCAAATACCCTTAGAAAAAGTATTATTCCATCTCTTCTCCCTCCAGTTATGGATTAAATAGGACAGATTGGGTTCTGTAGCCTTGGTTGGATACCAGTCTATCGCAGAAAGTAATTGCACTTAATTGACTAATTGTGATTCACTCCTGGGATACATGTCAGTTTGTACTGAATTTAAATATGCAGATCTTCCTGTTTTAAATATTTTTTCATTAATTGCTCAATTAAGTTGTCTTTGTATAATGACATTCATCTGAGGAAACTTTTTTCTTTTTTTCTTTTTTTTTTCAGTTTTAAATTTAAATTTGTTTTGTTGATGGTGAAAAGGAAATAGATACAAATTTAGTAGAACCAAATTTTGTCTGTAGTTAAATGATCTTTTCAATAAGATTATTGTTTCGGATAGCTTGAAAGCAAGTAGTTAGATGTTTATTGCATAAAGATAGTCATCACTAGATGCAGACTTTTGATAAAATATATCAGTCTGTTAAGTGCCAAACATGATACACGCTTGGGCAATCATGTCTCTTTTAAGACATGACTGACTGGGCAGAAGATTATCCCGCAGTAGGCTGCCATTACTTTCTACAGTAGACTGGTTGCCAGCCAAGGCTATAGAACCCAATCTGTCCTGTTATTTAACCCATAACTGGAGGGAAGAGACGAATTAATACCTTTCCCAATAGTATTTGTGTGTAAGTGAATGCAAAGAATTCAACAGGAATTTGAATTCGCCTCCCTGATTTCTTGTTTCAAGCTGATATCCACTACAACACATATATATATATATATATATATATATATTTAAATAAAAATAAAGCAAAAGGTCACAAATTGATAATGCCATCCATTCAAATTGTTGCAAATCCCCTATCACAGCAGTTATCTTGCTTGCTTCCTTCCCTCTTGTTCCCTGGCACTGATTTTATACAGATTCAAAGGTAGGTACTCTAATCCATAGGCAGCACATCTGGATTATTACATTAACCCCATTAGCAGTACATCCTGGCTCTTCCATCAACTATTTTCTGTTATAAATGACAGAATGTGTCTGCCTTGGTTTTTCTTTGTATCATGGAGCCAGTTACATCAGCAGTTGCACACCCTTAGTCTTTCTGAAGGTGAAACAATACAGTTTCAAAGAGCCACTCAAGGTAGAGCGTTTCTGTGTGGTGTTGTATCAGTGTCAGAAAGGGCAAGAAATGCAAATCATAAGGTTATGTAGAAAAGATTACAGTTAACCCTGGACTTAAAGAGGTTGAGATTGTGCTGATTGGGAAAATATCCTCTTGGAGATTTGATTCACAAATCAGCCATTCTTGAGAAGAGGCTTTCTAAGTGGAACTACTTTTTTTACTAATGAAATTCCTTTTAGTAATGGGTCTCAGCTGAAAAAGTCAGGGCTGATGCCACCAAGGAATGTAGCTCAACAGAGCACTTGTTATGGTAATAGGCATTAGTCTGTGGGAAAAGAATTGTGGGATGAAAAATAATTAATTTCCCACAAGGTCATGTAGATCAGGTGTCAGTAACCTTTTGCTAACTATGTGCTGACTTAGGGTTTTAAAATCATTCAGTGTGTCAATGGTATACATATTTTTATACACGTGAAGGTCAATATACCTCTTCTACAATATATTTCACATCGGTCAGTTAAGTGCCATACGTGATACATGCTTTGGGCGATCATGTCTCGAAAGTGACTTGACTGACTGGGGAAAATATTTTCCCGCAGTAGGTTGCCATTGCTTTCTGCGGTAGACTGGTTGCCAACTAAGGCTATTGAACCCAATCTGTTTTGTTATTTAACCCATAACTGGAAGGAAGAGTTGGATTAATACCTTTTTCGAGGGTATTTGCGCATAAGTGAATGCAAGAAATTAAACTGGAATTTGAACTCGGCTCTCCGATTTCTCATTCCAGTGGTGCAATAACACAATATACAATAATATATAAACCACTACAAAAAATAAAAATATTTTTTTTTTTTTTTAAGTTTTTATTATGAATGGGAGCCTTGCCCTTGCATGGTCTTAGCCAGTTGCTCAATATTGACAACATACTTTGAGTTTTACACAATTTTCTAAATGTTCAGGCGTTAGGCAACTTTGTTGTGGACTTAATACTGTTGTCAGGTGAGATAAAATTTGCTTACAGGAATAAGTTGAACCAAAGAGCAAAAGCACTTTTCTTCAAACAGATGAAAAATTTAAGGAGGGATGATCAACAGTTGAGAATGGCAGCAGATTTTTTTTTTTAATTTTCATCTTCCGAAGATTTTCTTAATTCAACAGCACTTTTCTTTTCTCTCTACCTTCGCAACTGTTTTCACCTGTGTTCCTATCCTTCTCTTTCCCTTTCTCTGACACCCCCTGTAACTGGTTCGTCTTTCTCTTCACTCTCCTCCTGTCTAAACTTTTACTCTTATGTGGCGGTACCACCTTGCTTGGGGTAAAACGATTAAAAAAAATCATGCCATTGGAAATTGTTTGACATGACACACATGCTGTAGGTTGCCAACCCCTGGTGTAGATGATGGTTTTCTTTAGAATTTTGTTTATTTTTTTTGTTGTTGATTGATTTTAATCTGCCCCTAGCTGTTTTTTTTTTTTTCTTTCCACCTAACCTAAAATAAGGCAATAAAGCCATAAAAATGCGAGTGGCCACGAGGTGCAAATACTTATGTATGTTTAAAAATGTGTAAATGTAGTGAGTGTGACATGTTAAATTTAAAATTTCTGTTTATTTTTATTCAAATGTTTCCATATTTAAATTTTTTTTTTTTTCTTTTCTTTTTTTTTCCAGAAGAGGCAAAACAACAGCACCTTCAGCATCAAGCAGTTGCTGGTGGCTACAATACAGATTACTACAATCAGTATGACGAGAACTATCAGATACAGCAATATCATCAAGAGATACGCAATCACTATGCTCAACAGAATCCCTCCCCTGCAGCAGTGGCTGTCTCTGCAAATACAGTCACACACCAGCAGGCAGTAGTACCATTCACTAATGCAGTACCAGAACACATACATGGCAATACCACTACCACCACCATCTCTACGTCTTCATCTCCTGCTGGTTAGTACTGACACATCTGAACATCAATAATAAGTTGCTTTTGCTCAGTAATCATTTTTAATACTGTTTTTCTTTGTTTTTAATTAAATCTATGTCTTCTTTCCAGCCAAGCCCATGTTGTTTTCAAAATCGACAGTTCACACTCCTCTGTTTTTTGAACAGGAATAGAAGTTTATCCTTTGTTTCCTGTTTAGAATTGGATTTTTGGTTCCTTCTAAAGTTTTCTTATTCTTTCTTACTCACAGTCTCACCGTCCGTGTATTAGTGGCATTATCACCTTGCTTGGGGTGAAATGATAAAAAAAAAAAAAAAACTAATAACACCAAATGGTCATAGAAGAATACATGCAACTAAATCAGTTCTTTTAACAGAGTGACTTTTACATAGTGGTGAGTGTTTATAGATTAGATTTACTTTGGAGATTTTTTTTTATTTTGATTCATCAATAGTTGACCAAATTTTAATATATTTAGTTTTGGCTGTTTCCTTCATGGAAATGACAACCTGTTGCCAGGGCTTCAGGATATGCTGACTGTACCTCTGCAGTGGGTAAAAGTCTCTCAAGGAGCCTACTTATTTGCTGTGGTGGTGGGGGGTGACCTGTGATGCTTGAGAATGGGACCCTGGTAGTTGTGGGTTTTAGAAGTTGGGTTATATATACTTCTAAAATTCCAACACACCACTTTGGCCCTACATGTGTTAGACAGGCAGGTCCGCTCCAATCAACCGGCTGGTCACATCAAGCTCTACATCAAACTAACAAAACAAACAAAATATGCTCACATTTATCATATCAAACATAAAACTGACTTGGTAAGTGGTGGCTGTAGTGTCAGAGTGTGAACAAAGGAATCTAACATGGCTGTTTCAACCATTTAGGAACAACCATACTTTAGTAGATGACCCCAGATATAACTGGTACCTTTGAGTTTTATTTAACTGTATATTAACCTCTGTGGGTTATTTAATGTCAAAAAGGTAGGGTGTTAAGGTATTTTTTTTTATGTTCGGTTATAGTAAGAAGGTTGATTTAGTCAGATTTTGATGAAAATTTTTATTTTAGAAACTGAAAATGTCTTCTAGTTTTGTATTCAAAAATGTTTATGCTGGTAATATTTTTTTCTTCAAAACTGTATTGTTGGTAATATTTTTCATTCAAAAAAAAACTTTTTCTATAAAAGTCTATTTTTATAGTTTCATAGTGTTTTGACCCCAGTTTGGGGGTTCACTATTTGCCCATGGTTGGGACCCTAACAGGTGCTACCATCTTGGGTCAGGGTGGACCTGGGAACAACAGCAACTGAGAGGTGGTTCCATGCTCCTCACAACCTCTCAATCAGAGGCCTTGCTGCCGGATGCAGTTTACGGTCATACCCAGGACCGGGTACCTTTGAACCTTTTCCTACGTTTGGGTAAACCAGTCATGTATCCTTGGAGGAATGAGGTGAATTGAATTTTTCCCCTCATATGGGTCTCAAAGGTGGGTGGGGATATGACTGGTAAATAATGATAATAATAAAGTATGAACACAAAAAAAAAACACAAGAGACTACACATTGATATAGACACAAAAAGTGATACAGAAAATCAATCAAATAAAAAAAATTTCAAAATTCATAGTAACAGAACCAATAGAAGACAAACTAATAACAAAGTTGTCACTTTTTGTAATAGAAAAAAATCTTAGGATCTCGAGTAACTTGAAAAACAGTGAGGAAAAAAAAAAAACTAAAAATATGTTACTGACAGAAGTCAAAGGAAAATATGACACTGAAACTATACTAAGGATGGCTAAATTTCAAGGGTCTACCCACACCAATTTTGACATTCTTCCATAGGCATGTTGAGAAACACTGAAATCTCACTGTGTACACTGGAGGAAATCAAGAACAATAATTCTATCAAAAAACAAAACATTACAGACATAAAAAGAATATTCATTAAAAAAAAGAAAATCGATACAATTATAGATACTAACACTTGTATATTATTACGCCCGGTCCTGGGTATGACCATTAACTGCATCCAGCAACAAAGCCTTGGATTGGGAGGTTGTGAGGAGCATGGAACCACCTCTTAATTGCTGTTGTTCCCAGGTTCACTTTGACCTGGAGTGGTAGCACCTGTTAAGGTAAATAGTTAACTCCCACAAACCTGGGTCAAAATGCTATGAAAGTATTTACCAACAAAACTTTTTTGAATGAGAAATGTTACCAACAACTGTGATTTAAAATAAAAATACGTTTCCGGCTTTAAATGACCCTTTAGATGTTGATAGGCTGTTAAACAGGAACAAACAAACAAAAACAAAATTTGATATGCCAGAACCATCACTGGAAATAAAAATTGGCTATACAGTTTCCAAAGTAGAAACGTATATTCCGAAGATATGAGACATGGTAAGAATAAATGTACAAAGAAGTCGGTATGTGGACAATGATGGGAGAATGATCCTAAACACACACAGATCACATTCCCAAATGAAACTAAATGCCCTAATTGTAAACAAAATCATAGGGCAACTTCCAGGGACTGTGTGGTCTTGGGCATGACGGTAAAGTGCATCTGGCAGCAAAGCCTCCGATTGGGAGGTTGTGAGGAGCATGGAACCACCTCTTAATTGCTGTTGTTCCCAGGTTCACTTTGACCTGGAGTGGTAGCACCTGTTAGGGTCCCAGCTGTGGGTAAATAGTTAACCTCCAAACTGGGGTCAAAACACTATGAAAGTATAAAGATACACTTTTATAGAAAAATATACATAAAAATAGACTTTTATAGAATATACATTTTTGAAGAAAAAAATTATTACCATAAGACATTTTTGAAGGAAAAAATTCTCAGCAAAACATTTTTGAATACAAAGCTAAAATACATTTTCAGTTTTCTGAAAAAAAAAAAAAAAAAAGAATAAAAACAAAATTTTCGTTAAAATCTGACTAAATTAACCTTCTTACTATAACTGAACATTAAAAAAAATACCTTAAAACCCCACCTTTTTGGCATTAAATGACTGACAGAGGTTGATATGCCATTAAGCAAAACTCACTCACTCCAGAGACTGTGAAACCTGAAAAAAGAAAGATATATTAGCAATTAAGCACAGCAAAAAAATTTCCTACTCAGAAGCAAAGAAAGCATCAAGCTATACCTATGAAAATCTAATATTAAACAAATTACATGAAACGAAAGAACTAACATTTTTAATTAAAAAATTAAAGATCATATTGAAAACATTAAAACCAATTGTGAACTTGGAAAAAACTCATATCACCAAAGCAAAACTATCCACAAACAATATAAATCCAACATAAAATTCACTGACGACAATCCCTCAACAACAAAATGCTCAAAACTTCTCAAATAGAAAATTCCACAAACAGAAAACTGGCATAACAAAAACCAATCAAACCTCAAAACAAAGTCAAACTCCAAAAAGCAGAAGAAACAGAATTAAAAGCAAATAAACAGGACAAGAACCTACATAAAGATAATCAGAAAAAAAATAAAATGAAAAGAACCCAAATAATCAAGATCATACAAATACTTATCTAAGAACAAGATCACAAACAGGAAAAAAAAAAACAATCTAGTAAGTATGGAGTATGTGAAAATAGATAACCAAATACAGTCATCCTTAAGATCCACTCACTAAAATACAAATAATTACCACTCAAATGGAATACAAGCATCATACTGTAGAGATGTTAAACCAATCTATGAGGAAATGAAACAACTCTTTAAAAATAACAATCCAAATATAGTCTGCTTGTAGGAGACCTTTCTCAAAGAAACTGACAACATTGCCTTTAAAGGATATGAAATTCATCACAAATTAAATGTATCAACAATAGAGAATAGGTCAAGGGGAGGTACTTCAATATTGCTTAAAAAAAAAAATTAATACTCTATGAAAACTACAATTAAATGTAAATCTACTGACCATGTCAGTAAAAGCTTTAATTCATTGAAAAATAACCAAATATTTAATTTATATTCCTCTAAAACACAGAATGAATAAGACTGAAATAGAATGGCTAATTGACCAACTTTCCACTCCCTTTCTACTTATGGGAGATTTTAATGCATACAACAAAATGTGGAGCTGTAGGAAACCTAATCAGACTGGTAAAATTATAGAATCTCTACTAGAATCATCTGATCTATGTTTCCTTAACCAAATGCACGTATACCTACACGCAAGTACCGGATTAACATCAGCTATCGACCTAATCATATGCTCCCCATCAACTTTTATGGACTTTCAATGAGAAGTTCATGATGACCAATGTGGTAGTGTCAATTCATCTATTTTCCTAGTTGTAAGCAAGACTATGCCAGAAGAAAGGAATCCAAAATGGTGCCTACACAAAGCTAACTGGTTAAAATTCAATGAACTCTACTCATCCCAAATCGACATGGAAATTCTCAAAGAACCAGAAACAATAGTCTCCATGACAAACATGCTAACACAAATAGCAAGGCAAACAATACCCAAATCTTTTTTTAAGCCACATACTAAATCAAAACCCTGGTTTACAACAGAATGTAGAGCAGCAGTTAAAATCAAGAAAAAAAAAATGCTAAAACAACTCTGCTACAATCAACTTACAAAACTACAAATAAGCTCAAGCAAAAGCACACTGTATAATTAAAAAATTGTTGTGGAGTTATTCTCACAGTGGAGTCTAGTATTTGTCCTAAAGTCGGTCCTAATAGGTTCAATGTACAAAACGTTAGGAACTTGATATAATATGTATTACACAGTGTAATCTTGTCAGGTCGCTGATTACTTTCGTATTCGACTAACTGTCAACTACTATTGTCCAACATTGACTGACTCCCATTCCTCTTACTACTCCTACTTAAATTAGGTGGGAGAGTCTATTCACTATAGAATAGGTGTGTTTCACCATCACAAAAATCCAAAGGAAAATCTTGGCAAAATACATCTCCAGACGAAACAACAAAACCTCAATAAAGCATAGGAAATAATTAGGAAACCAATGGAAGAACATCACATACTACAACAGTCCACTTAACCAAAACAAATAGAGATAAATGCACTGAAAAAAATAAAAAGCTAACCTAATAGCAATAGAATTTCAAAGAAATTTGTTCAATTGGAGTAGATAGACTAGACTATCGCCCGGTTCACACTCCACCCACGTCTATTGAACAGGTGAAGAGGCTCATCCCTTGTTTCCTGTTTAGGATGTGGTTTCCAGCTTCCTCTTTTCCAATCTTTTCACTATTACATAGCCCCCTGCACATCAGTGGCGTTACTGCCTTGCTCGGGGTGATATGATTAAAAAAAAAAAATCCCTCAACAAATCACTACACTCATAAATTTAAAAAATATAAAAACGTTATGGAACAAGAAAAACTTGCATTCACTTGAAACAATAAAGAAGAATACGATATTCCCTTTACTATGACGGAACTAAAAGACTCCATAAGCAAAAGTAAAATGTCTGCGACTGGTTCAGAAAAAATTTATTACCAATTTTTAAAAACACCTGCCAGAAAAGTCTCTCTTAATACTTCTCCAGATCTTCAGTGATAGATGGTGTTGAAACAAATTTCCAGAATTGTGGCTTGAGTCTGTCATCATTCCAACCCAACAACCTACCGACCCATTGCACTGTTGCAATTTCAAGACGATGGAGAGAATGTTTGACTAATGTAGTATCTGAAGAGAAACAAACTCTTATCTAGCTGGAAGATTCTGCAAAAACCAAGGAACCAATGACCAACTTGTACAGTTAGAATCCTTTATTCGTGATGGCTTTGTTCAAAGTCATCATATGGTATCAATATTTTTTGTTCTTGAAAAAGTATATTTTACCACGTAGAAGTATGGCATCCTAAAAGACATGCACAAGATGAGAATAAAAGGAAGGATCGATATATTCATCCAAAACTTCCTATCAAACCAAACATTCAAAGTGCAAAATGTAAACACATTAGGTACACGCAAACAGGAAGCAGGCATACCTCAATGTCGCATTTTATGTTACATTATTAATTCTAAAAATAGTATTATTAAAACCATTAATACAGGAATTGTAAGACCTCTACATGTAGACGATCTCTCAATATCATATTCATCACCAAAAATTGCTTTCCTAGAAAGATATGTACAAATATGTTTAAACAAGATAGAAAAATGGAGAAATGAAAATAGATTCCATTTCTTTAAAACAAAAACTGTTTTCATGCATTCCTGCAAAAAGCAAGTCTACCAACTCAGAACAGAATTAAAATTAAATGGTCACTTAATTCCCATATTTCAATAAATAAAATATCTAGGAATCATACTCGATAGCAAACTTAACTTCAAGGCACACATTGATTACCTTAAACAAAAATGCCAAAATGCTTTGAAACTTAAAGTAAAAATTGAATTGGCGTGCTGAAGTAATACTCAGAATATATCGGTCATAAATCAGATCAAAATTAGACTAAAGATGCATCATTTACTGTGCCACACGTAAATCTTATCTTAAAAACTATAAACCATACAAAATCAAGGAATGAGATTAAGTCTTGGATCTTGTCTCTGCAAAGTCTCTCTATATAGAAGCCGATGAACCATTTACATCTCTTAGATGTGAAAAATTATCCATAGAATATTCACTGGAACTGCAATCCAACCAAGGCTATAGAATCCAATCTGTCCTGTTATTTAACCCATAACTGGAGGGAAGAGATGGATTAATACCTTTCCCAAGGGTATTTGTGTGTAAGTGAATGCAATATAAGACCAATCTCCAAACCTCACATAGATCTAACCTTTACAAAAAAAATAAACAAACAATCAACAAAAGTATGTACAAAGAATTAAGAGACAAATATTGTGACTATAAACCATTCTACAGTCAGTTAAGTGGCGATTGTGTCACAAAAGATACATAACTGATTGGGCAGAAGATTTTCCCGCAGTAGGTTGGCATTACATTCTGTGGTAGACTGGTTGCCAACCAAGGCTATAGAACCCAAAATGTCCAGCTATTCAACTTATAGCTGGAGGGAGAAGAGCTGGGTTAATATCTTTCCCAAGGTTATTTGTGCATAAGTGAATGCAACAAATTCAACTCTTTGATTTTTCACTCCGAGTCAATATCCACTGCACCACAGCACGGATCCTTTTACACATTCATTCTACACAGATGGATAAAAATACCTAGATAGAATAGGTGCACCAGCCACAAACAGACAATTTCATAAATAAATCAGGCTATCAAATTCCATCTATACAGCTGAACTACAAGCCATTAAAATGGCACTTAAAATGATAGAAAATTCAAAAGATAGGAAGTTTATAATATTCTCGGACTTCCTATCTTGTTTAACAACAATTAAAGAAAAAACTTACAAATCCTCCATAAATTCAAGAAATTCTAGAAACATGTCATCAGTTAATAAAAGTACAAAACAATAATATTATCTTGGATTCCTAGCCATATAGGCATCAAGGGAAATCATGAAGCTGACACACTGGCAAAAGAGGCAAGGAAAAAAAAATAACCAACATCAAACTCCCATTTACAGGTTGCGTAAACAAAATTACACATAAAAAGAAAATGGTAAACAAATTTGAAACATGTTCCCAAACAACTTTATGAATATTGATCGACAGTAAGAAAGGAGAATACGAAGCCATTGGATCACCGTATACAAGACTTAGTGTTCAACAGATTAAGAATCGGACACACTCACCTGATGCACACACACACATGCTTGAGGCAGAAACTACACCTCAGTGTACCCACTGCAACCAATTTTTCACTGTCAAACTTTCAGCCAACACATTATCAAAGGTGCTTGTTGGCAGAATTTTTAAATGATAGACAGGACACAAAAATATGACTTGTAGAAGGAAAGGTGGGAGTCGTTTAAAAACAAAATTTTAATCAAAATTAATTAAAATGAGCACCTTTCATAATGTGTTGGTCAAAAGGGGTTTCATGGTCTTATATACATTATGACGTCAATTTTATTTAAATCCATATATGAGGGTGCTTTGGCATGGAGCAATGGTCAGCAAGGTTAATCTAGGTGCCCCCCCCCCCCAAAGTGTGATGCTAATTTTTGTTTTTTAATCATATTACCCCGAGCAAGGCGGTAACGCCACTGATGTGCAGAGGGCTACGTAAGAGTGAAAAGATTAGAAGAGAGAAAGCCGGAAACCACATCCTAAACAGGGAACAAGGGATGAGCCTCTACACCTGTTCAATAGACATGGGTGGAGTGTGAATAATATAACCCTACAAGGTTTTGACATGTCATAAAATCAATCACTTTCCAAACACCCGTAAATTAGTTTGGGTTTCAGAAAGTATTGTGATATTGATGTTCATTAAAGTTGTTTTTATAATAGTGGCAATGTTTTAAAAAGTGATTTTCTGTTCAAATTATTAGACGGTCTTTATTAAGATTTTTTGTTGTATTTTTCAGCTTATTCAAATGCTTATGTGAATCAGCAGGAGGAACTTCCTTTGCCACCAGGCTGGTCACTAGACTGGACAGTGCGAGGCCGCAAGTATTACATTGATCACAATACTCAGACCACTCACTGGAGTCATCCTTTCGAGAAAGAAAGTCTTCCCATGGGCTGGGAAAGAATTGAATCAAAGGAATATGGTGTTGTCTATGTCAAGTAAGAATCCGATATACGCTTTTTATTCTAATCATTTATTAAAGTGTAGAAAGAACTACAGAAATTAAAAAAAGTGGGTGGGGTTGAAAAAGATCTATTATTTAATGTTTCTCATGTCTCATCAGATATTTGATACATCTGAAAATCACACTACCTGGAAACTTTTTCTTTTTAAATAAATTCATCTCAAGCCTTCTTCTTTCATACTTTTTTAAGGCAACTCTAGTATTCTCTAACACTCAGTAAATCCTTACATCCTAGTGGCTTTATTGCCTTGCTTGTTGTGAAATGATTTTTAAAAAAATCAACTGTTGTCACCTCATTGTTGTTTTTAGTTCAGGATGGCCAATGATTTGGACAAACAAAATTCCCATTTTTACTTTTACGTAATCTGAGGCCCACAAGCCACTCAAGGTAGAGGTTTACTGAAAGAGGTTGATGCATGTAAGAAGTGAAGTTTATGAGGATATGTCATAAAGATAGTAGTTAACTTTAGACTTGAAGGTGTTAAGAAGCTGTCCAAATGGAGCTTCCTTCTTACTATTGGGATATGAAGGGAATTAAGATAATTCGTTCCAATGTATGGTATGGCAGATCTTAGCTGCGAATGTCAGAACAAGTGGAATTAAAGAATGTACATTTTTGGTGGAAATAGCTATAAAGTGGTAAGAAACTTGTGAAATTTCATATGTGGGAGTGGGAATTGTAGAGGGGGAAAATAATTGGCAGATCCAGCCCATATATGGTGCCATTTGTCTGTTTTTGATCTGATCTGGTTAAGACAGAGTATTACAGACGGCAGGTACTTACTGGAGTGGTACAAGGAACCAAACATTTTTTTTTTTCTCCAGTATTTTTTCTGATGGATCATATATATGTATTTGATTTGAGGTCTGGTGAGGGTATGGGGGTGTTGAGTCTTATTAGGTGTTCATGGTAAGGAACATCCCATGTTCCTCAATCTTTTTATTTTAATAAAACTATTAAAATATGAATATTTAAATATATAGCAAGAGAAATATGAATGAATGAATACAGACGTTTTTATAAATAATAATTATTAAAATTATATTAATTATATTTTATAAATATTCATTTATGTATTCATTTTGGATAACGCCAATATTTACGGAGTTTGATTTTTATTTATTTTTGTCATTAATTTTTTTTTTAATCATTTTTAAATGATGTATATAAAAAATAAAAATAAAAAAAGAAAGGCATTATTCCAAATATAAACAATATCTTTGTTTAATCTTTTACATTTTGACTTTTCTATGCAGTGAATCATTTGATGAAGTGAAAAGTAAGTTTATCACTTTCAGTGAGACCAGTTTTTAGCAATCAAAATTCACTTTTATGATTACTTTTTGAACAAACAAGGCTTACGGACACATCAGATTAAAACATCAATTTCCATATAAAAACTGAATTTAAGCAAAGTTGGGCCACATCGGTACCTAGATGGGTAGCCACTTAGGAATACTAGGTGCTGTAAGCTTGAATGTGTGGGTGGTGTAATGGATAATGGCTCTGAATTGTTAATCGGAGATCTGAGTTTCAATTCCAGTTGGGTTCTTTATATTCACTTATGTGCAAATGCCCTCTTCTCCCCACCAGCCATGTAACACTTGTATCACTAAAACCATTATTGGATTCCCACCAAAAATAAAATTGTGTACAAAATATTTGCATTTCAGCATTAAATAAACCATAGAGGCTGATATGCGGCTAAACAAAGCAGCCAAGCAAATCTTGAGCAAACAAAATTATACATGACAGAAGTTGCTGCTTGATATAAATGATAGAATATTGATAGTATGATGAAGCAAATGTTGGCATTTTATTTATCATGCCAGAACTATAAGAGAAACCAGCATCTTGGCTATGACAATGAACTACCTCTGGCAGCATGGCCTTTGATCAGGAGATTAGAGGTTTTGAGGAATGTTGAACCATATTTTAATTGTTGTTGCTCCCAGGTTTACACTGACCAGGTGTGGTAGCACATTTTAGGGTCCCAGCTATGGGCAAATAGTGGACTCCCCCTAAACAAAACACTATGAAAGTATGAAAATAGCAGCAATACCTTTTTATATAAGAAGTGAGCAACAATCTCCATTTGTAGTAAGAAGTGAGCAACAATCTCCATTTGTAGTAAAAGTGAGCAACAATCTCCATTTGTAGTAAGAAGTGAGCAACAATCTCCATTTGTAGTAAGTGAGCAACAATCTCCATTTGTAGTAGAAAGTGAGCAACAATCTCCATTTGTAGTAAGAAGTAGGCAACAATCTCCATTTGTAGTAAGAAGTGAGCAACTTAATCTCCATTTGTAGTAAAAATGAGACAACAATCTCATTTGTAGTAAGAAGTGAGCAACGACTCTCCATTTTGTAGTAAGAAGTGAGCAACAATCTCCATTTGTAGTAAGAAGTGAGCAACAATCTCCATTTGTAGTAAGAAGTGAGCAACAATCTCCATTTGTAGTAAGAAGTGAGCAACAATCTCCATTTGTAGTAAAAGAGTGACAACAATCTCCATTTGTAGTAAGAAGTGAGCAACAATCTCATTTGTAGTAGAGAAGTGAGCAACAATCTCCATTTGTAGTAGAAGTGAGCAACAATCTCCATTTGTAGTAAGAAGTGAGCAACAATCTCCATTTGTAGTAAGAAGTGAGCAGCAATCTCCATTTGTAGCTAGAAGTGAGCAACAATCTCCATTTGTAGTAAGAAGTGAGCAACAATCTCCATTTGTAGTAAGAAGTGAGCAACAATCTCATTTGTAGTAGAAGTGAGCAACAATCTCCATTTGTAGTAAGAAGTGAGCAACAATCTCCATTTGTAGTAAGAAGTGAGCAACAATCTCCATTTGTAGTAAGAAGTGAGCAACAATCTCCATTTGTAGTAAGAAGTGAGCAACAATCTCCATTTGTAGTAAGAAGTGAGCAACAATCTCCATTTGTAGTAAAGTGAGCAACAATCTCCATTTGTAGTAAGTGAGCAACAATCTCCATTTTGTAGTAAGTGAGCAACAATCTCCATTTGTAGTAAGAAGTGAGCAACAATCTCCATTTGTAGTAAAGTGAGCAGCAATCTCCATTTGTAGTAAGAAGTGAGCAACAATCTCCATTTGTAGTAAGAAGTGAGCAACAATCTCCATTTGTAGTAGAAGTGAGCAACAATCTCCATTTGTAGTAAGAGTGACAACAATCTCCATTTGTAGTAAGAAGTGAGCAACAATCTCCATTTGTAGTAAGAAGTGAGCAACAATCTCCATTTGTAGTAGAAGTGAGCAACAATCTCCATTTGTAGTAAGAAGTGACAACAATCTCCATTTGTAGTAGAAGTGAGCAACAATCTCCATTTGTAGTAAGAAGTGAGCAACAATCTCCATTTTGTAGTAAGAAGTGAGCAACAATCTCCATTTGTAGTAAGTAGACAACAATCTCCATTTGTAGTAAGAAGTGAGCAACAATCTCATTTGTAGTAAGAAGTGAGCAACAATCTCCATTTGTAGTAAGTGAGTAGCAATCTCCATTTGTAGTAAGAAGTGAGCAACAATCTCCATTTGTAGTAAGAAGTGAGCAACAATCTCCATTTGTAGTAAGAAGTGAGCAACAATCTCCATTTGTAGTAAGAAGTGAGCAACAATCTCCATTTGTAGTAAGAAGTGAGCAACAATCTCCATTTGTGGCAGAAGTGAGCAACAATCTCCATTTGTAGTAGCAGAAGTGAGCAACAATCTCCATTTGTAGTAGAGAAGTGAGCAACAATCTCCATTTGCTGGCAGAAGTGAGCAACAATCTCCATTTGTAGTAAGAAGTGAGCAACAATCTCCATTTGTAGTAAGAAGTGAGCAACAATCTCCATTTGTAGTAAGAAGTGAGCAACAATCTCCATTTGTAGTAGAAGTGAGCAACAATCTCCATTTGTAGTAAGAAGTGAGCAACAATCTCCATTTGTAGTAAGAAGTGACAACAATCTCCATTTGTAGTAAGAAGTGAGCAACGATACATATTATTTGTGGTTGAAGGCATACAATTGCATTTGAAATATTTAGATTTTGGCATTAAATAGCCAATAGAGGTTGACATGTCACTGAACAAAATCAACCAAGAGAAACTTGAAAAAAAACCCAAGAGAAACCCGTTTTTGTTAGTGCTATCAAAGAAATAGCCAAAAGCAATTGAAACAAGACTGATAAATTTGGACAAGTGCAAATAATTTTCTCTTCTTTCCTCCATGCTATATCTGTATTCATTCTTAAAATAATTCTTATTTGAATTTCAGTTACATTCTGAAATTGTCTCAATATAATCATCCATGTGCTCCTGTCATACCACAACAGCAGAATATTGTTTTTGCTCCGCAAGAACTGATGATGCCTAAACAGATTGAATACAGACAGTCTAACCTGCTGGTACCAGCAAATCCTTATCTGCATGAAGGTAAGTCTTCTCTCTGTCTCATCTCTTTTCAGGATATGGATTGTTGTGATTTTTCCACGGCTTCCTGTCTTTTATGATTCTCTACAAAACTTTGTTGTTTATAACCTCTCTTTGTCGTTCCTGTCGCTCCATCCTCCATTTACTTGGACTCGTCAAGTAAGTTCTCTCTGTGTCCTGTTCCTTCAGGACGTGGACGTCCATGGTTCTCGACAGCTTCCTGTTCTTTCTCTGCAATACTTAAACCTTCATGACCCTTCTTTGGCTTTGTGGTACTTGTTCCACCATCTGTTTACTCAAACCTATATAGTTTTTTTGGTTTTTATCTGTTTCTCTTGTTTTTGCTTTGTCCTGTGAGTATTAAATTCTCTCAACCTTTTTTCCCTTTATGATGTTTTCATAAATGTCACTTTATGATTGTTGTCAGCAATTTCTTTGTTATTCCTGTTCCTTCTTACCTTTTTTTCTTTGTATTTAAACCATGTTCCTTCAAACTCTGTTTAGGTTACGCTACAATTTTACTTCTAGCTAAAGGGAGAAAACCTAGAATTGTGCCTTTTTCAATGGTATTGATGTGAAGTGAATGCAACAGCTTCATTCAGAACTTGTACTCAGCTTGAAGATTCAGTTTTTTGTACGAATAACAATTATGTCACGCATACTACAGCCACTTCCCCACCAATGAGATGTGGCCTCCCTTTGTCTGTTTTATAAATACTTTCATGGCTTCTGCTCCAACGAACTTAAGTCACTGGTGCCTCTGCAACAGGTGTTTACTCGTGCAACCAGATTGGCAACTGGGTCCCACCCATTCACAGTTAGATTAACCAAATGCAGACGACAATTCTACTCCTGCAGCTTCTTCTCTCGCACTTCCCGCCTGTGGAACTCGCTTCCATATTCTTGCTTTCCTGATGGCTACAACATCCAGGAATTTAAATGCAATGTCAATACTCATTTATTAACCACTTGACTCTAGTTCTTTCTACACCACCCTGTATATCCTTTCCTTTCTCTCCACCTTTGCAACTGTCATCACACCTGTATTTCCATCCTTCTCTTGCTCCTTTCTAACTGGTTCGTCTTCCTCTTCACTTTCTTCTACTTAATCTTTTTACTCTTATATAGCCCCCTGCACATCAGTGGCATTACCGCCTTGCTCGGGGTGATACGATTAAAAAAAATAAATAAATAAAATAATACATCCCTCTCCTTATCTTATTCTAAAATAGTTTAATGAGAGTTTCTTACCATTCCAATTGGCATACAATGGCCTGTCATTGAGTATTCTCACTGCATGTATGCACAGATTTATTAATTTGTTATTAGATTGTAATTAGAGGCTTAAATTTGTTTAAATTGAAATTTGTGTGTACTTGAACTCAGTAGAAACAGGCTAAGCAATAACTGAACAGTACTGAAAATATGAAGTAGTAAAGATACCCCGCGACATGGATAGTGAAATGAGAACAGTCTACTGATATAGATTAAATAAAGTGTTCTGTTCAGAATTCCATAACGGTTATTTGAATCAAGATATACATCTAATGAAGGTCAAAGGGCACAATGGCTGAAACATTAACAAAGACAAGGACAATAGTCTGCATGTAAATAATGTAAATAATGATAGCTCCTCATCCCAGAAATACTGAGAGACAGGGTTATATCCAAAAATATATCTCGTCATAACCCAGAATACTCAACCGATCAAGGTTGATATACCATAAAAAACTAAACAACCAAATCACTATTGGATAAAACTACACTGGCCCTTTACTCACTGTAAATAAAATTGGTAGTGGAAAAACTGCATCAATTGACCATACAAATAAATCAATCTACTTGATATAAATAACTAACGTATGCTAGATAGAAACATTTGAAATCATTTACCGGAGTAAGAATAAACACGCCGTGGCTCAAGGACATTATCCCTAAATTGTGTATACAAAGCGTATATATTTTTAATATATATGCGTAGGCTGGATTTGGCATTAAGTGACCCATAATGGTTGATATGCCATAAAACTCCAAACAACCCAGAAATACGGAAATTAATTTGTCTATTGAAAGTGATCCTCGACTTCAGTCACTTTCTCACTGATGTGACGTGGCCGCTCTCTGTCTTTTCTACAAATATTTTCATGGCAACTACTCTGATAAATTTTTTTACCCTGGTGTTGCAGTGGCATTATTGCCTTGCTTAGGGTGAAATTATTTAAAAACTAAAACTTTCTTAGATTGTATATATAATGAATTTTATTAAAAAAAAAAAATTGTACTTAGTTTGGGTAACATTACACAACCATTGATAGCTTCTGAACAGTTTTGTCAACTCACTTAAATTCACACGTTTCAGGTCGACCCTCAGGATGGTTTTCAGGCTCTTCTTAACAATGCTGCATGCTTGGATTGTCTCTTGAGGCCATTATCATTAATAAGGCAATTCGTTCACAGTCTCATGATGAGAACACTAATATTCAAACCACTCATTCATGTGCCTATTAATGAATAAAATTTCAAGATATTTGTAAGCATTCAGCAGTTTCGAAACTATGGGATCTACGATGACTAGCTAATCCCTATTGCAGACACCTGTTCAAGCATGTTTGTTCAACAGCCATACAACCAAGTTGTAGTTGATGCTGTAACAATGCTTAGCAGACTTAACAGTTTCTGTGAGACAGTGCATAATCTTGCATGTTCAGTAATTCAACAAGGCCAATAAACATTAGCCTCAGTCACGATGACTTATGTTTTAGGTCATCCTTCAATATGGTTTTCAAGCACTTCCCAACAATGCTGCATGTTTGGGCTGTCTCCCCAGGCCAATATTATCAAGAAGGCAACTCTCTTACAAATCAACCATATATATATATATATATATATATATATATATATATATGCACACACATACACAAGTGAATAAAAAACGAAGAAACAATGTTCAAAACATTAATTTAAAACCATATTCAATGCAGAAATAGAGCTATTAATATTTATTACAAATTATAGTTTAGAACATGTACTAATTATAATTTACTGCAAAAATGTACATTTAGTTTCAACATTGAAAGAACAATGTCTCATCAGGTAGTTAATAATGATAGTAATAAATGTTATTTTTGAAAAAGAATATTCAAAAATTTCACTTCCCCTTTATTTTTGGTAAAACTTTTGTATGAGGTAAAGAGAATAGAAAAGATGGTGGGGGAGGAAAAAACAAAGAAAAAAGAGATACAGAGGAAATAAAAGGAACACAGAAAAAAAAATATATATGCAGTTTGTTTTATATATATGTGCAGTTTGTTTTATATATATATATATATATGTGCAGTTTGTTTTATATATATATATATGTGCAGTTTGTTTTATATATATATATATGTGCAGTTTGTTTTATATATATATATATGTGCAGTTTGTTTTATTTTATATATATATATGTGCAGTTTGTTTTATATATATATATATGTGTGCAGTTTGTTTTATATATATATGTGTGCAGTTTGTTTTATATATATATATATATCTGCAGTTTGTTTTATATATATATATGTGCAGTTTGTTTTATATATATATATATGTGCAGTTTGTTTTATATATATATATATGTGCAGTTTGTTTTATATATATATATATATATGTGCAGTTTGTTTTATATATATATATATGTGCAGTTTGTTTTATATATATATATGTGCAGTTTGTTTTATATATATATATATGTGCAGTTTGTTTTATATATATATGTGTGCAGTTTGTTTTATATATATATGTGCAGTTTGTATATATATGTGCAGTTTTATTTTATATATATATA
Source organism: Ascarosepion bandense (assembly GCA_037127315.1). Taxonomy (NCBI): domain Eukaryota; kingdom Metazoa; phylum Mollusca; class Cephalopoda; order Sepiida; family Sepiidae; genus Ascarosepion; species Ascarosepion bandense. The sequence continues at coordinate 852,982 of JBBBDQ010001566.1, forward strand.
TATATGTGCAGTTTGTTTTATATATATATATATATGTGCAGTTTGTTTTATATATATATATATATATATATATGTGCAGTTTGTTTTATATATATATGTGCAGTTTGTTTTATATATATATATATGTGTGCAGTTTGTTTTATATATATATATGTGCAGTTTGTTTTATATATATATATGTGCAGTTTGTTTTATATATATATATATGTGCAGTTTGTTTTATATATATATATATGTGCAGTTTGTATTTTATATATATATGTGCAGTTTTATATATATATATATATGCAGTTTGTTTTTTATATATATATATATGCGGTTTGTTTTATATATATATATATACGGTTTGTTTTATATATATATGCGGTTTGTTTTATATATATGTGTGTGCAGTTTGTTTTATATATATATATGTGCAGTTTGTTTTATATATATATGTGCAGTTTGTTTTATATATATATATATATGTGCAGTTTGTTTTTTATATATATATATATGCAGTTTGTTTTTTATTTTTTATATATATATATATGCAGTTTGTTTTATATATATATATATGCAGTTTGCTTTATATATATATATATAAAGCAAACTGCATATATATATATAAAAAACAAACTGCACATATATATATATATATATATTATATATGTGCAGTTTGTTTTATATATATATATATATATATGTGTGCAGTTTGTTTTATATATATATATATATATGTGCAGTTTGTATATATATAAATATATATATATATATGTGTGCAGTTTGTTTTATATATATATATATATATGTGCAGTTTGTTTTATATATATATATGTGCAGTTTGTTTTATATATATATATGTGCAGTTTGTTTTATATATATATATGTGCAGTTTGTTTTATATATATATATGTGCAGTTTGTTTTATATATATATGTGCAGTTTGTTTTATATATATATGTGCAGTTTGTTTTATATATATATGTGCAGTTTGTATTTTATATATATATGTGCAGTTTGTTTTATATATATATGTGCAGTTTGTTTTATATATATATATATATGTGCAGTTTGTTTTATATATATATGTGTGCAGTTTGTTTTATATATATATATATGTGCAGTTTGTTTTATATATATATATATGCAGTTTGTTTTATATATATATATATATGCAGTTTGTTTTTTATATATATATATGCAGTTTGTTTTTTATATATATATATACAGTTTGTTTTTTATATATATATATACAGTTTGTTTTTTATATATATATATACAGTTTGTTTTTTATATATATATATACAGTTTGTTTTTTATATATATGCAGTTTGTTTTATATATATATATATGCAGTTTGTTTTATATATATATATATATGCAGTTTGTATTTTATATATATATATGCAGTTTGTTTTATATATATATATATATGCAGTTTGTTTTGTATATATATATATATACATATACATTTTGTTTTTTATATATATATATATATATATATATATATATGCAGTTTGTTTTATATATATATATATATATATATATATATATGATTTTATATATATATATATATATATATATATATACAATTTGTTTTTCATATATATAATATATGCAATTTGTTTTTCATATATTATATATGTGCGGTACTTATTTAAAAGCACTCAATATCAGTGACAGTGCTAATATATTCAGTTAGATAGGTGTGAGTTTGTGACCCTGGGTTTCAAGCCATTTTGATTGTCAGACAAACTGATGATCGCAAGAGCGTGAAACCCAGGATCACAAACTCACACCTAACAATATATATATGTTTGTGTGTGTGTGGAGAAATTTGTCACTTAACTGAGCAGAGTTATGCTGTTTTAAAAGTCTGCTCAGTTAAGTGACAAATTTCTCCACATTAATTCTATTAACGTTCTATCTTGATATTGAGCACTTTATGACAAAAAACCTGCTTGCCAAAATGCTTTTCTACCAGTAAACCCCTGAAAAACCAGCAATCTTGACACTAAGCATCATCATAGCCTATATAATGTGCTTGTATGCATTGAAAATTGGGCAGAAAGAGGTTGTCAGTGGTCAGCAATTAATGCAAGCGTTAATGATGGATAGAATGTGTGTGTTTGTGGCATCTGTCAGTTTCAAAAGTCCATGGATCTGTTCATGGAGAGTTAGTTTGGCTTTGTATAAACTGACATGATGTGTCTTCCTCTTTGGACTCTAGTACAAATTGAACCTATGTCTGCTTTTCTCTTGGCACATTATGATTTTTGTCCTATAAGATTTATTTAACATTAAATAACTGAAAGATTAATAAGTCATTATATTAATCAGCCTTACCTGACTGAGAAAAGTCAAAAAACACAGCATCTGAAATATTGTATTTAACAACAGTAAAGATGATGATAGCTCATCCTATTTTTCTCAGACTAGTCTCCTTGTTGTTGTAAGAACATTTTAGCCATTGTGTGTTTGGGCCTTCTTCAGTTGTGATAACAACCAAGGTGAGGACACTAAGGCAAACAAATTGGTGCATCATAAAAAAAAAAGATATTTGTCAGAATTATTTATCGAATAATGAAAAAGAAAAAATACCTGAAACTGTTGAATTATTTTGAACATTTAATTTTTCTCTGAACTGTCATTCTTTTTTTCTTGTATTTATTATGTTTTTCTGTTTTCATTTTGAAGATTTAATTTTTCTAATTTCATTTTTCCTCTCTTTTTTTTTTTTTTTTTTTAAAGAAATTCCTGAATGGCTGTATGTTTATTACAAAGCAAACCAGGACCATGATCACAAGCTGAAGGTAAAAGTGAATTTAATAGTTTCATTTGCAAAATCAATTCGTGTTTCAAGAATTGTTTGGATTAATGAAATTCTCTTTTATTTTTCATTGTTTGCTATTATTGTTGAATTGCCCCACCTTATCAGATAAGGAACTTCTCTTAATGTTCACAAGGTGGCATGTATAAAGCTATCTAAGAAGAAAAGACGAAGTTCCTTTCTCTTTTTGTCTACTTCAACCCTAGGATGCTATAGTGGCAAGATGGATTTGTTTAACTGCCAAGGAGATTTCTTTCACCAGGCCAACAAACTTTTTAGTTTCAATTGAACCACATGGCATTCTCTCTCTCTCTCTCTCTCATTCTCACACTCTCTCTCTCTCTTTCATACACACACACGCACACACACAATACAGCTAAGCACATAAATATATATTTCTTTCATTTATTTAAATATTTTGTTCAGTGTAAAAATATATAGGTAAAAATTAGGTGTCGAATTCACTTATTTTGAAAATGTTGAGCTATTCAACTGAATGTCATTAAAATTCGTAATACCTCACCTGTTACAAACTGATCTATTTTACAACTTTTCCAAGACAGTCGATCAGGAATTAAATTTCTTTTCTTTAAAAACAAAACAGACATAATGATCAATATGCAAAGAATGAGTTATCAGTCATCCAGACAACTTTTGGGAGGATAATGTTATCTGCAAGTTTTATTCAGTAATGGTAGTTTCAAACTATGCTTACTTTTTTCTTAGACAAACATTTTATTTATTTACTTACCCAAAACTTAAAATTGTGTCTTGGTTTAAAACTTTTTTCTTATTCATTTGGTACCTTAATTTCCTTGCAACTTTTTGGTAACAAAATTAGATATGTGAGTTAAATCTTAAATGCAACTTAATTTCCTAATCAATAATGTTGATTGAATTCTACTTAACAGTTGATATAAATAATGATGAGTATGCAGCTGTAAGGTTTCAGGAGCACTTGACCAGGGATGACAAGAGTATTCAATGATTTCTGATTTTTAGCTCTTTCTGTTTTTTTTTGTTTTTTTTTAGCTCTTTCTGTTTGTTTTTTTTTAGCTCTTTCTGTTTGTTTTTTTTTTAGCTCTTTCTGTTTGTTTTTTTTTTAGCTCTTTCTGTTTGTTTTTTTTTTTAGCTCTTTCTGTTTGTTTTTTTTTTAGCTCTTTCTGTTTGTTTTTTTTAGCTCTTTCTGTTTGTTTTTTTAAACTCTTTCTGTTTCTTTTTTTAAAACTCTTTCTGTTTCTTTTTTTAAAACTCTTTCTGTTTCTTTTTTTAAAACTCTTTCTGTTTCTTTTTTTAAAACTTTCTGTTTCTTTTTTTAAAACTCTTTCTGTTTCTTTTTTTTTAACTCTTTCTGTTTCTTTTTTTTTAACTCTTTCTGTTTCTTTTTTTTTAACTCTTTCTGTTTCTTTTTTTTTAACTCTTTCTGTTTCTTTTTTTTTTAACTCTTTCTGTTTCTTTTTTTTTAACTCTTTCTGTTTCTTTTTTTTTAACTCTTTCTGTTTCTTTTTTTTTTAACTCTTTCTGTTTCTTTTTTTTTAACTCTTTCTGTTTTTTTTCCTCTTTCTTTCTTTTTTTTTCTCTTTCTTTTTTTCTCTTTCTGTCTCTTTCTGTTTTTTTTCTTTTTTTCTTTTTCTGTTTTTTCCCTTTTTCTGTTTTTTCCCTTTTTCTGTTTCTTTTCTCTTCCCGTTTTTTTCTGTTTTTTTTAACTTTTCTGATTTTTACCTTTTCTCTTTTTTTATTTACCTTTTCTGTTTTTATTTACCCATTCTGTTTTTTAAACTTTTCTGTTTTTTAAACTTTTCTGTTTATTTGTTTCTTTTTATTTTCTTTTTTTTTAACTTTTTTATTTTTACTCCCCCCTTTTTTGTTGTTTTCTTTAAGGTATTACTTTCAAAATAAAACCAAGTTTTCAACAATTAATTCTTAGCTTAGTATTTTTTTAATAACCAGAGAGAATTACCACAGCATGTGAAATTATGATACAAATACCAAATCTGGTCTCTTTCTTTCTTTTTTTATTTCTTTGCTTTTCAATTAGCTCGTTAAATCTTGCCATATTGATGTGATCAGTTGTGCAATTTTACTTTATGCTTCAGTGCCATCCCTTAACATGGTTTGTCATTTGTGGAATACTTAAAAGCACTTATAAATAATTATGATTAGAAATTTATTAAAAATAAAGGTTCTGCAATGTTTTCATTTTAAAATTTTCTTGTAAACATTGATTCTAAAAATGTTTATGTAGCTCATTACATTTTGCTTATCCATTTTTATTAAATTTGAAAAAATTAAATCTTTTTTATTTTATAACACCGACATCATGTCAATCTTCTCTTTATAAAATTGTCAGTGTCCCCCAAATTTTTTCCACAATATTTTCTATTTTGACATTCATCATTTGTTGCATTTTCTCTTTTCAAAGTATTGCTGCCATATCTGGTAGGAGCCCCCCAGTCCCAACTTGCCGGTCTTGATAGGGTCCAAAAGTATCTGCGTCCTTGTGGGTGATGAATTATTTTCCTTCATACAACCTCTTTTCTGACAGCTGAAATGTCACTAGTGTCTAACTGCTCTTTCCATTATATTCCTTAGTCCCACTACCCACAACTTTTACAACTGGGATCTGCCATGTCACATACACAAGTGTGAATCGTCCGCATTCCCCTCGTATACTATTAGTAAGAAATAAGTTCCATTTAGACAGCTTCTTCCCAAGAATGGCTGCTTTGTGGAACAGGATGTTTTCCCAATAACTACAATCTTAACCTCTTCAAGTTTAGGGTAATCATTATCTTTCCTGCCAGGAACTTTGCTTCATTCTTGCATAGCCTCATGAACTTTGCTTCATTCTTGCATAGCCTCATGAACTTTGCTTCATTCTTGCATAGCCTCATGAACTTTGCTTCATTCTTGCATAGCCTCATGAACTTTGCTTCATTCTTGCATAGCCTCATGAACTTTGCTTCATTCTTGCATAGCCTCATGAACTTTGCTTCATTCTTGCATAGCCTCATGAACTTTGCTTCATTCTTGCATAGCCTCATGAACTTTGCTTCATTCTTGCATAGCCTCATGAACTTAACTTCTTTCTTTTTCTTTTGCTCATACAACACCACATGGTAACCCTTTACCTTGTTGACTTGTTAGAAAAAAAATTTTTTTTTCTAATGGCCAAAGATATTCAGGTAAATTAGCACTACTTTTAAATTTTTGTCTATATTACACTGACTTTATTACAGGTGAGTTAGTGCCTCGCTACCTACAAATGACTCTTAACAATACATCAGGGTAAATAGCATTACAATGATGATCATTGTTCTTTTTTTCTCCTTTTTTGTCAGTGGCCTTTCTTTCGTTTGGGAGAATTGGAATACTTTGATGCCCTCCTTACTCGTTTGTACAAGCAAGAAGTGCAGAAGATTGTTATGATTTATGAATACCAGCGAATGCAGATCTTAAAGGAGATGGACAGGCGACAAAAAGAACGAGCATTGCACAAGATGGAGACCAAAATCTGAAAAAATTAAACAGAGGAAAGTCTTTTCTTTTTTTTTTTTTTTCTTCAGTTAATCTTACATTGTAAAAAGGTTTCTTTGTTTCAATTCTGATTCCCTTTTTCCACATTATAAAAGAGAAATATAAATTACTCTTGTTAATTTTATTTTTAAAAACTGAATTGGAAATGTTTCTTGGCAACTGGCAAACAACTTAATTGTAAATGTCCCCTATATTTACTAATATAACCAACTATTACACAAGTTAGTATATGAAATTAGAAATACCAGAGTTTACCATCTTGTCTTTACCAATACTAAAAATTAGTTGGACCCTTTAGAAATTCTACAGTCAACATTTGATATGCTGTCTTTATATTTTAAAAGAATAAATTGTAAGCATCTATTAAATACTCATACCGTCATATACTGCATAGCGCGTTAAAATTTTCTAATATGTTTTTATATCTAATTCCTTTAATCATGTAGAGTGAAACCCATGAAAATTCCACTGTTTTTGCTAATTACTGAAACTCAACATTTCGAAATCGCATATCTCATATTAAACACCTGAGGGTTTTGTCACTTTTTCTATCTTTTCTTTCTTTCTAGAAATGCATATACATCTTCAATACACCTGAGAATGAGACTTACTGAAAGTTAAAAAAAAAAATAGAAAGGGGTTTCAAGAGGTTGCTATATCAAAAATTTGAAGGCAAGGGACAGACTATTACAGGGTATAATGTACACACTAACAAAAGAGCAGAGAAGTACCTGATTGTGTTAATTACCACAGATTTTTTGTTTAAGATAAAGGGAAATTAGATAAATTATAAAATTTTCTAAATAGGTTTTTATATCTAATTCCTTTAATCATGTAGAGCAGAACCTATGAAAATTCCGCTGTTTTTGCTAATTACTGAAATTCAACATTTTGGAATCGTATATCTCATATTAAACACCTGAGGGTTTTGTCACTTTATCTTTCCTTTGTTTCTAGAAATGCATATACATTTTCAATACACCCGAGAATGAGACTTAAAGTTTGAAAAAAAAAATAGAAAGGGGTTGCTATACCAAAAATTTGAAGGCAAGGGACAGACAAACTATTACAGGTTTAATGTACATGCTAACAAAAGAGCAGAGAAATATATGATTGTGTTAATTACCACAGTTTTTGTTTAAGATAAAGAGAAATTAGTTAAATTATAGTTCTTTTCATCTTGAATAATGTTGAGTTTGCTTATCTGATGTCTCCATGATAGAAATACCACAGCGCTTGCCTGTAGTTTTGTAAGTGACAAAAGAACAATCTTGTCACGATAAGAATAATTATGATCTTTCAAATTGCATGATGCATTTAAGTGTCAGTGTGCCAGATAATTCTGTACTTGCATCTTTTACAATGATGAAAATTAATCAGAAATATTTGTAGAAACCCTTTTGCAATATGACAAACTAAAAGATAACTCCTTTAAAAAGCAAACTTGTTCATGATTTTTTCGTCATGGACTGAAATAATATTCAAAAAGTTTTATTTATTAACTGCATTAATCCCTTTTATTCTTAGGGATTAATGTTGGATTATTTTCTTTTTTTTTTTCTTTTTTTTTTTTTTTCTCTCTCTCTCCCCTTTCTTTATTATTCTGGTGACACCAAGGAAAGAGATGAAGAAATTCTGTTTTTTTTTTGTTTTTTTTTTCTATTCTGTTAAGCAAACAAAAGAAGGAAAAACAATCTTTTATTCTCACCCCACTTTTCCCCCTTTTTAATGTTTGTTGATATTAGAAAATTTTTAAGCATGAGTGATTGTGTCCATGAATGATTAATATTATCCACCTTCTACACACACACACAAAAGTGCATGCAATAACGTGCATGTGTGTGTATCTATCTTGGGTAAATGAATCTTAACCCTGTGTACCCAGGTGACAAAATTTTAAAAATGTTTCATTGCTACCAACAAACCCTATTTGAAACACATATAGGATCCAAAGACTATTCTGTTTTTTATTTAGATGCTCAATTTTCATTTAAGTATTTCTTAGCTACAAGAACTTAAATTAGACGCACACACGCACACACACATGGTGCGTTGGATAAATTGTCGCCATTTTATATTTTATGCATGCACATTGTTTGTTTTTCAATTTTGTTGACTGCACACTATAGTAGGGTCGGTTGTGAGAAATAGAACACCAAGCTGCAATTCACTCCTCCAGAAATTTGGAAACATCATGCTCTACTGCTTGACATTTGTGCTGGAAGCTCACATACAAACATTGGATGTCAATCTGAGGAGAGTGCAGAGAATTCAGAAAGAGTTGGATGAGTTTAACGGTGATTAGGAAGGTGTTTGGAGTGATCACAACGTTATGCCTCCATTTATCTTCACACAGGGCCTCTGACTTAATACAGAGGTCTGCATCAAGTGCCTTGAGGAGATAGTGTTGCCTGGGTCAAGAGGGTATCTGCTGGAATACCCTATGTCTGACAATAGGACTCTGCACCATGCCACACAAGCAGGAGAACCCAGTCATGGCTGTCAGAAAATTACTGCATTCACTCACCCCCTTACATCTGGCCACCTTACACAGTTGAACAAAAGACCAACAAAACTTATAACAGCAAAGATGAACTGAAGGCAAGGATTATGGTAGCATTTACTGATTTAAGCAAGGAAACCGTCCAGAAGAGTTGCAGGAGATTCCAAAGTCGTCTGAAGGCTGTGGTTGAAAGCAATGGCGATTTTATTGAATAAATTTACTCTTTAGTATTTAATGATATTTTTGTGTAATTTTGTTGTGTATGTTAAAATGAAATATTATTTTTAGTTTTGCATAACTTAGACAATTTGTCCAACGCACCATATATATATATATATATATATATATATATATATATATATATAAGAAAAATTAAGGCAGACACATTATTTCATGGTAAATCGGAAGTGTAGGCCTATTTCAGGCGAACCATCATCAGTTCCCGTCTTTATTGTACAAAGGATTTTACACAAATAATATTCTTAAAATTAATGAAATACCTTAAAACTATATATATATATATATATATATATAGTTTTAAGGTATTTATGGATTGAAATTGCTCAATATCCAGGAGATAGCGGATGTGAATATAAACAGTGTGGGCACAGATTAACACTGACTATTAAGAGTAATAAGTGATTTCAAAGTTAACAAACATCTTTACATGATGGCTATAAAATAGCTGCTTTCATATCAACATTTAGTTCTATTGAATATCCATTGGAGTAATTTAAAATAACCATTACTAACGATTCAATAGCAGTTAGAATAATGCAATAAACTGGAAATAACTGATCTTGCTACTCCTACTGCCCATTAACCAACATATATAGTCAGACTACTGTCGAACATATATGGCTTAAAGATTGTGTTCACGCATTGCCATCCAGTGTTGATCTCTGTCTACACGACTGAATAAATAAAAAACAAGTGGGGAAACTATTCTTATCTGACTCATTTTGTCTTCTGAAGGACTTTGTCAAGGTAAATATAGGATTTATTTTGTATGTGTTTATATACAAAAGCAAGGATGTTATTAATTTATCAAGGCTTTTAAATTTGAGAACATTCACGAATGTTTATCAGGAAATGTCAGTCAAAACATATGTAGGACACAAAATGCATTAATTCAAAGTCTGGTAAGCAGACTTTGAATTATGTAAGCGAGTAATATTCAAAAGTTTTATTTTTTTAAAAGAAACTGAATATTGTTTAAATTGTGATCAGTGTTATATATATATATATATATATATATATATATATATATGTGTGTGTGTGTGTGTGTAACCTTACTTGCGAAATTATTAAAAAAAGAAAATAAAAATAAGTGACAAATTTTATATTTGTATTAATCCTTTATACACATTTTAAATATATAATTTTTTTACAACTTAATTCATTTAGACAGCTTAAAGATTTTTTTAAAATTGACATTTTGTTTGCACTTTTTATTTGATAAAGTGTCCTGGTAACCTTAAAATAGGAATTAATATACAGTAGAACCTGTCGTATATGACCACCACCCCATACTGCTATCAAAAACAGGTCGCATACGGCAGGTGGTCGCTAACTAAAGGCTCATAGTCATGACCTATTTACGCCAGTGCCAGTAGCGTATATTCTACTCACCAGAATGTACATATTAGAATTTTACCATGCAATCTGGTAATAAATAAATCAGAACATAAGAAGATGGCCGAACTTTAAAGAAATTTATTCAGCATAATTCATTTTAAAAATGTATTTACAGTGGTCAACAAGAGACCAAAATATTTATTCACAAAAAATATTTAAGTGGACTTTTAACAAAAAAAATGGCAATTAATTGCTTTCCTTTTTGTGTCTGTTCTAGTATTAGCTATTTCTTATAAAATATGTAGCTTGGAAAAATGTGGTTTCAGTTATTTTTTTTTTTAGAAGTGAGTGATAGCAAAAGAGAATTTGTAATACTACATGGAAAAAACAAAACAAAACATACAAAAAACTGACAGCAATTGTGAGTGGAGGTAGAGAAAAAGAGAGATAGAGATAGATATACCCAGACAGAAATAGAGTAGATAGATACACAAAAAGTATAGGATTGAAAGAAATAGACATTTGAGAATTGTGATTTTCCCCAATCCCTGAATTTATCCAAATCTGTACAGCACTGCAATAAATCCCTTGAACATGTCTTGAGGTGAACTCTGGCAATGTACATTTCAACAAGAAATATCAGTTTGATACAACACTACAATAACAAAACAATGAGGAAGTGTTTCTGGCTTAGATCAAAGCAAAACAGATAGATTATTCATTTAGTCCTAATTTAGAAGTTCACAGTGTACAACCAAAATGGATTTTATTTTTTTTTAAAGTGGTCAGTGATTTTTACTCCTTCATGTTAGTAGCTGGCTGCATTCTGGAGGTGATCACTCATTAAGGGTCAATTAACATTAGCAAATCGTCTGTGCATAGAAAAACGGTCGTTAACAACAGGTGGTTGCTGATTAAGAGGGTCACATACGGCAGGTTCCACTGTATAATCAACTGTTCATAGAGAAAATGTAAAAATGATCTTTAGTACAAATGCTAGCCAGGAAAAGCATTTCAAGAGTAACAAACGTCTTTGTACTGCAGTATCAGTCAGTTAAGTGCCATACGTGATACACGCTTTGGGCGATCATGTCTTGAAAGAGACATGACTATCTGGGCAGAAGATTATCCCACAGTAGGTTGCCATTAATTTCTGCGGTAAACTGGTTGCCAGCCAAGGCTATAGAACCCAATTTGTCCTGTTGTTTGAATCATAGCTAGAGGGAGGAGAGATGTATTATATTAATAAGTAGTAATTAGTGGGGGATCAGTTTATTATTTCATAACAATAGAAAACAGATCCCCCACATTATGCCCAGTAGAAGTTTTAATTATATTTCCAACTATTATATTCAGTCAGTCAGTTAAGTGCCATACGTGATACACGCTTTGGGCGATCATGTCTCGAAAGAGACATGACTCTCTGGGCAGAAGATTATCCCACAGTAGGTTGCTATTAATTTCTGCGGTAAACTGGTTGCCAGCCAAGGCTATAGAACCTAATTTGTTTTATTATTTAACCCATAATGGGAGAGAAGAGATTGATTAATTAAGGGTATTTGCATGTTAGTGAATGCAGAGAATTCAACTGAAATTCGAACTCAGCTCATCGAATTCTCGTTCCCAGCTGATATCCACTGCACCACAACGCACATCCGTACTGCAGTATACAATGTGAAATAATCTTCTATTTTATAAAAGTATTTTTTAAATCTAAATTTACTTTTATCAAGAATAACTTTGAACAAAAAATATCACTTTTCTTTCAAAATTATTTTACAAGTAGGATTTTTTTAAAAAAAAGTAATTATATATAGGTTGCCATTGCTTTCTGCAGCAGACTGGTTGCCAGCCAAGGCTATAGAACCCAAACTGTCCTGGAAGGAAGAGACGGATTAATACCTTTCTCAAGGGTATTTACGCGTAAGTGAATGCAATGAATTCACAATGCACAAAATAAAATACAATGCCAAAATGTTTTAATCTGTATTCAGTTAACAAGAGAACTGACCATTTCCAAGAGATTTTCAGACAACTTAACCCAGTGTCTTTATTATTTATATTGTTCACACAGTCGTCCCTCTGATGTCATCATGTCTTTCATTTCTCTAGATAATCTCCGTGACTTAAGATATTAACCAAGCCAGCTCGATGTCTGGTAACTGAATATTGATTAATAAGTTTTTCCAGAGCTATCATGATGTTGCAGATAGAGATACTAATTTTGTGGTAATATTATGAAGATTTTATTTCTTCTCTGTAGATCAATTCAGTGATGTTATCCGTTTTTTACTTTTCTTTTTCTTCTAAGATTTAGACTGGGCTTTTATAGCAGCATTCATTATCTTGTGTTGACGAATTCCATCTAAGCAAAAGGGTGCTCTTAAATTTTTATTTTAACAATTTTACTCTGTAATTCAGTTCTTTGGACATTCTAAATTTAAAACAGATATTTCAATCGTAACATCTTTCTGGTAAATATGGGTCTTGTTTCCCTCTCTTCCTGCTTTCTTTCTCTTAAGAATATTGATCTGTGATGATAATTATTTTTAGCATTTGAAACTTGATGTCAAAATTACATACAAAATATTGACATTTCAGCATTAATAACTAAGAAAGGTTGATATACTGACAAATAAGATCAATTAAACCAACCATTGATTTGTCAACTTATGTACTGTGTCAATAAATCTGACCTAGATTTATTTGATGACATAAATATTTTATGCATTTCATATATTTTACTTGACCCTCTGTGTGTGTGTGTGTGTGTTATGCAGCTTGATTTCATTGTTATTGTTGTGGACCCAAAATAGTTCCAGAAGAAAAGACAACTCGGGTATTAGTGAAAACAGATATATTTACGAAAAACAAGAGTATTACATGTCAGACTGACTGCTAAGTGTAGACAGGGGAGACTCAACCATATCAACTCCTCAGTAAATCGTCCGATGTAGAAAGGCCTATCTCCTGGTATTTATAGTCATAATAAGAGTTCATTATGGTACAACGGGTAGGTCCCATAATGGTTATAATAACTGGATGCATTACTCTATGCTAAGAGCTGAATATCTTATTACTGAGTAGGGGAAATTGGACTGCTAATACATTGTGTGTGTTTTTTTTTTGTTTTTTTTTCCATTTTTATCTTGGAAGGATTTAATGATGCATCCACAGTGTTAATTGTATCAACAAGTATAGAAAAATGTAACCAATGCTTTTGCGAAATTACTTAAATAGGACCGTCAGTGATGGTAAGGTAATTGATCGTTACTGGAAAGTAAATAATCCATAGGAATTACTTAATAAATAGAAATATCTTATATACTAGAGTTTTGTCTGTTTTAATGTTGGGGATATGTTGTTACCATTAAGAATATAAGTGACATGAATGAGCTTTTCAGACAAACCAACCCAAATAACATTCTTAAATTTATAAAACAGCTGAAATGTAATTTCTAAAAATCCTTCATCCTTGTCATATAGGAAGTCTCCAGAGGAAGTTATCTCAAAGGGGAGGGAGTGATATAGGAATAATATGTCACTGCCGACACTTGTGTTTGAACACGGATTGCCAAGGAGTAAACGCAGTCGACATCATTCTCAAGTAATTAGTGGTATTGTGCTGCTGGGATCATGTGACATGTAATATATATATATATATATATATATATATATATATATATATATTCAGAAATTATAACATGGATATGTTATAATATCACTACAAAAATAGCTATTTTGTTTTGACAATTCTTGTCAAGTGATGTGGTTTATTTTAAATCGAATAGTTTTAAAAGGTTAAAAACAAGCAAAACCCTTTTAATCAGGAAGGCATTGTAGTATGTACAATGTGGACCAATCAGAGTAAAGCAACTTCTAATTTGGAGAATATGTGGGCAGACTTAAAAATAATCTTGGGGCGCATTAGTATTAATATTTAATTAAATTGAGATCAGCATTATTAATTAACGATTATTCTTCTCCAATCTAATCACTCTATACCCATTCATATATATATATATATATATATATATACGAATGGGTATATTCTTCTCCAACCATACACTATCTAATCACTCTATACCCATTCATATATATATATATATATATATATATATATATATATATATATATATATACGAATGGGTATAGAGTGATTAGATAGTGCATGGTTGGAAAAGAATAATTGTCTTGACGCACTTTTGTTTGAAGGCATAATTATACTTGTATCTGTGACTTTACTAAAGTAGAAGTTATAAAACCTAAAGTTTTGCTGAACCTAATAAGGCTACAAAAGGGAACTGATGATGTGATTTTGTTAACCCTAGAAAGGTTACAAAAATCCTCCATCCAAAAAAAAAACAAAACAATTTAGACCCTCTTTAACCAAAACCTCATCTCTAAAGAATTTTACTGCAAACTTTCTTAACTAAGTATACAGAATAAAGGACTCAGCACTAAGATGATCCACAATGGTTGATGTGCCATTAAACAAGGAAAAAAAAAACCCAGAACAAACCATTTATATATTTATGTACAGTTTTATATTGTTGAAATAATCAAGTTGATTTAATTCAGTTTCATGTAGATCTTTCTGCCTTATTGATGAAAATATGTTGTTTCTTTAGGTATTATTATTATTTTTAATCAATTTTAAATTGTTGGTATTACACCCCTGACACAAATGCAATGCCTGTTAAAGATTGCCATGCAAATAATAGATGTTATAATGAATAGGCAAAAACGGTTAAGAAATGAATACTCCTGGTTTCTATGTGTGCCTTTCTTTTTTCTGTTATAATATGACTTACATTATTTACAAGCCTCATTTTTTATTGTCCTCATTTTTATTGTTGTTATTGCAACATTTTGGTTGTTTTGCCCTCTAGTCGTCATCGAGTGCTTATCGATCCAGGTAACCTTCAGAAAATTTTCAACTAAACCCTTTGGCAGACCTGAAGCAGACTATCACCATGTTTAATTTTGTTGTTTTTCATTTTTTTTTTACTTTTTTTAGCGTAGTTCTATCGACTGTTACTTAAACTTTTCGATTATCAAAAACAATTTTAAAAAATTACAATATTTAAACAAATTTGAGGGGGTCAGTTTCTCATACAACGTTAAAGTAAATCGATCCTCCATTTTCAATCCACTCACGTAAGGGTCGCTTTGTTTATGTTAACTTTGTTTCCAAGATGGAGGATCGGTTTACTAGAAGGTTGTATGAGAAACTGGTCCCCCTCCCCCCACCTAAAATTGTTTAAATATTGAAATGTTTGCAAATTTTTTTTTGTCATTCGTAAAGTTCAAGGTGTAAAAGATAACATTGCACTAAAAAAAAGTCCAAAAAATTTGATAATGAACAAATTTACAGGTGGCGGTAATGTCTTACCAGCGACTGGTTTCAAAATGAAGGCTTGATTTACTATAACGTTGTATGAGAAAGTAATCCCCCTAGAAAATGTTTCAATATTGAAATTTTTCAAAATTTTTTTGTCAGTCGTGAAGCTAAGGGGGTAATCGATAAGACTGCGCTGAAAAAAGTACAAAAAAAATGAAAAACAACAAAATTAAACGTGGTGATAGTCTGCTCCAGGTCCGCCAACCCTTTTGTCTATTTGAAATAGATTGTTCCTATTTTGCTGACCAGGTCTTGGGATGATCATGTCTAGTTTTTATTTAGTACAGCTCATTGCCTGTGCCTTTAAAATATCTCAAGATGTTCCTACAGAGGCCTTAAAGAATGCTTTCAAAAGATGAGTAGTTAATAATTTATTACTGATTGTCTCCTTTTAATCTGCTAAATTTGGGGCCTGTCCATTGTTAACCCCCTTTCCCTTAACTTCAGGGTGTGAACATATTTGGCTTACTAATAGTGTAGAACATAAAATAATGTACTTTTAATCAAATTTATAGAATATAAATCAGTATTATAATAAATTAAAATCTGCGTTTAGTCATAGGATGCCACTGTAGCAGAGTAAAACTTCAGTCAGTCAGTTAAGTGTCATATGTCATACACGCTTGGGTTATTATGTCTCGAAAGCGACATGACTGACTAGGCAGAAGATTTTCCCACAGTAGGTTACCATTACTTTCTGCGGTAGAATGGTTGCCAGCCAAGGCTATAGAACCCAATCTGTTTTATTATTTGACTTATAGCTAGAGGGAGAAGAGATGTATTATATTAACAAGTAGTAATTAGTGGGGGATCAGTTTATTACTTCATAACAATAGAAAGCCGATCTCACACTTTATGCCCAGTAGAAGCCTTAATCATGATTCCAACTATTATATTTAGTCAGTTAAGTGCCATATGTCATCCATGCTTGGGCAATCATGTCTCTTTCGAGACATGACTGACTAGGCAGATTTTCCCGCAGTAGGTTGCCATTACTTTCTGCAGTAGACTGGTTGCCAAACAAAGCTAAAGAACCCAATCTGTCCTGTTATTTAACCCCTAGCTGGAGGGAAGAGATGGATTAATACCTTCCCCCAAGGGTATTTGCGCTTAAGTGAAGGCAATGAATGCAACTGGAATTCGAACTTGGCTCTCCGATTTCTCATTCCGAGCCAATATCCACTGCACCACATTGCACGTAATCATCCTTATTTGGGACTTTTCTAAATTTATACCTTGCTTTATTTTTGTACCCAAGGTGTAAACAAAATAATTTTTAATATGACAGTATTTCTTTATTCTAGAAATCTTGTGTTTAGTGGGTACTTGTACTAGAGGGGATATTTTTTTTTTATTATATTGTCTTAAAATGCTCCTCTCGACAAGAATTGAACCTGTATTTGCTGTGTAACCTCGAAAACCACTTTCATACATTCAGCCATAGGAAGCCATTACAACAAAGCTCAGTTATTTTTGCTTTGCTGTCATGGCTAACTTTGGTTCAGTGGTAACGCACACCTGAAACGACTTGAAAGGAGTTTCTCATTTTTTTGTGTTAAAAAATAATTCATGAAATTAAAAAAAAAAAAAAAAACAATTTTCAATTAGAATAAACATCGAAAGTTTACAAATTTAGAATTCTTCGATGCAAATTTCAAACTTACATAATTTTGATTTTTGAGATGAGCCTTCATTTTTTTTATTTTTACTCTCTTTGGTATTTATATTCTTATCACTGATGTGTGTAGACCAGACCAAAAATAGAATTATTGAAAGTTCCCCTGAAATCAGTTGTGTGCAGAGGACAAAATGAAGACAAGATGTGAATTTCAAAAAGGGAGACGTAATTAATGTTTTGTACTTAACAGATGATGTAGCAAAAACGTTAATGTTTTTTGACACCAAACTTGCTATGAAAAATTTTAATTTTAAATAAATATCTTTTTATTTTTATTCTCTTTTTCTTTCATTTGTTATTTATTGTCTTTGTATCTTAACCCCCCCCCCCCCCCGCCAAATCACTTACTTTTATTATGAATCTGTGATTAATGTATATACTTAGGTGAAAGTGGGTGCCTTGTAATGGGTAAGTGAACTCATCAGGTAGATCATTACTACTGTGTAGTAAGTGTGATCCTCACTAGGTGCTCCATTTTTGTGGCTTTGTGCTAGAATTGTTACACTAAATAATTAATGACTCTTATTTTTTTATTTTTAAGAATTAAAGATTTTTTTAAGTGGGTAAAATATAAATTTAGAAGAAAATAAAGTCAATAATCTAGAACAATAAAATTCAAATTAACAATTGTCACATTTTGATTCAAAATGTGTGTTTCATTTTTTTTTTTTTTATCTATTTACTTGTTTTGTAATTTCAAACAATAGATATAGTAAATATGTAGATGTCTGGTTTCACTGTTTCTATATAAACTCTGACAGTTTACTAGTGTAATTAACATCTCTATATCATTAAGATGTTAATTTTTATGCCTCAGTTGTGTAATTATTTCAAAATTCTTTATTATACCCATTTAACTTCTATTAAAAACTCTTCACAAAAGTCTTATTTTAACCATAAAATAAGCTTTTTTTTTATACTTTGAAAATAACTACTTATATAGTAAGCCTGTCTATTTAAAAAAATGTGTTCAGATGAAAAGAAAATTTTTGCTTTAAACTCATCATGCCAAATAAACCTGATGTGTTTTTTTTTTTTGGTTTTTTTTTGTTAATTTTATTTAAAATGTTCAGCTTTGAAACAACCAGTTAATGCAACATTTGGAAATTGTATGAACTGTTAAAGTTCTTACTAAATTGTGTATTTATTTTTGTTTTGTTTTTGTCATTTTTTTCTTTCACTTTTTTCTCTATAGTCCACTCTTTTCTCATCTTCTTTTCCTATCTATCTTTTCTCTTCTATTGCTATTTCTTACTTGCTGAAGTGACAGACATACTGTCTATATTTCACTTAAGTGTTGAAATGGTTGAAAATTTCATAACTTCTTCACCATTTTGTTTTTGACAGTTTTTTATGGTCATTTTTTTTTAGGGGGGGGTTCTGATTGTTCCCTGATGACAACTGGTCCATTAAATTAAAGCAAATATGATAAAAGAACAACAATAAAATAAATTCCAATTAAAATTGGCTATAAAGTTGCAAAGTGCCTTCACTTAATGCTGCCTTGCATCTTATACAGAAAACATCCATTTTATGTTTAAGGTGGCATTAATTTAATATAATTTTTAAAACATATTTTCAGAAATGTTGCTAAAATCCGTCATTTTTTAAAGTTAAAATTTGTTTGTTAAAATCCGTCATTTTTTAAAGTTAATTTGAAACAAACAAAAGTGTAAAGAGGTAAATTGAAAAAAAGAAAAAAAAATACTAACCAGTTATTATTTCTCAGTCTTGCAAGGACTGAAAAAGGTGCGCACTACAAATAAAATAGGAGAAAAATCGAGAGGCACACACACACACACACACACACACACACCCCTAACATTTGTCAGTCTAAAGAAACCTTGGATCTGTGCCCAAAGAGTTATGCCTCAGCTGGGCAGGACAGCATCTATACAGATCTACATGGTGGTGACAGTCTCGATTGTAACAAATGAATGTGAAGACTCTCTCTCCCCAATTCCAATGTTGCCTTGTTTTCTTTCTTTCGAACACCCCACCTCCCTCAGCAGCAAACCTTCATTTCTCCTTGCCTTGCTCCAGTCCTCAATGTAAATCATGTCCCCATTAATACAATGTGCATACACAACATTCAGATTTCTTGACAATACGGGAGAGATGTGGTGGGTTGCTGAAATATATATATATATATATATATATGGGCGCGTATAATGATAATATATGCACTAAAAAGTCTGCCTTCTTCCACCGAACGCCCATAGCCCAGAGGTAGAATCGCCAACTGACACCAGTTCAGTTGGATTTCAATCCTGGGTTAAAAAGCAATCGGAGTCTAATTGTACTGATGAGCTGTGATACAGCGAAACAGATCTGTCTGCGGATGACTATATATATATATATATATATATATATATATATGTGTGTGTGTGTGTGTGTACAGGGTGTCCCACAAGTTGTGCACAATCCAGATTTTTATAAAAATACATATGAATATCTATTTTATTGATCATAATCATAACAGATTAGTATATGGTGTGTGACTTATGAGACACCCTGTATATATATATATATATATATATATAAATAAAAGGTTTGTTTCAGAACAAAACTGTTCCTCTTCAGCTGATATGTGAAAATGATTTATTTTGAAAAAATAAGATGAATTTATCATATTTAGAAAATTAAGGAGTGGTAGTTGGAGGAAATGCAATAGGTATGTCAAAATTGTTCAATCAAAATTGAGAATTATGTAACCATGGAGATTTAATATTTGGGTTATGAAAGAGGGCAGGATCAATTGGATCTAGACATGTCACTTTTTAATTTTGTCTGGGTAAGATAAATAGTGGGACCTTAGATTTTCTTCAATGAGTAGACAGTTATTTTTAACAGGAGGTTAGATTTTAGGTTATTTTTATTGAACAATAGATTTTTTTTTTTTTTTACTACTATCTAATGAGTACAGGGGATAAAATGTTGAGGTCAGAATTAGGATTAAATAATTATAGTATACTTAGTTATATTCTATTAAGAACAACAATTAAGTATTGAGTGGGTCATTTATTTTATTAAAATAATTTTTATTCTTTATTTATGTTAGAGTATAAGTTATAAATGAAACATTGTAGTTAAAGAAAATTATTTTGCCTGAGTAAGGTACCTAGTGGGACCACACAATACTTAAATAGATAAATAATTTTTAACAGCAAGTTGGAGTTTTTAAAAAATTACTTCATGAGTAAAAGGGCTGAAATGTTTGTTATAATTATGATTAAATAATTATAGTATATTAAAGTATATTGTAGTTAAGAAAACTAAAATAAGTATTGTGTGTCTTTTATTTCGTAAAATAATTATTTATTTTTAAGTTATATTAGAACATAAGTTATAAATTAAACATTGTAGTTTGTTTTTTTTTTAAATTAGAATTATTTTGTTTTGTCATATTTGCTGGCCTGTAAGATATGCTTTATTTCCAAAGAACAAATTGTTTTATTGCCCTGATCAAGCCTTTGGTAATCCACCCTCATCTTCAATAATTATTGGAACGA
Source organism: Ascarosepion bandense (assembly GCA_037127315.1). NCBI lineage: Eukaryota > Metazoa > Mollusca > Cephalopoda > Sepiida > Sepiidae > Ascarosepion > Ascarosepion bandense. The sequence continues at coordinate 874,006 of JBBBDQ010001566.1, forward strand.
GCATTAAGAAATAGACACAATTAAAAATCTGTGAAACTATTCAATCTATTGATATTCACAATAGACAGTTTGGAAGAGAAATCCTTTAGGCTTCTTGCAGCTTTACTCGGATGATCAGTTTGTTTTTCAGATCCCAATGGTTTCTTGGGACTTTGGCTTTTGCACAAGCATTCTGTTGTTTGAAAATCCTTCTACCAATTGTAGACAGATTTGTCTAGTTGAAAGTGATTTCCTGAAGTGTGTATTGAAGAACCATTGCACAACAGTAACAGAATTCTTTTTACTTATTTCAATTATTTAGAAAGCTTTCATCTTGTCAAATGATCACTGACAAAAAACCAAAAATCTAAACCTGGTGCTACCAAAGCCTTTTTGGTTCAGTCCAATGTTTATATTATGTCACTGTGATAAACTTTCTGGTTTTTCTCTATAAAACCGTCTATAATTTTCCAATGTCCAATTTGGGTATAACTACTAATAAATTTTATTAACCATACAAGCAACTGCTATGAAATATAGTGAATTAAGATCCAAATAATAGATGAGAAGTCTAATATCCCAATTCTAGTTACCTAGTTCTTGTTGCGAAAAGTCTTATTGGCCTACTACCAAACACCAAAGACTCTCATACTATGCTGTTGTCATAAACTTATAAGGTTCTCTCTATAAAACTGTGCATTGTGAGTGTCAGTCCTCTAGTTCTGGTTACATAAATGTGTAAGACTGTCTATTTGTTTTGTTGGCACTATGTGCTTGAAATGTTCAGGGTTTTTTTGTTTTTTTTGTTTTTTTCAAAATGGAGGTTAGCATTCTTTAGCATTAACTTGCTCAAACTTGCCTCCATAAATATCTGCTCTCAAAATCTTGCTGTGGTCAAAGTCTTGATGTTTGCAAGACTTCCTTCATTATTTGCTTGATGTTGCAATATACTATGACAGTATACGACAAGTTGTTGGCCCTGGGTATGACTGTAAACTGCATCCGGCAGCAAGGCCTCTGATTGGGAGGTTGTGAGGAGCATGGAACCATCTCTTAATTGCTGTTGTTCCCAGGTCCACTCTGACCCAGAGTGGTAGCACCTGTTAGAGTCCCAGCTATGGGCAAAACACTATGAAAGTATAAAAATAGACTTTTATAGAAAAATATACATTTTTGAAGGGTAAAATATTACCAACAATAGATTTTCGAAGAAAAAAAATACTGCCATAATACATTTTTGGAGATAAAAATATATTACCAGCAATACATTTTTGAATACAAAATTAGAAGACATTTTCAGTTTCTAAAATAAAAAAACATTTCATCAAAATCTAACTAAATCAACCTTCATACTATAACTGAACGATAGAAAATACCTTAAAACACTACATTTTTGGCATTAAATAACCCACAGATGTTGATATGCCTTTAAACAAAACTCAAAACTTAAAATGACAGGTTGAACATTGAGAGCTGAAATTCTTAAGGGATGACTTGAATGCTACAGGGTTAAAGGTCAGCAAATTCAATTTCTATTGTAATCACCATAAAATCACTAATGTCATTTTTATAATCCAATACTATTATTTGTCAGCCATAACTTAAAAAAAAAACAAAAACGGAAAACAATTACTAATAAAATTAAAACTGGAAAAACATTATACACAGTTAATGAAATTACTGTTACCTTCGTAGTACCTTGGGGTGTTTGAACATTTGACAGAAGGCTTTTCTTTAATATTTGGCAAGTGGCAAGTCAAATTTTCACGATTAATCAAGTAGCTTTTGCAACACCTCTGTCAAGCAACTACAAGGAATTTCTGGTTTTAGTTATAATATTTTGTGTGAATTACAAGTAGTTTGTTTACTAAAAAATAAAATGTAACCTATATTTAAACTTTTGAAATTTACAATTTCATTTTCTTTTTTAATGTTGGCCCTTTAATTTGAATTATAAAAACCAGAAAGAAAAGTCAAGACAATATGTGAACTAAGTGTATCTATAATATCATAAATGGGGTGTATGAAAACTCTACAGTGTTGCAACAACGCCCCACGGTACTCAATGAAGGTTAAAGATAGTCGTTAAGTAATTTTGTTAATTTTATTTGATCAAACAGATATTATGTTTATTAATTCTCATTCTTAAAATATTAACCTTTTTTTTATTTTTTTTTTATTTCTAAGTTCACATATAGTAGAATAAGGTGTGAGATTTTTTTTTTCTTATTTCTCTACAAAAATACACTGTTGTGCTAAAACACAAAATAAATTCAAGCTGGTAGCTCCTGCTAACTCTTCATTAAATAGCAACTTTTACTAAATTTTAAACTTTACTTTTGAAATTGCAGTAACTTATAAATCAAATTGCTTAAAATTCATTTTAGAAAAACATTTCTACTTATATTGTCAGAATTATTTAGCTGACTGAATTTTTTTTTTTTTTTTTTTTCACAGATTTTGTTGTTTACATAGCATTTTCAGCAGATTCATTCAATGGCCTCTTTCAAAAATTTGAGACAAAATATGAATACTCGTCATCCACATACCAGCCTGTTTTGCTGTTTCAGTTTATTAGTGTGGCTAGACATCCACTTGCTTCTGGCCGTGATTGAAACTCGACCAAATTGGTGTCAGTCGGAGTCGCTAACCCCTAAGCCATAGGCACATGGCATCAGAGAAGGGAAATTTTAGCATGTTATATATAAGCGGTATATATATATATATATATATATATATATATAGGAAAGAATATTAAAACGTTTTGAGTTTAAAAATGTGTTTTTTTGACAGTATTTGTTTATTTCTACGATTATATTTATAATAGTAGAAATAAAGAAATACTGTCAAAAAAACACATTTTTAAACTCAAAACGTTTTAATATTCTTTCCTATATATATATATATATATATATATATATACACATACATACATGTGAGAATTAATTTTTGAAGAGGTCATCTTAATCTGTATATTTGGCTTGTAAACCTGAAGAATTCTGTAGAATGGACAAAATTAAAAGAATGAGTTCAGTTGTCAAAACAATTCTCCAAAGTACAGAGAATAATAATAATGCACATAAGAAAATTATGGGATGGCACATTATAGATTGGCACTTTAGCTTAGGATTGGTGTAGAATCTGTGCATTTTTGCCTTGGATCAGAGTGTAGTATCTGTGCACTCTGAAAAGCGTTAGATATATACACACAGGATAATGGCATATAAATTTTGAAAAGAAAGACGATAAATTAGAAAAAGTTTTTGTGATGTGTTTATCTGTTAGAACTTCAACAAAAAGCGTCACAAAAACTTTTCCCAGTTTGTCATACGTCTTTTTACACACACACACACACACACACACACATTATGTTTGATTATATGGATATTTTTTTTTAAATATTTAAACCTAGTATATTTTTTTTAACTTTTGAAAAATAATATATTTTAACTCTTTTCTAAATTTTGATTGTCCTCTTTACAAATTTTTCCCCACGTAAAAAAAAACAAACAAACAAACAAAAAAAAATGTACCAGTCATTGTATAAAATTTTAAATAACTGAGCAATCTCATGCCAAATAAACTGGAAATGTTCTTTGAAAAGAAAATACTGTTTTGTTTTGAATAGTTATTTGTTTCCACAGTGAATGTGCCCGCATGTCTCGCTCTTAAGCAAACAATATTTTACCGTTGAATTTGGTGGTTCAATTCTGGTCGAACTAACTCAATTTTTACTGACTTTATTAATTTTGTGCTGCTGCGTATTATTTTGATATTAGTATGGAAGGAAGCAAGCGTAACAAACTCCTGAAAACTCTATTCTATTTTAATGCCATGTCAAACAGTTCTTTTTATGGTCCTTTTTTTTCTTTTGTCTGTTTTTGACAAGGCATTGTAAATATATAAATATATCTATTGTTTTGTATTGATGCCTTCTCTTTGTACAAAAGAAGTCATCAGATTTAAATAAAAAAGAAAGTTTGAGTAATAAATATTGGTTTTGTAGTTTGTTTTTTTTCTTGTTTATTTGATGTCTATACATTTGTGACAATTTTGCCTTTCAGATATGAAATAACTGTATTTTTATGTATTTTTTTAATATCGCCATTTCATTTATTTTTCTAATTTTTCATGAAATTATTCTAAATACTTTCACGGCTTCTGCTCCGATGAACTTAGCTTGCTGGTGCCCCCTATATATGAATTTATTTGAGCCACAAACTGAGGATTACATTTTTTTTTCTTTTTTTTTCTTTTTTTTTTTTTTCCACATGCAGTAAAACAAGGCAATTACATGTTACATAAGTGTCTTAAGCAGGGCAGTTACGGGTTACATAAAGAAGACAAGAAAAGTTTGGAAAAACAGGAAGTAACCTACTTAAATTTTGAATTCAGTTTTTCTTCTCCTAGATTGGTTGCTAGAAAGCCCTGTCTGTCCTGATATTAATCCCTAGCTGGGGTGAGAAATGATACCTTTCCAAAGGTATTTGCGTAAAACGCCTTCAGCATTCTACATTCAACACCAATTACCACTAGGTTACACACACAACTTGTGAACTTATGGCCACTTCACATTGAAACATCAGTTCTTCTATGATCACCAAAATTAAGCAATATCAAGCCTAGTCAGTACCTAGATGGGTGACCGCTTACCAGATACTGTAAGCTTGGATGTGAGAGTGGTGTAATAGAAAATGGCTTGGAATTGTTAATCAGAGAACTGAGTTCGAATTCCAATTGGGTTTGTTATATTCACTTATGTGTAAAATATGCCCTCGGGTAAAAGTATGAAACCACATCACTGCTCCATTTACGGGTTAATTAGTAAGACATGTATCACTAAAATTAGTACAAAGTTAAACGTGAACTAGAGAGTACTTCCTTTCACTGTGTCCTGACTCACTCATTCACTCATACCTTGAATAAGTTCTCAGTGTTTTCCAACGGATCACATTCCCAAAACTGTGTATAGTTTCAGATGGTAATGCATTTATAAGGAAGTACTAAAAGAAAGCTTGAAATGGAACGTGTGTGTATATATATATATATATATATATATATATATATGTTAGTACCTTGAATAAGTTCTCACTGTTTTCCAACAGATCACATTCCTAAAACTGTGTATAGTTTCAGATAGTAATGCATTTATAAGGAAGTACTAAAAGCAAGCTTGAAATTCAATGTATGTCATTTCTCCAAAGTGTAAACACCTTTTGGTTTTCATAGCATTAAACATGTCGGATTTTGTGCCAAAGAAAGTGTATTTGCAAGGAATTTTACTGTACTACATTATTTAAAAGAAAGCTGCAACTGAAGCCCACAGAATTCTTGTTGAGACTTATGGCGACCATGCACTGTCAAAAACAACATGCAGAGAGTGGTTTGAGACGCTTCAAAAATAATGATTTTGATGTTGAAGATAATGCTATGATGTGCCAAAAAAGTTTGGAGACAAAGAGTTGGAGGCATTACTTTATGAAGACTCATATCAGGCGCAGGCTGAATTTGCAGAATCATTAGTTGATCAAAAAATCAGTTTTGCAACGTTTGAAAGCATTAGGAATGAGACAAAAGCAAGAACATTGGTGCCATATGAGTTGAAGCCGAAAGACGTTGAACGGCATCTTGTCACATGTGAACAGCTGCTTTAACAGCAGAAAAAGGAAAGATTTTTGGCATTGTATCTTGACCGAGTGGATATAGGCTCGGAACGAGAAACCGGGGAGCCGAGTTCGAATTCCAGTTGAATCCATTGAATCCACTTACGTGCAAATACCCTTGGGAAAGGTATTAATCCGTCTCTTCCTTCCAGTTATGGGTTAAATAGCAGGACTCATTCAAGTCCAATTTCAGTACACTTAGTACTAAGAACACTTTCTCAGAACTTTCATGCATGAACAATCCCTCTTAACAGAACTATATATTCTTCTTAACACTTCAACAAGGACGAACAATCCAGCATATTCTAAAATTTGTAACAATTATTTTCATACAGTCAATGGAAAGCAATTCACACACGACCATTTTCTGTACTATTCAACAAAAACACTTAATGTACGTATTTGTTAATTATGTGTTAGTTTTGTTCTCAACTAAATGTGTTGTCGAATTTATTTAATATTCTTCTTTCTTGTTCAATCCCAGAACTTTGATACTCATAAAATATAAACGGTGGGTTGTAGGGATTTGATTGGAAAATCCATTTGGAAGTGGCCTTGTGCCAGGCAGATTTCCAGAAAGAGAAAATTATTCAAGTAACCTTGCAAGTTGCAAGTAATCTGTAGAATTATAGATCCTAATCAAGCATGTCCCCACAAGTGAAACTTCTAATTAAATCGTTCTTTCATTTTTCATAATTATCTTCTTCTTCCTTGAAAATCTTATTCAGGTTAGCCAACGCTATGATAGATTTTTTTTTCTTTTTCAAGTAGTACAGTTAAAATTAAATACACAACGAAATGACACCAACTGATACATGTAAATCAAATTTCTTACTAGTTCAAGGCTAAGGGTCGTTTGGAATAACCTGGTAATGGCCACATTACATTAAACACAGAAACGGCAACACTCGGCAACAGTACATTTCATTAAAGAACCACAACAAAATGTTCAAAATGAAAAGAAAACAAGTTTGACTTCTTGTCAGAATAACGAAAACATTTAAATTCAGTGCACATTTGTTTAAATTGCTGATTAATCTACAAAGAAATTCATTGTTTTGCTTTTTCAATTACTTTGTATGTAAGGCTTTAGGGGCAACTAGGCTCTGCTGTCAGTTTTTTAGATACCTTTAATTTTTCGCTGGAAAAAGCAGCATAGTCTGAAGGAAAAGGCCTTAAACTAAATAAAAACAAAGTTTTCTCGGCAAAATGTTTATGTTGTCATGACGAGGATAGATCAAAGTATTTTTTAATTATTTTTACAAATTTTTAAAATTGTTCTAACAGGTTCTAACAGGCTCATTTAGTGGTAGAAAATCCTTTTATTCTCTCGTCAGTGCAACGATAAATTGACACTAGATTTTATTACGTCAAAACGTAATATTACGCGAAGGCATTTTTTGACTGTGAAAGACACATTAATTCGGAAATTCTTGCAAAAGTCAAATAATCGTCTGATTTTGATGAAAATTTCAGGGCTTAACTGACTGAAATCAGTTTTGAATTGTGCTTTATTCCTACTTCGTTGGGTCACTCGACGGTTACATCCTGTTAATACAAAATAACAACTAAAAAGATACTCGGTGTTTACATTATTTGGACTATTGTCCTCATCTTTGTTACTATTTGTACGACGTTTCGGCCGTTGTACGCTCCGGTCTTCTTCAGGTGCTAGGAATTTCGAACCGAATCCGTTATTAGGGTCACTGGGGTATATGAACTCCATTCTTTGCATAATGCCTCTTCTGGAAGTCATGAGTAATCTCCCCTAACACCTGAAGAAGGCCTGAGTGTACAACGGCCGAAACGTCTCGTATAAATGGCAACAAAGATGAGGACAATAGTTCGAATTGTAAATAGTGTAAAATTTACGACCTCATCTCAGAAATATAGACAAAAAAACATTGGAGTAGATAGACTAAACTATCGCCCGGTTCACACTCCACCCACGTCTATTGAACAGGTGAAGAGGCTCATCCCTTGTTTCCTGTTTAGGATGTGGTTTCCGGCTTTCTCTTTTCCGATCTTTTTACCCTTACGTAGCCCCCTTCGCATCAGTGGCGTTATCGTCTTGCTTGGGGTGATATGATTAAAAAAAAAAATAGAATGATCTATTAAACGTCGTACAAATAGCAACAAAGATGAGGACAATAGTCCGAATAATAATAATGTAAATACTAAATACTACCTCATCTCAGAAATATAGACAAATACTAAAAAAAAGCATTCTTGTAAAAATTCATTATTCATCGGAAAAAAATCTTACTAAGTTATTCATAAAAGCAGTTAAAAGCTTTTCTAATTAAAAATGTATTGTTTTATTTCATTGTTTTATTTTAAGGTTGAGGGTAGATGTTCTACAAATGGGGAACCTGTTTGACCAAATGAATGGAGGTATAGGTAACAAATGTAAAAAATATTTTTACTTTACAGAAATATTCTTGAAAAAATAAATAAATAATTTCATTTTTGTGGATAAGTCCGGAAAGTTTAATTAAAATCTGACAATTATTTTTGTGATTATTACAACATTTTCCAAATCCAAAAAAGACAAAAATAAAGTTAAAATTTAAGATCCCTCATGGACGCTAGGAAAACAAAATTTTAAACCCAAATTTCTAATGTTCTAAAAAGAATTTAAAAAATGAGACTAAAAAATATTTGATCCATCCTCTTCTTAACAACAATGCAAAGATTTCATTTAACGATCTGGCGGACCTGAAGGAGACTACCACCACCTTTTAAATTTGTTGTTTTTCATTTTGTTTTTTTTTTGTTTTTTTTTACTTTTTTCAGTGCAATCTTATCGATTATTACACCCTAAACTTTCCGATTGGAAAAAAAAAAAAAAAAAATGGAAAAATTTCAATATTTAAACAATTTTAGGGTGGTGGCTCCGTTTTTCATTCAACCTTATAATAGTAAATCGATCCTCCATTTTGGAACCACTCGCCAGTACGACATTACCATCACCTGTAAATTTGTTGATTATCAATTTTTTAAAAAATTTTTTCAATGCAATTTTATCGATTACACCCTTCCGAATGACAAAAAAATTGTAAAAATTTCAACATAAACAATTTTAGGGTGGGGGCTCAGTTTTTCATACAACCTTATAATAATTTTTTAAATCGATCCTGTGCAATGAACTTTTTTGCTACTGAATCCATTGCGAAACTTTGTGAATAAAGCCATTCTTGGAGTTTCCGAGGAAAATGCCATCGTAAGAATGGAAGAAAACTTGAAAAAGACAAAAACAAGAGCAACAACTCGTCAAAACAAAAAAAAAAGAAAAAAATACGAAAAACTAAAGTACTCCAACGCGAGTGGTTCCCAAATGGAGGATCGATTTACTATAATGTTGTATGAGAAACTGAGCACCCCGCCACACCAATTTGTTTAAATACTGAAATTTTTCCTTTTTTTTTTTTTTTTTTTTTTTATAATCGGAAACTTTATGTAATAACCGATAAGACTGCTCTGAAAAAAAGTTAAAAAAAAAAAAAATGAAAAACAACAAATTTAAAGGTGGTGTTAGTTTCCTTCAGGTCCGCCAAACTTCTTTTTTTTTTGTTTTTGTTTATTAAGTTTTGGACATTTTTTTTTTTTTTTTGCATCAAGTATTCTCCTATTTTAAAATCATTTTAGTGAACATTTTTGGAGGTACCTATTTAAAATTAAGTTATAAAAAAGTTACCCTCAAGAAAAGTAGAAACAGTCATTTATTTAATTTTTAGTTTCTTCTTGATGTTTTTATTGTTTTTCCTTAGAATTATGCTTTTTTTTTTAAAATTCTGTATGGTCTTCTTTTGTTTTTATTTTTATCCAACCAAATAATTTATTATATTTTTGTTCTGCTTTTGTTTTAACTCATTTCCATATCAAAAGGTGATTAAAATAATCTAATATAAATGCTTTGTCACGGAGTAATATTGAATAAATTGCTAAATCATTCCTAATAGTAAGTTTGATCATTAAGTTTATCCGTATTCGTGGTTTTCAGTTAGTGCCGAATATTTATTACACGGGAGGTAATTCCAGAACTAGCGACAAGGGAAGTAACTCTAAATTACTAAATAACCTCCCTTGCACTGTAGAATTGCCAAATTGGTGCTTCCTAAATTTTTTCGAAATGTATAGCTTTTAGATTTCTTCTCGGCACATTGTGTATATAATGAACAATAATTGCATTTCTGAGTTGTTGTTAGAGTTGCTGAGACTCTTCAACTATAACACTGTCAGCTCTCTGCTTCCGAGCAGAGAGCAATAACCCAGTCGTGGTTCCGCCGAAGGGTAGAACCACGACTGGGCAAAAATAGACAGACATATTTTTGGCCCGGCTATATGGCCGGGAATACCCACATTAAAATGACCATGTGTCACATCCGGCCTTGCGTGGGAAGGCTAGTAAATACAGTTGAGTTAGTAAAAAAATCACTGCCAAGTTTCTTCTGAGCAAGCGTAAAAGAAATAATTTATGAAAAACGTAACACATTAAAATGAAACAAAGACAAACAAAGACAAGTACCAAGTAAGATTCCAGTTTTTACATTATTGTAAATGTGTCGGTTTGTGAGTTGCGACCAATATTATTTTTATTATCATTTATTTTAGGTAAATTTTTTATTTGTTCCCCGAAGGCCTTTACCCCGTCAAATCTTTCCAAAACATCCTTAATTCCGTGCAAATGTATATGCTGAACTCAAATCTATAATTATTTATTGAAGAAACCTACCTTTTTTCATGCTATTGACCAGAAAAAATTGGGCTATATCTCACCCCTTACCACCGTTCTCATATCTGATTCACCGCTAAATGACTTGAGGCATAGGATACTGTTTTTGGCCTTTTTACTTCCTTTGAGCAATTACTCCATAATTTGTTTGGTTTCGAAACTCAATTTCCATGTAGTAATTGCAAAAAGGAAGTAAATAGGCCGAAAAATCGGCAAACTACGTGTTATGTCATTCTGCAGTGAATAACATTTTTGAAGCGTGGTTACGGGGTGAGATAAACAGCGAAAAGAAGTTCGATATTATTCTGGTTGTAAACTTGAAAAAAGGTAGGTTTTGTCAATAAACAATTATCGATTTCAGTTCAGCATTTACATTTGCACGGAAATGAGGATGTTTTGGAAAGATTTGAAGGAGTAAAGGCCTTTGGGGGAACAAATCAAAGCATTTACCTTATTTTATCTCTTTGCTTTTCACTTTTCTTTTCGAAGAGAAAGTGTTGGGTTTAGTTGGTACATTATATGTATGACATTTTTTTTTTTTTTAATCATATGACCCCAAGCAAGGCGATAATGCCACTGATGCGCAGGGGGCTACATAAGGGTAAAAAGAATGGAAAAGAGAAAGCCGGAAACCACATCCTAAACAGGAAACAAGGGATAAGCCTCTTCACCTGTTCAATAGACGTGGGTGGAGTGTGAACCGGGCGTATAAACCCTTCTTGGGCCAGTAATTTTGTTTTAACTTTTTAACAATGAACTTGAGAAGTCTAATTTCCTAAGAAACTGTTTAAGATTTTGACACAAAAAATATACTGTAATCTATTTCAATAAATCATTAGCTCAACCAACCTTTCCGGATTCAAGAGGATGGAAACAAATATGGTGTATTGTGTGTATACACTTGCAAATGTTAATATAAATGAAAATAGAATTCCTTTTGATATTTAGGATATATATGGAACTGCAATATAATTGTTGAGATCCTCTTTATCTGAAGTTAATGGGTTTAGGATCTAGTTACCTTTATTAATTCACTGAAAAAACAGCATAGTATGAAGAAAAAAGTCCCAAACTTAATAAAAATGAACATTTTCCCTCAAAATGTTTATGTTATTACTAAGAGCAAAGATCAAAGTATTTTTAAATTATATTTAAAAAATTTTTTAATCCTTTCTAATACATTCGAAATTTTGGTAAAACATCTTGCTTTGTTTTTCGTCAGCTGGTAACCAAATCATTACCAGAGTTTACAATGGATAATGTGATATTACATACCTCAGTTTTTTTTTCCAGTGTAAAACAGATTAATTTAGAAATTCTTGCAAAAATAAAATAATTGTCAGATTTTAATGAAACTTTCAGAACTTATTCATAAATGTATGAAATTATTTATTAAATTATTATTTTTAGAAAATTTTGGTAAAAATATTTTTATATCTGTTAACCCCCCCCCCCCCCGATATAAATTCATGAAATTTCAAAAACTTGAGTTTTATTTTGAAAACTTGTTTTATTAATTTCAACTGTGGATCCCTACTCTAGAATAAGCACATAAAACATTACTGTTAAGCGTTTATGAAATGTTTAAAAATGGTGACCCCCCCCCCCACACACACACACACCTGTAATTTTTTGCTTTTCATTTTTTTACTTCATTCTTATCGATTAGACCCTAAACTTTCAGATTAGCAAAAAGAATTTAGAAAAAATTCAATATTAAAAGATTTTTAGTGGTGCTCAGTTTCTCATACAATGTTCTAGTAAATCGATACTCCATATTGGTAGCACTCACTTTGGGCTCAAGTAAAAGACAATGACGAGTTATTGCCCCCCACTTTTTTTAAAAAAATTTGTAGGAAATTAATGAAAATGTCCGTTTTACTTTTAGTATATTGTTTTGTAAAAGATCACTCTTGTGCTCATATAATCTTTTATTTAAATTCCTTGAGGTTTCTTTGATGTTTCTTGTGACAATTATTACAGGTGATAGTAAATTTCTTCTTCAAGTTGTAGTTTATTTTGTATTATGTTTTTATTGTTTTAGATGTAGATTTAATAATTTTTATGTTAAGCTAAGATAGATTTTTTCCAGTTTTAATTGTTATAGAGTTGATAGGTAGAACAATGTATTTTGATTTATTGGATTTGTCAGGAACATCTGCTTTTCTATTTTGAAATATTTTATGAGCCTTTTGTCTCGTGCTGAATATGATATAATTTGGTTATTTTCAAAGTATTTTTCCTCTTCATGTAAATATTAAGACGACAAATTTCTTTTAAATAGAATCCAATGATTGTTTTGGATTTTATTTTGTTTTTATGATAAGAATAGAAATTAATGACGTCATTTTTATTAGTTGATTTGAAGATTTAGGTTATTGTCACTGAAGTATAACATGATATCTAGTAAAGTATTGTTTGTTTCCATTTCATGAGTAAATTCTATCATATGATAGACTTTTAGTTACCTACAAATTTTAAATTAGTTTTTCAATATATATTAAGAGAGCATCATTAATATATTAGAGGTATGTCAAGTAAAATATTTTTGAAAGAACAAGATTTTAAAAATAATTTTAAAATCCAATGAAAATTTTCGTTATTGTTTGTGCTCCCCGCAAAACTGATGAAAACCATAACAAAAATTTTAAGCTTTACCCTCAGAACTATCAGCCCATCATATATTGAAAATTCAGGCAACCTGGTTGAAAAACTAAAGGGAACAAATATGATTGATAAACTCGTCACTAGCTTAGATATTAAATCCCTTGGCACCAACGCCCAGTTGAATAAATGTTTAAGTCTCTTAGAAAAGCATCAAACACAATAAAAAATAAACATCTTCCTACTAACAGCTAAAATAATTAAAATCTGCTGTCTTAAAAATAAGTTTTAGGATATTTTTTCCATCCTTCATCTTACTCATGACATAAAAATTATTGAGATAAATACAAGGTTTTGTGGCAATTTTGGGTGTTTTTTTTCCATCTGTCAAGTGTATGACCAACATATTTTTCCTGAAAACCTGAAAACATAGTATTTATATTATTTGGACTATTGTCCTCATATTTCTTGTCATTTGTATGACGTTTAATAATAGATCATTCTGTTTGTCTATACTTCGAAGATGAGGTAGTACTAACAGTACTTACATTATTTGGACTATTGTCCTCATCTTTGTTGCCATTTGTACGACGTTTAATGATAGATCATTCTATTTGTCTATATTTCTGAGATGAGGAACTATTTACACTATTTACATTATTCGGACTATTTTCCTCATCTTTGTTGCCATTTGTACGACGTTTAATAATAGATCATTCTATTTGTCTATATTTCTGAGATGAGGAACTATTTACACTATTTACATTATTCAGACTATTGTCCTCATCTTTGTTGCCATTTGTACAATGTTTCAGCCGTTGTACACTCCAGCCTTCTTCAGGTGCTAGGAATTTTGAACTGAACCCCTTAATTTTGAACTGAACCAATCACTAGGGTATATCATTCTCATTCCTTGCGTAGTAATACCTTGATTGTAAGTGTTAAGCTATGAGAAATAGGAGAGCTGAGTTTGAATTCCAATTGAGTAGGGCTCCAAAGTTGAAACTAATAAAACAAGTTTTCAAAATAAAACTTAAGTTTTTAAAATTTCATGACTTTACGTGGAGGGGGAGGGTAACAGACATAAAAAAAATATTTTTACCAAAATTTTCTAAAAATAATAATTTAATAAATAATTTCATACATTTGTGAATAAGTTCTGAAAGTTTCATTAAAATCTGACAATTATTTTATTTTTGCAAGAATTTCTAAATTAATCTGTTTTACACTGGAAAAAAAAACTGAGGTATGTAATATTACATTATCCATTGTAAACTCTGGCAATGATTTGGTTACCAGCTGACGAAAAACAAAACAAGATGTTTTACCAAAATTTCAAACGTATTAGAAACAATAAAAAATTTTAAAATAATTTAAAAATACTTTGATCTTTGCTCTTAATAATAACATAAACATTTTGAGGGAAAATGTTTATTTTTATTAAGTTTGGGACTTTTTTCTTCATACTATGCTGTTTTTTCAGTGAATTAATAGAGGTAACTAGACCCTAAACCCATTAACCTTAGATAAAGAGGATCTCAACAATTGCAGTTCTATATATATCCTAACTCAGACCAAATGACAAAAGGAATTCTATTTATATGCTCTCTTCTACTCTAACAGTTTCTTTTCTCACACTTCCCATCTGTGGAACTTCCTTCCATTTGCTTGCTTCCCTGATAGCTACCATCTCCCCAAAAGTTTAAATGCAATGTCAGTTGCCATCTTCTATCTACTTGAATCCCATTCATCTCTTATCTTTATTCGACATCCTATGTATCTTATTTTTTCTCTCACTGTAGCCCCTTGCACACTAACGTCAGTCCCACCTTGCTTGAGGTGAAATGTTTATAAGAAAATTGACAATGAAATACCTATAGATTTAAATATAACTGTCTAATATTTACCCACCCTTAAGCAAAGTAAATTCTTATAGATTCAAATATAAGTGATGAACATTTGCTTAAACCTCAGCAAAGTAAATTCTTATAGATTCAAATATAAGTGATGAACATTTGCTTAAACCTCAGCAAAGTAAATTCTTATAGATTCAAATATAAGTGATGAACATTTGCTTAAACCTCAGCAAAGTAAATTCTTATAGATTCAAATATAAGTGATGAACATTTGCTTAAACCTCAGCAAAGTAAATTCTTATAGATTCAAATATAAGTAATGAACATTTGCTTAAACCTCAGCAAAGTAAATTCTTATAGATTCAAATATAAGTGACGAACATTTGCTTAAACTTAACCCAAATAACTTCTTATAGATTCAAATATAAACAACAAACATTTGCCAACCTCTAAGCCATGTTAAACCAAGAAAATGCTAATAGACACAAATATAACTGACAAATATTTACATTTCCCTAAGCCAAGCAAATTCTTTTTTAATGCTTGGCCAGTAAAAATGTTTGAAAATTCCTTTACAAACTTTGTTAATTCCTAATTGCCCTGCTTATAGAATTTCATGAGCTAGTTTAGAACGTTACACCTATAAGCTCTTGGGACTACTATTTGTTTGCTAACTGCCCAAACTTCCAAATTTGGGATATGAATTGGCTTCCACCTCCTCACTAGTATTCCATCTTTAATATAATATGTCTTTGAGACATTATCAAGATTATCCCCTGATCTTGTTTGGTTAATAAATTGCAATAGTTCGGAGTTCAACTGCTGCTCAGTAATCAGATTCTTTCTTGGCATAGAGGTATCTGCGGTGGGCTCATCATTACAAGCGCTCCTCCTTTTTCCAATTGTGTTCGATCTAAGCATACTTATATTATGGTTCGAAAATGTCTGAAATAAGTCTATTGGCTTGTGTTCATCTTTATCACTATTCTTTGCTCTCGGTTGTGTGCGTGTTACTGTACACAAAGTTATATCAGTTGTTTGAAGTTTCTTTTCCAAAACAGTTTTTCCAAAACAGACTGTTTTTCTCAGCTTGCTTGAGAAAGATGTTATCACTTTCTTTCCCAGCGCTATAGAGTTCAGTCAGTCCAGTTAAGTGACATACGTGATACACGCTTGGGCGATCATGTCTTAAATAAGACATGACTGACTGGGCAGAAGATTATCCCGCAGTAGGTTGCATTGCTTTCTGTGGTAGACTGGTTGCCAGCCAAGGCTACAGAACCCAATCTGTCCTGCTACTTAATTCATAGCTGGAGGAAGAAGAGATAGAGTATATTACGCTATTATATTAAGTATAGTTAGTGGGGGATCAGGTTATTACTTGATAACAATAAAAAAATAACCCCCCATTTTATGCCCCGTAGACGTTTTAATTATGTTTCCAACTATTTTATTCAGTCAGTTAAGTGCCATATGTAATACACGCTTGGGCGATCATGTCTGGAAAGTGACATAACTGACTGGGCAGAAGGTTATCTTGTAATAGGTTGCCATTGCTTTCTGCAGTAGACTGGTTGCCAACCAAGGCTATAGAACCCAATCTGTCCTATTATATAATCCATAACCAGAGGAAAGAGACGGAATAATACCTTTCCTAAGGATATTTGTGCATAAGTGAATGAAAGGAATTCAACTGGAATTTGAACTCGGCTCCCCGATTTGTCGTTCTGAGTCGGTATCCACTGCACCACAATGCACATCATGACTAAATCATCATTATATTTTTTGATTGTGTTATTTTTGTTTAATGGTATGAGGACATGACACTGGTAATGAGGATTTGAACTCACGCTGAAAAAAATGAAAATATGTTTTTTCTCTCTCACCTAACATAAATAACAGTGGTGATGAAGAATTCAGATTCACATAAAAAAGAAAAAATAGATTTTTCTTCCTAGATGGTACGAACATAATGCACTATGGAAAATTAAAGTTAATCATTCAGCAACAGCAAGAATTCCAGGAGACATTATTACAACAAATGCAAGAACAGTTAAAGTCAGTCAATAAGCCAAATTAATTTTTGCCAGACGAAGTTGTTAATTCAATTAGTGAATTTAATAAATCCCAGAAAAAAATATTACATTTGTATCGTACTTAGGAAGGTATAAGGCAATTTTCAAAGAAGAATGCTCAGATGAAAAGAAAGTACGTCTTTTGTTAAAAAATTGAACATGAAACATATCTGAATTTCATTTTGCCAAATACTCCAGAAAAAGTGTTATTTTATGAAACCGTCATTAACATCAAAACATTTTGGTGAAAAGAGTTCACTTTTATACTTGTTGGCAGTGCATAAACCTTACAAAGGACGAAGATGAAGATTTTGTCCCATATGCCGGTAAAGTCAACCATGAGCTTGAGAAATTTAAACTGAATTAATTATTCCCAGACAGATTTAAATGTTTAATCTTAGTTAAAGATCTAACACCAGGCAACAATGTGGAAATACGCTCTCGAATTCTCACTAAACAGGATTCAAAGTTAACACTAAAGAATATTGCAGAACAATGCCAAAAAATTTGTCAACTTAAGGCACGATACAGCAAAAATTGAACAAAAGTACAACTAGTCCGAAAAAAAGGCAGTACTGCTTAAAAGAAATATCTGAAATACAAATATTGCAAAACTCAACCTGTGTTTACATGCTTTGTGCGATCATGTCTCGAAAGAGACATGACTGACTGGGCAGAAGATTATCCTGTAGTAGATTGCCATTGCTTTCTGCGGTAGACTGGTTGCCAGCCAAGGCTATAGAACACAATCTGTCTTGCCATTTAACTCATAGCTGGAGGAAGAGATGTATTATATTATTAAGTAGTAATTAGGGGGGGATCAGTTTATTACTTCATAGCAACAGAAAAACGATCCCCCACTTTATGCTCAGTAGAAGTTTTAATTATGTTTCCAACTATTATGTTCAGTCAGGCAGTTAAGTGTCATACGTGATACACGGTTTGGACGATCATGTTTCGAAAGAGATTATCCCGCAGTAGGTTGCCATTGCTTTCTGCGGTAGACTTGTTGCCAGCCAAGGCTACAGAACTCGATCTGTCCTGTTATTTAACCCATAACTGCAGGGAAGAGAGGGATCAATACCTTTCCCAAAGGTATTTGTGAGTAAGTGATGCAAGGAATTCAACTGGAATTCGAACTCGGCTCCCCGATTTGTCGTTCCGAGTAAGGGCTGTCCATTTAAAACCAAAACGTGTTTTAATATAGAAAAAATAGGTCACAAAAGAAATGATTGCAAGTCGAAAAGAAATACGCAATCCAAGTTGTTGAAAGGAGTGCGGACAGCTAAAAAACTGGAAATTTCAAATAAAATTCGTTAGAGCAAAAATAAATAATGCATGTGGGGTACGAATCCCATATCATCCAGCAATTAAATGAAACACAAAAAGTAAAATTGCACACCCGAAAAAATGGATCAGAACGACTAAAAGAATTTTGGAAAAACCCAAACCAAGGCAAATTTCACAAGCCAGTGTGAAAATTAAATTTCTGGATTCTGATTGGATAGGAAATAGCAAATTGATCTATGACCCCGGTCAAATTTTCTTAACACATAAGAAAATGGGTATGCTGTCTAATCCAGTCACATGACTAGATTTCACTGCTTAACCAGTCAAAGCTAGACTTGACCGGTCAAATCAGATATGGGAGAGGTAATTTGATAAGGACTCATCGGCAATATAAGGGAGAAATTTTAAGACGCCGACCCTGTCATGCCTCGTCGACATACATTCATTCTTCCTCCCTTCAGTTTTCCTTTCTTTGTCTTCACTCACACACCGTCAAAGAAACAAGATATTTCAACTGACTCCTAAAAACTAAAGTCTGATAAGTACAATTTTCCTTTATTGCTTCACCTTCCTTTTCACTTTTTCCGGCCATAAGAAAGGGAGTGGAACACAGATTTTATTAGTAGCCTGTTAATCTTTCTACACATAGGCATTCTGTTACTATCTAAATTTATTTATAAATGGAACTTTGTCTGTGTGTGTGTGTGCGTGCGTGTCTGTGTGTTTGTGCGTCTGTTACCTATAGACTCTGAAACGGCTGAACCGATTTTCTTGAAAATTTACACAGTTGTACTATAAGCGTCTGCGAGTGTTCTTAGCTAGGTTTTGTATCGAGGTAACCCCGATAAATATCGAAAATCGATAATCGAAAAAATCGGGTTATAGAACGAGTGGTCCGATTTTAATCAAATTTGATACACTCATAGACAAAGACATAAGAAAAGATATTCAGAAGTTTCAAGGCTGCAGTTCTTACAATAGTG
Source organism: Ascarosepion bandense (assembly GCA_037127315.1). Taxonomy (NCBI): domain Eukaryota; kingdom Metazoa; phylum Mollusca; class Cephalopoda; order Sepiida; family Sepiidae; genus Ascarosepion; species Ascarosepion bandense. The sequence continues at coordinate 893,191 of JBBBDQ010001566.1, forward strand.
CAGAAAATCGATGATATATAAAAGGCAATGTATTTGTGTGTGTGTCTGTTTATGTGCCTGTATGTCTGTATTTTTTTCAGCCCTTTTATTTTAGCTTTTGCTTCGGGTTTGGCTCTAAGTAGGTATAATTGTAGTTCTTAGTCTCAGCCATGATACCATTTACTCAGAGGATTTATTGAGCCTTCAAAATTCACTTTACGACGAAAAAAACTAATTTGATATCGATACCAGGAAATCAAAATTTGATTTACATCCATTCATTTTTCTTTCAGTCTACGATTTCGCTTTAACTGGAAAAAACTATTGTTTTTTAGTCTTTCGTACCAACGTCCAAAGAGTCTGAGCTCCACGACCATGGATTGGTTTTAAAGCTTTTATTACACCCGAGCAACGCCGGGCTATACTGCTAGTCAACTATAAGCTCTGAATTTCTGTGGAACATTTAACTACTTACATTTTCTCTTTGAACATTTAACTCATACAAATTGATTAACTACATGCATTTTCTATTTGAACATTTACTTCTTACAAAGTTGATAGTGTACAGTTAACAAAATTTCTCTTATTTTACAAACACTTTTATTCTTCCAACCATTATTTCAACTTGATGATATCTTTAAATGTGGGGATTGTCGGCTATGTTTGGAAGTGGCCTTGTACCAGGCATGGCCGACGAACCCTACATGCGACAGTGAGATTTCATTTGAACACTGAGAACGATATTATAATCGTAGATTATAAAAACTTGGAACAAAGTTGGCAAGTCTAATTCGAAAAAAAATTGGCAACGTTGCAAGATGAATATCAGGTAAGAAGTTAATTTTTCTTGGGAAAATTACTTGTAACATCGCTCTTGTGGATAAAACTAAAAATGTTTACATATTTAAAAATTCCAACTCTTGATTGGCTAGAAATATCTAAATTGTGGAATTGGACAGTTAATTCATTGAGTGAAAAAATTCAGAGGAAGATAAAGAAGCAATGAGTAAGCTAAAAAAGAAAAAAATAATTCTGTATATTTTCTCAGAGGAGTTGGGAAAATGTACACCATCTTTTAAATTAAAAGAAAATATGATACTAGTCTTTAAGCTTAAAAGAAATATACTTTTGCTGTGTTGGAATCTATTAACACTGATCTTGATAGGTTAGAAAACCACGGAGATTTTTTTATAGTCGTGTCGCCCCAAGCCAGGCATTTTACTGTCACTGTTGAGTAGGGGGTTACATTAGAGGAAAGTTATGAGAAAAAGTGACAGGTTACAGGGGAGTGTCAGGAAGGGGGTAGGAGAAGGATGAGAATACTGATGAGAAGGGAGTGGACGAAGAAGCATGAGAGAGAGAGAGAGAGGAAACAAGTTAGTGAGATAGTCGATGTCTATTGATTTTACATTTCAATTCTTGAAGATTGTAGCTGTCAGGAAAACAAGTAAACAGGATAGAATTCCACAGGCGGGAAGTGCGAGAGAAGAAGCTGATGGAGTAGAATTTGCATTTACAATTTATTGGTTTCACAGTAAAAGGGTGGGACCTAGTTGCTAATCTTGTGACTCGAGTAAATTCATATAAAGGAGGCACCAGTGAGCTAAGTTCATCGGAGCAGAAGCCGTGAAAGTATTCGTAGAAGAGACACAGGGAAGCCACGTTGCGCCGGTGAGAAAGTGACTGTATCAGAGCTGCTAAGTCGGGATCGATCACATTACAGATTCTCCGTTGGATTTTGTCAAGGACCCCTAGGTGGATAGTAGGGGCACTCAACCAGATATGGCAGCAGTATTCAATGCGGATGGTAGATTTGTATATGTGCAGGATTGTTTCAGACGGGAAAAATTTCATGGCCCTGTACAGAGAACCGACCTTCTTAGCAGCGGATTTAGCTATGGATTCTATATAGTCATTCCACTTGAATTGAAAATACAGTGAGAAACATTAATGGTTGTAATTCAGCATGATGTACATTGTCAAAGAATGATGATTTCATAATAGAAAACACAAATAAATTGAAATTAAGATCTGCACAGAATAAATAATCTAACTCTATCTAATCCAAACTTATTTATAAATGGAACTTTATGTGTGTGTGTGTGTGTGTGTCCGTTACCTATAGACTCCAAAACGGCTGAACCGATTTTCTTGAAAAATTTACACAGTTGTACTATAAGCGTCTGCGAGTGTTCTTAGCTAGGTTTTGTGTCAAGATACCTCCGATAAATATCGATAATCGAAAAATTCGGGTTATAGAAGGTGTGGTTCGATTTTAATCAAATTTGATACACTCCTAGACAAAGACATAAGAAACGATATTCAGACGTTTCAAGGTTGCAGTTCTTACAATAGTGCAGAAAATCGATTATATATATATATATATATATATATAAGGCAATATGTTTGTGTGTGTGTCTGTTTATCTACCTGTATGGCTATTTTTTTTTCAGCCCTTTTATTTTAGCTTTTGCTTCGGGTTTGGCTCTAAGTAGGTGTAATTGTAGTTTTTAGTCTCAGCCATGGTACCATTTACTCAGAGGACTTATTTAGCCTTCAAAATTCAGTTTACGATGAAAAAACTTATTTGATATTGATACCAGGAAATCAAAATTTGACTTACATCCATTCATTTTTCTTTCAGTCTATGGTTTCGCTTTAAGTGGAAACAACTATTGCTTTTTAGTCTTTCGTGCCAACGTCCAAAGAGTCTGAGCTCCAGGACCATAGATTAGTTTTAAAGCATTCATTACACCCGAGCAACGCCGGGCTATATTATAATTCTGCGTGTTCCTTTCTTGTTTAGTTAGTTACTTAGTTCCTCCGTCCGTTACACCACACTCTCTACACAGGCTTTTCCTTCCTCTCTATCTTTTTACTCTCCTTGGCCTTTTGCTCACTTTTGCCAAACAGAAGGGTAGTAAAGAGTGAGAGGGTAGGAGGAGAGAGCTTATAGCATTATCGTATCAGTAGCAGCTTAAGCTGGTGGTTGTAGATTAATTGTGTGTGTGTATATGTGTGTGTACTGTACAATATAGTAAAAATAGGTAGGTTTGTTGTCGTATCCTGCGACCTAATAACGAAATTTCTGGCCTCTATACCCTTGGCCATTACTCAGTTGGTTTTTTCTGTTTACAATGGACACAGAAGCCTTTAAAGTAACTTTAATTTATTTTTTTAAAGTTTTTTAATCCCTTCTAACATTTTTGAAATTTTGTCAGAAAGTTTTGTTTTGATTTGAGTTAGCGGCTAAAGAAACATTACAACTGATTTACAATGGAAACGTAATGATTTAACAAACACATTAATTTGGAAATTCTCGCAAAAATCAAATAATTGTTGGATTTTAATAAAACTAACAGTATTCATTCACAAATGAATTAAATTAGTTTTGAAATTATTATTTTTTTAAAAATCTTGATAAAAATGTTTACAATGGACACAGGAGCCATGATTTTTCAGTAAAAAATAAAAACATTTTCTCTTTCAAAATCTCTCACAGTAAAGTAGCTTCTATGGACATTACTTTTATAGACATTTTAATAAAATTACAGTGTTATTGTTATTTTATTATCCAATACTTTTATATTTGAAGACGTTACTATCATTTGTAGTATGGCAAAGTAAAATTTTTCCAAGAAATCATAATTGTCCTTCCGTGGAAATTCCACGGGTTCTGCTAGTCAATATAATTTCATTAATTGATGGACATACTGTACGATACTTTCGAAGTACCTATTCTTTATACGAATGCTACACTACAACTGAAGGTTAAGCTCGTAATGCGTTTAGAACATTGTAAGTAAACCCATATTTCAAAAAGTATCGACTAAAGAAAGTGTATATCTAAAAAGGTGGATATTATGAAGAAGTACACCCCTCACCAGAGTATGACGTGGACACATACAAAGGGCATTGAAAGAAATATGACTTGTTTTCTCAAGTGAAGAAATTGTTGATAATGTCCGTCATAGGTTATGGATAAAGCGTGTCCTCGCAGCACGTAATCTGTTCAATGAAACAACGTCAAAGATTAACACTCACGAATCAAACACTCTCCTGAACCAGATTAGATTGGTAATACTCGGAAAAATATGGCCGCCTTTTATACACATCGCATTAAATATTTTGAGCTTCCTGATTGGTTAAGCCTTCTATTGGTGAATTATAAAATGGGTTAGCCCATGGATATCTGCACAGTATACATAAGTATCAAAAAGTCCAACAGAAATATATCTTCTTATTCCATTGCCATGTGTGTTCGTAAAGAAGATTAAGACGTGTCACCATGTAACCTTAAGGCGGAACGGAGAAATGAATGAATGAACGCTTAATATCAAAGAGACTTTTATATATTATGACATACACAATAATACCTATATACAAACAAGTGTCCACACGTGGAGAAATACATATTTATTATATCTAACGCAAAGCAAAGTATCAGAAGAAACAAAAGGAAATGTCTTACATATACATTGAAGATACCTCTGTTCGGCCTTTGTTATGACTCCAGATTCGGAGGGATGAATTCAGTTATATCCCAAAGGGATATGGCAGGTTTCATCTATGATCCAATGGTACGGCAGGAGTTGTATGTTCCAGAGGAATATGACGGTAGGCAGATTCTGCTTAGGCCTTCTTCAACCTTCTTCCACGGTTGCTGTTAGCTGAAAAAAGTGTGACTAGCGCTCGGGTCACTATCAGAAGTGTCATCATGAGCAGTTGTCATGTGACTCTCGACCAAAGTGAGATAAGCACTTTTTATATCCTTACAGTATAATATTGATGCTGAAAATTGTCTATAGGCAGTTACGAGACAGCTAAAAGACTGCTAGGCATAGAGGAACTTAATGTATGACAACAGATTTAAACACCAGGGAGATAAAAATCTCCCTGGTGCTCTGACTGCACGGATTTACTTGTGCTACTCGATTGGCAACCAGGTGTCATCATTTTACCATCAAAACAGCCAAATGTAAATGTCACTTCTACTTTATCAGCTTCTTTTCTCTTACTTTCCGCATATGAAACACACACACACACACACACATATATATATATGCAGGTTTCATTAAAAATAATAGAAAAGTTATTATCATTGTTTTTTTATATAATTTTTTATATGTTCTTATGATATTTTTTCTTTCCAGAACTCAGATCATATAAGAATTGTTCAAAGGTTTTGCATCAGGTCGGTGCAAAAGATTTTACCGGTTTTGTAGTCAAAGAAATAAGTGATAATCTGAGGGAGCTAGGTCAGGAGAATATGCAAAATGGGGCAAGATGGCACTTCTCATCACCTGTGACAAGCCTAGCCAAAAATGGTGTCTGAAGGTGTCGTGAAAGCAAAGATTCGCAACAAGAAACACTTTGCATTTGCATTGGAATCTCTGTGAAACTCATAGAGTAGAGCCTGCCTAATGTGTTCTTTAGATGAAAAGAACATGGGTAAGAATATTGCAGAAAAATATGAATGATGCTTTAATAATCTGAAAGAAAAAGTTATAAACTAATCATGGTGATATGTTTAAGTAATAACAATATGCATAAAATAAATTACAATTATTTAAAATGCCCCTTTTACAAACCGGCAAAAACTTTTGCACCGACCTGATATTTCCAATCGCTTTCGGCTATACATTATCAAGAATGAGTTTTATTTTACTTGTAAATTATAGTGGGTTGCTTGTCTATTCTTTTTCTAGTTGTAGTGGGATACCGTTCTAGTGAAGGGTAATTGTATACTGTTGCAGGTTAACGGAATTTGGCCTTGTGGTAGATAGCCCACTATAAGTCATAAAAATGATTATAAAATCAAGAAAAGCAATTTGAGTAGAAAAATAACATTTTATATATACACATATCAATTAATGTTTTTACAATTAAAGTAATACTTGAATATTGGTCCAACGGAGGTTAAAATGTTCATGGCAAATAATAAGCTGAAAGAGATTTACTACTTAGGAATGTGGGGAGCGTGTGAGTGAGGAATGTCTTTGATGTAGTCACTCCTTAGGTCAGTAAGTAGTTTTGAGACAGGGGAGAAAGAAAGAGGCAAGCGTAGTAGCAACTTGACTGAGGTCAAGGGGATATTGATTACACTCTTCTCCCCAGGTTCTGCCTGCTGGGGTCTGTCTGTATCTGCTATTTATATCTGCTTTTTGGATCACAGTAGCTCGTTTGGGATTTCACACTTGTATTTGATTCTGGGCTTCCCATTGGCTGATAAATAAAATTCGCGTAGGCTCACGAAATGGAAATTTAATATTTGATTAATTTCTATTTTTCAACCGGAACATCTGTGCAAACCCGGATGCGCACAGACAATTTTTGCTCATTTGCCTTTTTGTCGTGAGAGAGCAAACATCTGTTCCATTGCTTTTGCTCGGTATGTATCACCACAAAATAACTATGTGTAAAACTTATGTATAAAGAGTCATGTGTATGTTAAGTTCCCGTCACAGTAAGCACATTTTTACATGTTCATAATTGATGTTATTATGTATAGGATTTATCTTTTTTATAAGTAATACCTCCATTATTTTTCATCTTTTGAATGTGGATGTATGTACTGACAACAAGTATATCACGGATAGGTACATCTCGATGTGTGTTTAAATGAGATCGGGTGGAACTCTTGTAGAAAAGGTACAATGTTAATCTTCTTGTCAGTTGTATGGTGGTGTGACCAATGTAATTGTTTATTAATTTTGCTTGTTAAGGAATACAGATCTTCATATAATGACACTGGCTCTCTGCAGTTTAAATTTTTGCAGAATAGAGTAATGGAATTATAACTTTGAGTGAAATATGATGAAACTAAAATCAAGCAGGTACAAAAATTTAAATACCTGGGAAGTGTCCTAACAGAGGACGGAAAGTGCGACATTGAGATCCGAAGGCGCATTGGTATGGCAAAGGATGCATTCCAGAAGTTGAATAGAGTATTGAGGAACAGGGAGATTTCATTGGAAAGAAAGAAGTGAGTACTGAACTGTTATGTGATATTGGTCCTTCAATATGGCTGCAAATGCTGGAAATCTCATCAAAAATAAAGGAAAGACTTGAAGCAATCAAAATGTAGTTCTGCAGAAGGATGCTGAGGATACCGTGGACAGAAGGTGGGAGCAACGACGAGATGATGGATACAAAAAAGAAACTGATATTTAACATTAGGAAAAGACAGCTGAAGTTTCTGGAACATGTATTGAAGAAGGACGGCTTAGAGAATCTGATGCTCACGGGATGGACAGAGAGACAAGGGAAAACAACGTGTGATACACTTGAGAAGATGGATGATAGAGCGGGGTTTGAGCTGTATATCAGGCAAGAGTTGTTAAGAGCTACAAGGGACAGGAAAATGTGGAGAGCTATGATCATCTACGCCCTGAAGAGACATGGCACACGATGAAGAAGAAGGAGAAATATACACCTTTGTCTATATTTCTGAGATGAAGTAGTATTTACAGTATTTACATTATTCGGACTATTGTCCTCATCTTTGTTGCCATTTGTACGACGTTTCGGCCGTTGTATTCTCCGGCCTTCTTCAGGTGCTAGAAATTTCAACTACCAAAGAGGCACTACTACGCAAGGAATGGAGTTCATATACCCCAGTGATTGTAATAAAGGGTTCGGTTTTAAATACTTGCACCTGAGTACAACGGCCGAAACGTCGTACAAATTGCAACAAAGATGACGACAATAGTCCGAATAATGTAAATACTGTAAATATAGCCCCTATCTAAACTTTTTCTCTACTCTTGAAAAACTCATAAATTTGAATGAAATACAATAATTACAAACACATTAAACATTTTTTTAAAAAAAGTATCCCATCAAATATGACTAAAAAGGTTTATTGTTGCGAGATGTATATGCACGTATTGATAATTATGTATTGTCAATGTATCAGCTTGCTCTCAACGAATTTATGTTATACAAAAAATTCTATGATGGAGAGGCAAAATTACACGTCTGATCTTAATAGCGCACAGCTTCGCTCTGACGAAAAAATGTTATTTTTCCCGCCAAGAGAAAAACGCAAACGTTGATATCAAACAACAGCTACTTTTCGCATCCAACAGCTTTTCAAATTTATAACTGGTTGTCATAGCAACCGAAGCCACAATCCCTAACAGAAAGAAAATTTTTATTTTAAAAATAATAAAGTGCTTCATTTCAAATATTTATCGTCTGCAACTACATCTTTATTTATCTCATAATTTTTTTTACATTTTTTTATTGAAGATATTTTTCTAATTTATTTCATTAAATAAAGTTTTACAATTTATACATATATGACTAGAAGAAGGAGGCAACAATAAAATTTTATTTAGTTTTAGCCGCGGCATTTCGTCTACTGACGGACTTTGTCTAGGCAAAAAACGAAATGAATTTATTTGAAATAAAGTACCTATAAACAAAAAACAAAATGTTGTTTATTAGAAAATTATAAAACGCTCATAAATATATTATTAGATCAACTGAAAAATATTAGATATTTAATTACGTCATTTTGCATCCTTGAAAAAAATTTTTTCATATGAAGTATATTGTTTGGATTGTTATGGTATAAGACATTGAAATGATGGATTTAATCATTTTGCTTTAATTTTATTTTTTTATTTACTTATTTATTTATTATATGTTTGTTGTATAATTTGTCTTGGAAAAGTAGTAGTTCTAAGGAAAGGTGAAATTGGGGAAAAAACGGGATACATGCCAATATTTTGAGAATATTTGATGGCGGCACTCTCGAGGATTTTCCTTCGGAGTAAATTATTTTCTCTCTTGATGAGTATGACATTTTTAGGTTGAAATTGCGGCCCAATTTATATGTATGACCAGTTCGTTTTTTAAATTGTTACTTTTGTGTTCATAGATACGTTTTTTACAAACTTCTGCATGTTTCTCCAATATATTGTGTGGAGAAGTTTTGGCAATATATAAAGTTTTGTTATATATGCCTGCTTCTGAAGCAATATTGTTATTATGTTTTTTAAGATCTGATTATATCCAAAATGGTTTTGAAAATGATGGTGTCTATTCAGATGTTGTTTAGATGATGCAGTATTTTGTATGCGTTTTTCTTTATTATTGTGGATACTGTTATTTTTCTTACGGTCGTGTATTTTATATGTCATTCTTTTGATGTGGTGGATAAAGAGTTATTGTAGGTTTTTGAATGTGTTTTCTATGTGTTTCTTCTTTAGGTAAATATTGAGAGCTGTAAATTTTGAATGCTCTCAAATAGAAACCGATAATTATACCAGATTTGATTTTAGAGAAGTGGTTTGAGTAGAAACTAACTGGGTCGTTTTTGCAGGTAGTTCGTTATTATTTTTGTGTAGCATGATATCTAGGAATGGAAGAGCATAATTGGTTTCAGTTTCAAAGATTCATCTGTTGTAGGTTTAACACCGTTAAGTTGGTTAAAAAGATCTGTTAAATTAGTATTTTGTCGATATATTAGATATATATGTATCTAAAATAGGAAGAGTTTAGTGGTAGAATGTTTATGAACAAGTCACGTTCTAGAAACTCTAAAAATAGACAAGCAAGAACGCCGCTGAGAGGGGATCCCATCGGTAAACCAAAATTTTGTAAAGTAAAGAAACATTGCTTGGTGATTAGCTGGCATACTTTTACGATTTTATCTGTAAGAAGTAATTTTACTTTTGTTTTTATCAATTGTTTTTTCAATAGATTTAGGCACGTATCTATAGGGACGTTTGTGTATGGAGATCTTATGTCTAAACTGACCCTATATCTGTTTTTGATGTCTATGATTTTTAATTTAGGAGAGTTTCGTAATTTGCTTGAAGCATTGTGTATATAAGGTGTATGGGTAGATATTTGAAGGCTATCACAATGCTTTTAGTAAAATAAAGGAAGGTAAAGAAGGTGTTGGGTATTACCTATTTTTTATTCATTAATGTTTCGAGATGTGTGTGTGTGTATGTGTGTGTAGGTTTATGGTTTACATAAATGTGCCCGGTAGTAGGATACGGCTTTTTCGCCTCTTTTTGAAAGTGATAGCGATTGCTATTTTACGATTTGATTATATATATGTTTGCTTTAATTTATGGTTTAGTATGTGCGAGTTTGCCTGTGGCAGGGTTTGGTATTTTTTGCATCTCTGTCAGAATGGTAGTAGGCACCGTTTTATGACCTGATGCTATGTCTGACTACTTTAATTGGAGGCGTGTTTATTGCTACATTTTTTCTCCCCTCCGGTATTCGTTCTCGTGTGTGTGTGTGTGTGTGTGTGTGTGTGTGTGTGTGTGTGTGTGTGTGTGTGTGTGTGTGTGTTTATGTGCGTATACTTTAGGTGGTTACCTGAATTTTTTATGTGTGATGGATAAATTGTGCCGAGGGGTGGGGTTAGGATTTTGCTTAATTTGCCATCTAGTTTATGTTATTAGTTGTTTGTATTTTCTGATTAGATGCATGTGTGTATTTTTTGTTTTCCACGTCAACAATGTGCAAATACTCTCGGATATAATCTGTAAAGTGGAACATAGAGCAGAGATGTATATTTCGAGAATCAGGAACATATGTGTTCTATAACACTGACATCACATTTTAACAGATATATCTGTCAAAATTACACAGAGATATTTTGAAATAGTTAAGTGTAAATAAATTCAATAAAATCGTAATTGGCCTTAAATCATGCAGTACCGATTCCTATGTCCTCAATGTCTATAACTATAAATATATAGTTATAGACATTTATATATATGTCTATAACTATAAATGCTCTGCAAGATGCGATGGATAAATTATCGTCTAAATTACACAAAAATGAAAATAACACTGACATCACATTTTAACATATATTTTCCAAAATTACACAAAGATATCTGGAAATGCTAAAGAGTAAATTTATTCAATAAAATCACCATTGGCCTTAAACCATGCAGTACTGATTCCTATGTCCTCAATGTCTGTATCTATAAATGCTCTGCAGGGTGCAATAAATAAATTGTCGTCTAAATTACGCAAAAATGAAAATAACACTGACATCACATTTTAACAGATATATCTACCAAAATTACACAGAAATATCTTGAAATAGTTCAGTGTAAATAAATTCAGTAAAATCGCCATTGGCTTGAACCACAGCCTCCAGACGCTATCGGAATCTTCTGTAACTCTTATAGACAGTCTCCTCATTTAAGTTGGCGAATGCTACCATAATCTTTGAGTTCATCTTTGGTGTTACAAGAAGTTTTGTTGGTTTCACGCTCAACTGCGTCCCACCCTTAATAAAGTGGGTTAGTGTCTGAGGAGTTAGGTGACTAGATGTAAGAAGTGATGTGGTTACAGAAATTGTCTGACAGCCATGACTGCATTCTCCCTCGTGTGTGGGATGGTACAGAGTCCTATTGTCAGACATTGGGTTTCCCAGCAGCCACCCTCTTGACCCAGAGTAGCACTACTTCTTTAATGCACTTGATGGAGACCTTCATGTTGTGTCTGAGGCCGTCACCAAAGAGTTTTGGAGTTCTTTTCTTATCAAAATGATCAGTGAATTTTCCAAGCTGCCATACTTTCATAATCACCATTGCACTCATTCAACTCTTTCTGAATCCTCTGCACTGTCCTCGGATTGACACCCAAACACTCTAAAATATTTGAATTGGATCTTCCGCCATGAATGACAAGCAGAACATCATGATGCATTTCTCTATACTTCTGAGATAGGCTAGTATTTACACTATTTACATTATTCGGACTACTGTCCTCATTTGTCTATATTTCTGAGATGAGGTAGTATTTACATTATTCCGACTATTGTCCTCATCTTTATTGCCATTTTTACGATGTTTAATAATGGATCATTCTATTTGTCTATATTTCTGAGATGAGGCAGTATTTACAGTATTTACATTATTCGGACTATTGTCCTCATCTTTGTTGCCATTTGTACGACGTTTAATAATAGATCGTCCTATTTGTCTATATTTCTGAGATGAGGCAGTATTTACAATATTTATATTATTCGGACTATTGTCCTTATCTTAGGGTTCGGTTCAAAATTCTTAGCACTTGACGAAGGCCTGAGCGTACAACGGCCGAAACATCATACAAATGGCAACATAGATGAGGAAAATAGTCTGAATAATGTAAATACTGTTCTATCTTTGTCATTTTCATGACGTTTCGGCCGTTGTACGCTCCGGCCTTCTTCCAGTGCTAGAAATTTCGAACCAAACCCTTTATTATGGTCACTTCAGAATAATAGAAAAGCTTGATTTCAAGTCTGCCCGCTGTTAGACCGTGCCTTTAAATGTATGGTCCTATTTCACTGCGACTGTTCTCGTTAATTGTAGTGAGTATGTGTGTGTGTGTGTGTGTGTGTGTGTGTGTGTGTGTGTGTGTGTATACCCGTAAGTGGGTTAGTTCCTGTATATGTAGGTTTATGGTTTATATAAGTGTGCACGGTAGTAAAGTATGGCTTTTTTGCCTCTTTTTGAAAGTGATAGTGACAGCCATTTTACGATTTGATTCATTTCATTCCTTCTGTGAAGTCACTTCTGGTAGTCATGAGTTGTCTTCATTTAACCTAATTCTCTAGGTTATTTGTTTATCACTGCTGTAGTCTTGTATTGAACTCACAACTGTTTGGGTCAAGTCACTGGAACTAACCAACGTCTATATTCACAGTGGATATAGATGTTGGTTAGTCAGACTCAACATGAAAGCCTACATCAAGTGCATTAAAGAAGTAGTGCTACTACTTTCTAGCACCTGAAGAAGGCCAGAGTGTACAACAGCCGAAACGTCATGAAAATGACAACAAAGATAAGGACAATAGTCCTAATAATGTAACTAGTGTACATTATGCTGTTCCAAAATTTTTGGTGGAGTGATTTGTGTCATGGTACTCTTGGTACTCTTTGTCATGGTACTCATGGTACTCTTTTGGTAGAGTGATTTGTGTCATGGTACTCTTGGTACTCTTTGTCATGGTACTCATGGTACTCTTTTGGTGGAGTGATTTGTGTCATGGTACTCTTGGTACTCTTTGTCATGGTACTCATGGTACTCTTTTGGTGGAGTGATTTGTGTCATGGTACTCTTGGTACTCTTTGTCATGGTACTCATGGTACTCTTTTGGTGGAGTGATTTGTGTCATGGTACTCTTGGTACTCTTTGTCATGGTACTCATGGTACTCTTTTGGTGGAGTGATTTGTGTCATGGTACTCTTTTTCTCACAGACGATGCCCAATTAACTTTACTATACTGTGAAGAAGTCAGTCAGTTAAGGGCCATACGTAATATATGCTTTGGGCAATCATGTTTCTTTCGAGACATGACTGACTGGGCAGAAGATTATTCCACAGTAGGTTGTCATTGCTTTCTGTGGTAGACTAGTTGCCAGCCAAGGCTATAGAAACCAATCTGTTCTATTATCTAACCCATAACTGGAGGGAAGAGATGGAGTAATACCTTTCCCAAGGATATTTGTGCGTAAGTGAATGCAAGGAATACAACTGGAACTTGAACTTGTCTCCCCGATTTGTCGTTCCGAGTAAATATTCACTGCACTGCAACGCACATCCTCTGTGAAGAAGACAAAAGGAAAAACAATATGTATGCACAAAATTGAAAATATAAAATGGTGACAATTTACCCATCACATCCTGTACATATATCATAATGTTATATCTATCTATCTATCTATCTATCTATCTATCTATCTAAGCCTGTTCTTATTCATCTATCTATCTATCTATCTATCTATCTATCTATCTATCTAAGCCTGTTCTATCTATCTATCTATCTATCTATCTATCTATCTATCTATCTATCTAAGCCTGTTCATTATCTATCTATCTATCTATCTATCTATCTATCTATCTATCTATCTATCTAAGCCTGTTCATTATCTATCTATCTATCAATCTATCTATCTATCTATCTATCTATCTATCTATCTACAGGGTGTCAATAAAGTTCAGTGCCATTATAAGTATCTATTGCTCCGAAGCCATAAATGTTGTACACATCTTCAAGTCTTCTTTACATTCGGGTTTTAACGTTTTGTTTTATTTACATCAATTGTTAATGAAGTTTTTATTACATTCTTTTCTGCAGGTATAAATTGGCTTGAACTGATCGACAATGGCAGCACAAAGGAGAAAACCCAATGTTTGAGTTGGTACGTCAAGGATCGTGTCTACCAGACTCCTGTTCATGATCTTGCCACACTTTGTAAACGCATTGTTGGAGTTGTCCAAACAATTAACGTTAATATACTTCCGCACATATGGAGGGAGATGGAATATTCTCCTCACATTGTGAGGGCAACTAGAGGAGCACATGGGGAATGTAGTCAATGAAAGTTGTGAATGTAAACTTGAGATGTACAACATTTTACAGAAAAACTGCAATAGTCTATGCTATATGGCTTCTGAGCAATAAATACTAGTAATGGCACAGGGTCTTTATGGATACCCTGCATATATTAATGTTATATATATATATATATATATATATATATATACTTTTACCTAATACTGACAAACTCCTAGAAGCCCTAATCAATGCTGCATTGGTTCATAACAGGGCCTTTTCTCAGACAAGCAATATGGCTTTTGTTTTTCAAGGTCCACTACTGATGTATTGATGATAATTACGGAAATGCCTTAAATAAAAACGGTGATGTCCAGGATGTAGCACTGGACATATCGAAAGCCTTTGACTGGGTCTGGCATACAGTCCTAAATGGCCACTCATTTAGATCCTTCTGCATTAATGTAGGTGTCCCCCATGACTTCATCCCCAGTCCTACACTGTTTTTATTTTTTATTAATGACCCTCCCTGATAACATCAGCTCTAAACTTGGCATCTGTGCTGACAACTCAACTATTTACTCCTGCCTCAATAGTAAGGCTGATCAATCCAACAAGGGGAAAATGGCAGCTGATATCTAAAATGACCACAAGACCATTGTTAACAGTGGCAAGTGATGGCTTGTTACTTTTAATGCCTCCAAAACTAAACTTCTCTCCATTAATCATCTGTCTTCCATCAGCATGGCAAATTTTAACCTTCGAATAGTGACTCGTACCTTCTCAGGCTAACGTTCTCAGCTGACTTGAAGACCATATTGAATCCATTGTTAGATCAGCTACTAAGAAAGTTTGCTGTGTAGTGTGAGACAGTTTTTCTCTCTATAATCTATCTTGCATATCTATAAAATATGCACCCTCTGACAGGATTCAAACCTGTGTCCCCAAAAGGAAACTGCCAATTGATCTTAGATTTCTCAACCACAAAGAACTTACAGTTAGACAAAGCTTGAAATAATGCCTTTAAACACACATTTTCCTTATTTTTTCCCATAATATTTATATCTGACCTGTTTTTGTATCCTAATGTAATGTCCAGCCCTTCATGGTCGAGCTGAATCAAGCATGTCAAATCAATTGATGGTTTCCATGACGAGATGCAAGTTTAAATCCTGTCGAAAGACATATTTTCCTAACAAGATGTCTCAATTATTCAAGCTGGTATATATATGTATATATATATATATATATATATATATATATATATATATATATATACCAGCTTGAATTATTATATATATATATGTCAGATTAAACAATTTGCATACACTATGTTTGTTTATTTTTAATAAAATCCGTTCATACTCACGGATAATCTTTCGTGTATTACACTCAAAAGATAACAGAAATGAGCTGTAACATTGACAGATGTTATTTTCATTCATTTCTTAAGGTACCCAAGTACTTTTAACCTCTTTCCAAGATTATCTTCAGGAGTGTGAGTTATGGTAACAAATGTAATCGGAAAACTGTGTTGCTAAAAATTACTGTATATTTTTTCCTGCTTCAGATATAATGGTCGACAAATTGCAAGCGTTCATTAGCTAATCTACTTATCTATCTCTTTATCTCAACCTTCTCATATCTATCTATCTGGGCCTGTTTATATATATGTACCAATCTAGACCTGTTCATATCTATGCATCTCTCTGGACCTGCTCATATCTATGTATTTATCTGGACTTGTTCATATCTGTCTATCTGGGCCTGTTGATAACTATCTGTCTATCTGGGCCTGTTTATATCTCGACATTCTCATATCTATGTATCTATCTGGGCCTGCTTAAATCTATGTACCAATCTAAACATGTTCATATCTATTCCTCTATCTGGACCTGTTCATATCTATGTATCTATCTGAACCTGTTCATATCTATGTCTCTTTCTGGACTTGTTCATATCTATCTGTCTATCTGGGCCTGTTCATATCTATCTATCTTGGCCTGTTTATTATCTATCTATCTATCTATCTATACATGCATAAAATAGAAGTTGTTTTTATAACATGAAAAATGGCACATGGTAGGGTGTACATGCAGGGGTTGCATTATTGTTTGTGTGTGTGTGTGTGTGTGTATAAATATAAATATATATATATATATACAGACACACACACGTCTGTGTGTGTGTGTGTGTGTGCACAAGAAGTGTCATGATCAATATAATAATAATAATAATAATGACTGAGCCAAAGAGAAACATTGGCATGTGCCTACCACTCACTCACCTCCGTTCTGCACCTTTATTACATCCCCAACCCGCTTACTTTTCTCCCTGATCATCCCTCTTGCTTCTCCTCCTCACATCCATGGGGGAAATGGGAGGAGGAGAAGAAGAAAAAGGAAAGGAAGTGGAAGAAAAAGAGGGGTGAAAATGGTGCAAAGCAGAAAAAAATTCTCTCAGGATTGCAGTAAAATGCTGCAGTTTCTCTATGGCAGTAGAGTCATTGAAATTCTCCTCCCCACTCATCTTGGGTAATGATAGCAATAACAATGGTGAGAGAAATGTTAGAGGCACTCGTCAGGGTGTGGTGGGGGTTAGATAACCTTTATTACAATAGAGCGAGAATGATTTCTTGTTTTTTCTCTTTTCAATCCCTGCTCTTGTTGCCACAACCAGTCAGTATTTACCACTTATTAGTACGTATTTCTCTTGCATCTTTGTACTTTCTTTCTTTCTTTCTTTCTTTCTTTCTTTTCTTCACTTTTTACTCTTTATATCTATTTTCTACCTCTTTATTTTTTCTTTCTTTCTATTCTCTACCTCCTTCCTCCTTCTTTCTTTCTTTCTTTCTTTCTTTCTTTCTTTCTATTCTCTACCTCTTTCTTTTTATTCTCTACCTTCTTCTTTCTTTTTTGCTTTTCTCTACCTCCTTTCTTTCTATTCTTTACTGCCTTCTGTCTTTCTTTCTATTCTCTAACTTCTTTTTTCTTTTTTCTTTCTATTCTCTACCTCCTTTATTTCTATTTTCTACCATTTTCTTTCTTTCTTTCTTTCTTTCTTTCTTTACCTTCTTCTATCTTCCTTTCTATTCTCTACCTCCTTCCTTTCTTTCTTTCTTTCTTTCTTTCTTTCTTTCTTTACCTCCTTTGTTTCTATTTTCTACCTTCTTCTGTCTTTCTTTCTATCTTTTACCTCCTTTCTTTCCATACTTTCTTTCATTCTTTCTTTCTTTCTTTCTATTCTCTAGTTCTTTCTTTCTTTCTTTTTTCTACCCCCTTCTTTCTTTCTTTTTCTTTCTTTCTTTCTTTTTCTTATTCTCTAGCTCCTTCTTTCTTTTTATTTACCTCCTTTCTTCCTATTCTTTACCTCCTTTCTTTCTATTCTCGACTTGCTTCTTTCTTTCTTTCTTTCTTTACTTCCTTCTTTCTTTCTTTCTATACTCTACCTCCTTTCTCTCTATTCTTTACTTTATTTCTCTTTTTCTTCATTTCCTTTTTTTCTTTTTCTGTTGTCTACTGTATCTTTTCTTCTTAAATTCTTTAATTACATCTTTTAACCTTTGTTTTTCTTTCTTATTCTCTACTCTTGTCTTTCCTTATTTTCATTTTTTTCCTTAACTATATTTCTGTCTTTAACCAACAACTGTAATTCTTAGCCATACATAAGCACCAGAGACCAGCTTAATTATTAATTATTATTAACCAACAGCCTAAGTAATGTCAGTAATATTTTGTATAATATTAATATTTTAAATCAAGTAAGTAATGAGCTTGTGTAATTCATTAGCAGAACAAGGATTAGGGGAAAAAGCAAAAAACGAACTTGACTAAAACATACAAAGGACAGGAAATTGTGGAGAGCCATGATTACCTACATCCTGAAGGGGCACATAGTAAAAGAAGAAATCTACAAATATCATATACAAACAAGTCTGATACAGTTATTAGATTAGTTTTGACCTGAAATTTTCACTTTAATCTACATAAATAATGGGAATTTGTTGGATTAGGTGCATTGACAAGGTAGAAGAATAGCTATTTTATACAAATGAATAACAAAAGTGAAAAAAATTTGTGTAACCCATTTTGTTCTCTTTGTCAGACTAAAGTAATGTGTTTATTGATGTAATTATATGGAAACTGCGACACAAATCTGAAGACATATTCATATGGCCAAGGATGTATTCCACAAGCTGGATAGAGATAGGAAGATTTCTCTGGAAGCAAAAAAAATAGTACTGGACTGTTATGTGATGCTGGTCTTTCAATATGGCAGTGAATGCTGGACAATCTCTTCAAAAATGAAGGAAAGACTTGAAACAACCAAAATATGTTTCTACAGAAGGATGCTGAGGATACCATAGACAGTAAGCAAAGACAAAGTTTTGGAGAAGATAGACATGAAAAGGAAACTTATACTTAACATCAGGAAACAACAGCTGTAGTTTCTGTGAGATATAGTGAGGAAGGAGAGCTTGGAGAATCTGATACTCACAGGACAGATAGAGGGAAGAAGATACAAGGGAAAGCAAATGTGACATACTTGAGAGACTTGACTAGATGAATGACAGAGCAGGGTTTGCTGGGGATAACAGGAGAAGGGCTGTTAAGAGCTACAATGGATAGGGAGATGGGAAGGGCCATGATTGCTTACATCATGAAGAGACATGGCACATAGAAGAAGAATTATATATTTGTAGAAAAGCATCGGTTATAATTATGTATAGACTGGAAACACTGAAGATGTTAGAAGAGTGAAATTTAAAATGTTTAAATTAGATCTTCCTGTCTCTATTTAGCTTCTGGAATTGCTGGCTTTCTATGCAAACTGCGGAGATATGGTATAGGTGGAGAATTGATCCAGTCATTCCTATCTAACTGCACATTGAAAGTGGTATTAAACGGACATGCCTCCCAGAGCTACCATACGAACACAGGTGTCCCTCAAGGCTCTATCTTAGGTCCTACGCTCTTTCTGATCTACATTAATGATCTCCCTGATACCATAAGATCCCAAGTAGATATGTACGCCGATGACACCACAGTTTACTCTCGCCTCGATCAAAAATCTGGTGTGGGCGACAAAGCTAACCTTGCAGCCGAGCTTGGAAAGGACCTCCAATCCGTAGTGGACTGGGGTAAGAAATGGCTTGTAAATTTTAATGCTTCTAAAACAAAGCTACTATCAATTAACCATCATAGACAATCACACCTACCTCCCATTAGCAATGACTAGACTTGCCTCTCAGAGAGTAAAACACGATGCCTCCTTGGTCTCACACTTTCAGCAGACCTCAATCCAACAATGAAAATGCAGTCTAACAGGCTTTATTCATTTTTTTAGTACTTTTCTTGTTTGTTTTTGTCACTTTTATTATCAAGTGACCCACAATGTGATAATAGAAGCCCTGCTAAAGAAGGTGAAATATAAGAACCTGAACACAAGTTTACCATGGATGATCTAGTGATCAATGCACTTGCTAAAACACTTTTGCCTAATGTTTTTCTGACATATAGATTAATATATCACATTCTTCCATGGTGTAAATATGTATAATCAGTCAGTTAATTGCTATACGTGATACTGTTATGGTGAACTCACCTGTCTAGGAATAATGGACTCTCCCTCCTGATATAAGTAACAGTGTAGCGAATAGTCAAAGAGAAAATACGAGTCAGGGACCTGGTAAGTTACTCTGCGATACTACGTGATAATACAAAGTTCCCACAAGTAGGTCAAACCTAAGGGACCAACATTTGTACTTACATACAATGCACAATTTTCTATGTTGTACTCCACAACAGATACACACTTGGGAAATCATGTCTAGAAAGAGACATGACTGACTGGGCAGAAAATTTTCCTGCAGTAAGTTGACATTATTTCCAGCAGTAGACTGGTTGCCAACCAAGGTGAAAGAAGCAATCGATTCTACTATTTAACCTATTGTTGGAGTGAGACATGATGGATTAATACCTTTCCCAAGTGTATTTGTGCGTAAGTGAATGCAACAAATTCAGCTGGAATTTGAATTCGGCCCTCTGATTTCTCATTCCAAGCCAATATCCACTATACGTATATCCATGTAATATGCATGTACATAAAGAGCACAACGTTTATCTATCTATCTATCTATCTATCTATCTATCTATCTATCTGTGCGTTGTGGTGCAGTGGATATTGGCTCAGAAGGAAAAATTGGGGAGCCGAGTTGGAATTCCAGTTGAATTCATGGCATTCACTCATGCACAAATACCCTTAAGAAAGGTATTAATCCGTCTCTTCTCTCCAGTTATAGGTTAAATGATAGGACAGATTGGGTTCTATAGCCTTGGCTGGCAACCAGTCTACCATAGAAAGCTATGGCAATCTACTGCAGAATAATCTTTTGCCCAGTCAGTCATGTCTCTTTCGAGACATGATCGCCCAAAGCATGTATCACATAAGGTATTTAACTGACTGATTGACTGTTCTAACCATGAGACTTCACCTTAATTTGGCAACTACTGAGGATCAAATTTACTACACTTGCAGATGGTTTGTATGACTTTCATGTGAATTATGAGTGTTCAAAAAAAAAAAAATTTCTAAGCCTTACCCAGAGAGAAGAGCCATAGCTGAACAATTTTTTTGTGGTAACACACAACTATTTATTATAAAACTAGTAAAACTAACTTAGATTTCTGTCTTAATTTCTGTGCAGGTGAGGCCCATAAAAAAAGGTGTGCAACAGATCTAAAAATAGAAAAAAAATTATTTCCAAACAGTCATAATGTACCTGTAAAAGAAAGGCATGACACCCACACCCAAGGAAACTCATGAGGACATGGTGCAGATGCTTGCAGAGGACTTCCTTTCCAATACGGTTATAAAGCAGTTTGGCTGGGGAATTCAAGTGAGACAGGCACAGCACATAATATGACCGTCAGTCAGGTCTTCCAAAAACCTCATGATGAACAAGTTGGTGCCATTCACCATATGGCTTTGGATGACAGACATCTTACTTTTCAGCAGATAGCTAATTCAATATGACATTAGTTCTGTTTTAACTGAGATCTTGGCAGGGGAGCAAACTGTTTGCAAGATGTATTTCAAGAATGCTGACACCAGAGCAAAAGTTGGAAAGGATTGACACTTCTGACTTGCTTCCTGTCTGACTCGGAGAATATCTACTTTATATTAGTAAAAAATTAGTCAAAATGAAACCTGGGTTCACCATTTGAAACCTGAATCAAAGATTTAAAGCAAGCTGGAGTAACACTGGTTCTTCACCCGCAAAGAAGAATTAAGCAGGCTGCATCTGTTGGCAAGGTAATAGCTTCTGTTTTTTGGGATCTTGATGGTGTAATCATAATAGACTATCTGGAAAAGGTAAAACTATTAAATAGATAGTACTATGCATCAGAATTAAGAGAACTGAAGAGAGCAATCAAGTCAAAATGTAGAGGGATGCTGAGGACATGTGTGCTCTTGATCCAGGATAATGTGTCTGTTCCCACTGCTCAGGTTGCAGCAGCTGAAGCAGCCAACTGTGAATTGCTAACCCATCCCCCTTACTCACCAGACTAAGATCCATCTGGTTTCTTCTTATTTGCTAAACACAAATCTGATCTGCATAGACACCATTTTAGAAACAATGATGATATCATATGTACTGTGAAGAATATTTTAGAAGACCAGGTTGCCACATTCTTCAGTGATAGGATTTTAGAAGACCATGATGCCACCTTCTTCAGTAATAGAATTTTAGAAGACCAGAATGCCATTTTCTGATTAGTAATTTTTGAAGAGATTAAAAATCATGCATTTTTGGTGGTCATTTGCATGGTGGACAGGTAATTGTTTGGTGGACAGGTAATTTTTTCAGTGGCACTGGTGAGTAAAATTCATGCAAAAATTTCAGAGATCACACTATTTATGAAGTCAGTTTATAAACAAATATATATGGTATTCTACCAAGAATATTTTACTGGAGTAAAGTATAGGATAGTCAGCACATAATCAAACATCCTCTCCCATAACTAACTTATCAACCAAGTCAATATACAGAAATTGTTTATTGATAATTAAGGTTTTTTTTATATTAAAGATTACCCCTACAGGGCTTGAGAGTTACTCAGGGTAGAAGGTTATTGATAAGATGGTTATGATGAATGAGGTATGTGATATGAAAGGAAAAGGGGTGGTAGGAAGTGAATATAATGAGGATAAGAGGGCTAGATAATTGATCTTTGACTTGAAGAGGTCAAGGTTGAAATGTAAAAGGTTACTGTCAAAATTGTTATGATAAATGAGGTGTTTGATATGCACGGAAAAGGGGGTGGTAGTAAGTGGGTAATATAAGAATAAGAGATAATGATTGACCTTTGACTTGAAGAAGATTATTGTGATCAAGGAAGCACTCATGCAGGAGTCTACAAAGTATCAGCTTTTGTGAAAAAACATTCTGGGTTGAATTCTCTTCTTACACTTGAAATATAGGGGATATGTGGGTGATTAAACTGTGTGAAAGTACACTATTTACATTATTCGGGCTATTGTCCTCATCTTTGTTTCCATTTGTGCAACATTTTGGCTATTGTATGCTCTGGCCTCCTTCAGCTGCTAGAAATAAGGAACCAAACCCTTTATTATGATCACTGGGGTATATCATTCACATTCCTTTGTGCAAAGCCTCTTTGGTATACCCCAGTGATTGTAATACAGGGTTCGGTTTGAAATTCCTAGCACCTGAAGAAGGCCAGAGTGTACAACGGCTGAAACATCATACAAATGGCAACAAAGATGAGGACAATAGTCCGAATAATGTAAATACTGTAAATACTACCTCATCTCAGAAATATAGACAAATAGAATGATCTGTTATCAAACGTCGTACAAATGGCAATAAAGATGAGAACAATAGTCCGAATAATGTAAATACTACCTCATCTCAGAAATATAGACAAATAGAATGATCTATTATCAAACATCGTACAAATGGCAACAAAGATGAGGACAATAGTTCGAATAATGTAAATACTACCTCATCTCAGAAATATAGACAAATACTGTGTGGAAGTAGTATGACATGTTTTAGTTATAACGAGATAAACTTATGGAACTAAAGACTGGAGCTCATCTGAATTTTGCCATGGAAATAGTGATAGGGTAGCAACAGGCTTGGAGAGTTGTGTCTGTGGGGAAACAGGCTGCAGAGTGGAAAATGTTTACTCTTACAATACTGCATAAATGATTGTGAGTTCTGTCAAGATGGGAAAGTGAGGTTGAGTAGCTTTGGCGGAGACATGGCAAAAATATCCCATTTTTGGTCATTTTTGACCCCTTGTGAAAATAAAGAAAGTGTCAGAAAACAAATTGAAGATACGAAGAGAGCCCAAAGAAAAGCCAGAACCCTCTATCGCCTGAACCCGCTTATCATACCACATGGTGGTTGCAGACATCTCTTCAAATGGTTACAAGTCAAAATGCCCAAAAGCAAAATGATTTGGAGCCATAAACATCTTATCAATATCAAATTAAATTTTTTTCTCCCTTCTCAAAAAATTCTTACTGTAAATAAACTTAAGTTTGACATATTAGCGACACCGAGTAACCTATAGACTTTTTTTGTACTTGGCCCTTTTTATTTTTGGACCTTTTTGTCTTTGGCCCTTTTTGACTTAGCACCCTTCAAATATAATACAAATGCATTTTACACAAAAGGAAATCTCAGTAAGCAAAAATTTCTGCTTACCATGACATCAAACGATAAAGAACAGCAGAGGTAATTGGTTACTTCTTGGAGTGATAGAATGAGCTGACCGTTTTTCTGGCATCTATAACAATGGATTGTATATGAGTTTTACTTGTGATTTGGAGTAAATATGAGACCCAATAAATATCCAAAGAATTAAGACTCATTTAGAGTGCCTTGAGACTGGAGAAAAAGTTTAGGGGCTGATCAGTCTTTTACTCCATGAAGCCATTAATGGTGGATAGATAGCAACATGTTTGAACATTCTGTAGTTCTGCTCTAACATGTTTAGTGGTAGTTCACTGTGTGATGGCATTAGTGTTTCTTACTTGTCAGTACTATGTTTGAATTATGTCTTGAGTTTGAGTTTTGTTTACCGGCATATTAACCTCTGTTGGTTATTGTTGTGGGGTTCTCCTTTTTCATAAAGATGGATTCATCCAGAGTATACTTATGCCGTTACTCGGCCGGTCACTGTTGGTTTCGAATCCAGCCAGCTGATCGTAGATTGACTCTGTCACGGTGTTTTCCCTTGTCCCATGTTGTGTTGATTAATCACAAGGCAGTCACGTGAGTTTTTCACTAGCTGCCTCTCTGCCGAACTAAACCAAGCTGGGAAGCGTGCACACAATTGAGTAATAAAAGAAAGAAATATAACATCAAAGGAAATAAATGGACCGACGTCTGAAGTGTTGTGAAATAACGTCTTTATATACAGATTATACACAATAGTCTCTTGAATAATTTCCCATCCCTGCTTCTATCACCTGGTAGTGGAACAGACATTTCTTAGGTAAATCGAATTATTCTCCTAAGCAATAACAAGGAATCTGGCTGGCCACAGCTCACTGCTCCAACAGAGGTCTAAGTTCGTTATAAGTCTAGTCAACTTGTTGCTTGTTTTCCGGAATGTTACGGAAATTGCCGAAGTGCTGGGTTATTCTCTTTCAGTTAGCAATTTCAGACTTGTCTGCAAATTATCTTGTCTGTCTCTTAACTCTGGTTGGTTGATTGGTGACTGACTTCTCTACAGTCGGCATCCAATGGCATGGCAATCATCTCTCTGTCTCTTCTTCAACTGGGATCTGTCTTTGGTCATTACGTCTCTGGACTGGGAAATTGAACTCTCTGCCACTCAAGCTGCAAATCTGAATTTGGTTCCTCGGGACCCTGTATTTATGCCCATGCCATGGTGTGGGGCCGACGGTCGCTGGGTGTCTAACCCCTCATCTCAGTGACCAATCGGATGCCGGGGTTAGCTACTACTTGTTGTTGCCTGTGGTTTAACCAATGGGATTAGTCTTCTTTCCATGACATCAATTGTTAGTTGTCTCCCCCTTTCAATTGTTAGTCGTCTCCCCCTTTCTCACGAAACAATTTCGGGGATGTTTTTTTTTTTTCTTAAAACAATAGGTATTAACCTTTTTGAACTGGCTTCGCCCAAAACAAGGGTCCATTGACATTGTTACCTAAATAATAATTTCTATGCACCTGTTTTTAATATCCATTCTCTGAGTCACCTTTATTTTCAAGCGACAAGAATGCCTTGTTATCTGTCCTACCCTGATGTCAGTGAAAATACCTTTTCTCTAAATTACTTTGACTTGGAATCAAAACATTTGTTATCTTAATACCCCCCACAACTCATGCTAGCGAGACAATCCAGACACAAAATGAAATCCCCCTCTCCTATTCCAGAAAAAGAATAACAATTAAATTTATCTTTCCTTTATGTTTAGAATGACCATGCTAGCCTTCTTTAGGATGGCCGAAACCAACATTTATTGTTTAGTGGCTTGAAACAAATTTGATCTTTTCTTTCTTTTTCTTCTTTCTCTGGTCTTCTTTTTCTATTCTTTTGCCAGCCAAAAAATAACAATTGAATCTATCTTTCTTTTAGGTTGAAGAATGACTTTTGTCTTTATGGGGGGGCCAAAATTGACTCCATGACATTAAACAAATCCGTTTCTCTTATCTTTCTTCTTTCTTCTTTCTTTCCGGGTTTACAATAATAGGTGTTATTTTTCATCCCTGTTTTCTTTTTCAAGATACAGATTTTCCAGCTACAGTTAATAATTAGTTAATAAAATTAATCACCTCCATTTTCCTTTGCTCATATTCGGAGGATAAGGAAAATTTCTCTTAGTATGTTCTCTTATGATTTATAATAGCAATTAAAAGATTTTGGTTATTAATTAATTAATAAAATTAATTATCGCCGTTCCAAAATATTGTTATATACTTATACTACTGCTATAGAAGCGAGACAAGAGAATACCGCATTTTCACAAAGAGTTAACTGGAGAATACGAGAGTCCAGAGAGAGATTAGCCGTCAGTACACAGTAGTTCAGAGTAGCTCTGTGCTCCACTCATCGAGAAGATTATTACACAGTACCCATCAGCCTCCGACGTGGACATATTCAATATACTATGACTTCACTTCCAGAGACTTGAACATATACTTTTTACTAACCCGCATTCTTGAACTACTAGTCTTCATTCAAGTCTGTATCCTTACATTAATATACTAATTTTCTATCTCAATTACTGGTCATTGTTCATTTATTTGTGCGGGCCCCGTTCCCGGAATCCACAACAGTTATTTAATGCCAGAAAGGTTTGGTTTCAAGATATTTTTTTTAATGTTCAGTTATATTGTAAGATGGTTGATTTAGTTAGATTTTAATGAAAA
This sequence comes from Ascarosepion bandense, assembly GCA_037127315.1. NCBI lineage: Eukaryota > Metazoa > Mollusca > Cephalopoda > Sepiida > Sepiidae > Ascarosepion > Ascarosepion bandense. Next base: position 919,914 of record JBBBDQ010001566.1, read on the forward strand.
TTTTTTGCTTTTATTATATTAGAAAACTGAAAATGTCTTCTAGTTTTGTATTCAAAAATGTTTTGTTGAGAATAATTTTTTTCCTTCAAAAATGTGTTATGGTAATAATTTTTTCTTCAAAAATGTATATTTTTTCTATAAATTTTTATATATATATTTCTATAAAAGTGTATTTATATATATTTCTATGCTGTTTTGACTCAAGTTTGGGAGTTAACTATTTGCCCATTGCTAGGACCCTAACAAGTGCTACCACTCCAGGTCAGGGTGGACCTGAGAACAACAGCAATTAAAAGGTGGTTTCATGCTCTTTACAACCTCCCAATCAAAGGCCTTGCTGCCAGATGCAGTTTACCGTCATGCCCAGGACCTTATGTCTTGAGAAGTGATCCAGAATTTCTACTAAAGTGAAGGCAAAATATTCGGAAACCTTTCAGGTTCTCAAAAAATACATCTGCAGAATTTATGCCTGCAAGCAGACCTGTTCTTTTTTTATTCATGACATTGATGTATGCAAATGATGTGATGCCTAAAACTCATACTTGTTGCACACCCCCACACACACGTACACTCCATACAGCACAGTACAAGTTTGAAAATATTGTTTCTATCATGCATTATGGTATGCTATTTTTTCTTTTTCTTTTCTTCAGTGAATTAGTGGATGTACTTATATATATATATATATATATATATATATATATATATATATAAGTAGACTACCGGCCATAATTATTAGGCCACCCCAGTGTTTTAAAAAAATGATGTATTTCATACTATTTTGTTAGTATTTATTGCCAAGTGAATAATTATAAATGAAAATAGAATGGTTCTTTTGTTAATATTGTGCAATAACATGGGCATCAAATGAATTTATAAATATTTAATAGTTACCTATACTGTAATTTCATCCATGAAAGAATGAAGAAAATTCATTCGGATGAATTCATCTTTGCTTCCTTACCTTGTGAAATTTTGCAAAGTAATAATAACAAAAGAACCATTCTGTTTTCATTTGGCAATAAATACTAAAAATTGTATGAAATACATAATTTATTTAAAAAAAAAACTGGGGTGGCCTAATAATTATGGCCAGTAGTGTACATCAATAGAATAAAAAAAAATACTAAATTTTTCAATATTAATATTTCAATATTAATCTTTACACTCCTCTCTGCTGATGAAAGTAAAACAAACTTTTTAACCAAAATTTTGAACATGTTAGAAAGGATTCAATATCATCTAAAATGGTGAAATTAATACAAAGTTTGAAAAGATTTAAAACTTAATCAATTATTTTAATTAAAATTTAAAAGGAAATAAAAAACAATTCTTGAAAAAATTCATTATTAATAAAAAAATTTAAGACAACAGTGTCCTTAATATATCTTATTTATAAAAGCAATTAACAGCTTTTCTAATTAAATAATGTATTAGTTTTATTCCATTTTTTTATTTTACAATTCAGAGCACATTTTCAGTAAATGATATTTCTGTTTGACAAAAACGAATTGATGATTTAAATTCTCCAAGGAGTCCTGTCCTTAACTAATATAATTATGAAGTAACTGAAATTTAAATTTCTCAAAATTTGATAAACTTATGCTTGTGTAGAGTCAGCTAAGTGCCATATGTGATACATGCATGGGCAATCATGTCTCAAAAGAGACATGACTGACTGGGCAGAAGATTATCCCGCAGTAGATAGCCGTTGCTTTCTGTGGTAGACTGGTTGCTGACTAAGGCTATAGACCCAATCTGTCATATTATTTAACCTGTAACTGGAGGGAAGAGAAGGATTAATACTTTTCCCAAAGGTATTTGTGTGTAAGTGAATGCAAGGAATTCAACTGCAATTTGAACTCAGCACCCTGATTTGTTGTTCCGAGCCAATATCCACTGCACCACAATGCACATCCTAAGTAACATGTTTTAAAACAATTTTTTAAAAAAATTAATTCATTTCTGAATAAGTCCTGACAATTTAATAAAACCTGACAATCATTTAATTTTTTCAAGAATTTTCAATCAATATGTTTTTACCATAAAACAGACACTAAAATTTTCTGTACTAATCTTGACACCCCTACCTCGCTAGCACAAGAAAGACAAAATCTTTAATGAAAATTTTGAACGTGCTAGAAAGGATTCAAAATTTTAATTAAAAATACTTTGGTTTCTGACTTAAGAATAACGTAAACATTTTGATGATATTTTGTTTTTATCAAGTTTAGAGTCTTTTTTCATCATGGAGTGCACTTTTTTCAGTAACTAAGTGGCGGTACCTTTATATATGTAATTACATCAATAGATTCAAAGCTTTATGAAAAAATAAATATTTTTTGCATAAAATGAACTCTTTTTATTAAATGAAAAAAATATTTATTTTTTAATATCATTTCTTTCCTTATCAAGTCACTCAGTTCCACAATGAATATTAACCATATAAATAAAATATTTTATAGTAAAAATTACAGATGAAATTCTAATTAGAAATATCAGCTAAAAACTGTTTCAGGTATATTGATTCACCATTGTATTTAAAATACAATATGTATCTTTTTATATATATATATTACCAGCCAATAAAGCAATACACTAACGTTATAGTGGGTTGTTTATCTATTCTTTTCTGTTAGTAGTGGAGAGTCCATTCTAGTGAAGGGTAGTTGTATACTGTTGCAGGTTAATGGAATTTGGCCTTGATGTAGATAGCCCACTATAAGTCATAAAGAAAGGTTATAAACCAAGAAAAGCAAATTGAGTTGAAAGATAACATTTTATATATCACACATATCAATTAATGTTTTTACAATTAAAGTAATACATGAAGTATAGGTCCAACAGAGGTTAAAATGTTCCTGGCAATAAAATGCTGAAAGAGAATTAATGCTTAGGAATTTGGGAGCGTGTAAGTAAAGAATGTCTTTGATGTATTCGCTCCTTAGGTCAGTAGGTAGTTTTTGAGGCAGGGAAGAAGGAAAGAGGCAAGGGAGGCGAGCATAGTAAACCGCTTGAATTAGGTCAAGGGGATATTAATTACTCTCTTCTCCTTGAGTCGGTCTGCTTGGCGATGCTTTCAGTATCCGCTTTTTATATCTTCTTTTTGGATCACAGCAGCTCATTTGGGATTTCACACTTGTATTTGGTTCTGGGCTTCCCATTGGCTGATAAATAAAATTTGCATAGGCTCGTGAACTGGAAATTTAATATTTAATTAATTTTTAGTTATCAACCGGAACATCTGCGCGAACCCGGATGTGCACCAACGACTTTTGGTCATTTGCTTTTTGGTTGTGAAGGTGCAAACATCCAGTCCATCGCTTTTGTTCGGTCGGTATCACCACAACGTTACCAAACAACACATATACACATTCATCCATTTCACCACCCAAGATCTTCTTCCACATATTTTTTTTTTAATCGTTTCACCCCATGCAAGGTGGTAACGCCGCTGATGCATAGGGGGCTACATAAGAGTAAAAGATTAGACAGGAGGAGAGTAAAGAGAAAGATGAACCCGTTACAGTAGGTGTCAGAGAAAGGAGCAAGAGAAGGATGGGAATACAGGTGTGATGACAGTTGCAAAGATTGAGAGAAAGGAAAATATATACAGGGTGATGTAGAAAGAACTCGAGTCAAGTGGTTAAGAGATGGGTATTGACATTGCATTTAAATTTCTGGAGGTTGTAGCCGCCAGGAAAGCAAGAATATGGAAGAAAGTTCCACAGACGGGAAGTGTGAGAAAAGAAGCTGCTGGAGTAGAATTGTTGTCTGCATTTGGTTGCTCTAACTATGAATGGGTGGGACCCAATTGCCATCCTGGTTGCACAAGTAAACACCTGTGGTAGAGGCACCAGTGACTTACATTCATCAAAGCAGAAGCCAGGAAAATATCTATAGAACAGACAGAGGGAAGCCACATATTTAAAAAATCATCCATTATTTTTTTATACGCTTGACACACGTATTATTATGCACACATACATTTAAACAGGCAAGCATTCATATACATATATACACTTACATTTAAAATAAATGTCTTTTAATTTATTACACATGACATGACCAATAAGAATCAAATGCCAAACAACATTCCAGTATATTGTCGTTTTGTTTTTTTTGTTTTTAAACTTTTTCATTTCTTGTCTTTAAACAGATTTCCGAAGAAGCTTAATAAAGTGAAACATGTTTGATTAAAACATGTTTGATTAAAACATGTTTGATTAAAACACATTTCTTACTTTGTTCTTTATTTATTCTATGTGTGTGTGAGTGTGCGTGTGTGTGAGATTTATTCTAATATACATGTGTGTGTATGTATGTGTGATAAAATATAGTTTTAAGGTATGCTATATTTATGGGCTAAAGTGCTCAATATCAATGATAGAGCATATGCATATATAAAAGAGGACATTGAATCAACACCAAGAGGTGATGGTCTGTTTCATGCTAAACCCAATCATCAGGTCATCATGAAATTGACTGTCTTCTTTGGATGTTGACTTCAATTTCTACTTAGATATATGTGGAGGGTCCATGTGTTCAACACATATCTTAGATTTTTTGTGTCAATACAAAATTAATTATTTTTACTATTCTTTTTGCACTTGTGAACAAGGACATGTCTTTTCACTGGATCTATTCAACTTGGACAGTGAGACTATTCTGAGGACCCTAGATTTTTTTTTTTTTAATCATATCACCCCAAGCAAGGCAAAAACGCCACTGATGCGCAGGGGGCTACGTAAGAGTGAAAAGACTGGAAAAGAGAAAAACCGGAAACCACATCCTAAACAGGAAACAAAGGATGAGCCTCTTCACCTGTTCAATAGACGTGGGTGGAGTGTGAACCGGGCGATAGATAGATCTATCTACTCCAATTGAAAAAAAAAAAGTGAGAAGATTGGAAAAGAGAAAGCCGGAAACCACATCCAGGATTTGTCATCGGAGGCCACAATTTGAACAACATAAGGTACGCAGATGATACAGTGCTGATTGCAGACACGGAAACAAAACTACAATACCTCCTACAGAAGATAGCTGAAGAGAGTGACTAAGAAAGGCTACAAATAAACTGCAAGAAAACCGAACACATAGTTATCAGCAAAAAGAGCAGCCCCAAATGCCAAATACAGGGGGGATACTAAAATCAAGCAGGTACAAAAATTTAAATACCTGGGAAGTGTTCTAACAGAAGACAGAAAGTGTGACACAAATATCCGAAGGCGAATTGGCACAGCAAAGGACGCATTCCAGAAGCTGAATAAAGTATTAAGAGACATGAAACTTTCACTAGAAACAAAGAAAGGAGTACTGGATTGCTATGTGATGTCAGTTCTTCAATATAGCAGTGAGCAGAACCACATTTCAGCTGCTTCAAGTTTTCAAGTTTTCTTGAAGGATGCAGCGGATATCATGCACCGAGCATGTAAGCAATGATGAGGTTTTGGAAAGGATGGAAACAAAATGGAAATTAATATTGAGCATCAGGAAGAGACAACTAAAGTTTCTGGGACATGCAATGAGGAAGGAGGGCTTGGAGAACTTGATACTAACAGGCCAGATAGAGGGGAAAAGAGACAGAGGAAAGCAGCAGATAACATATTTGAAGGGCCTGAGCAGGTGGATGACAGAACGGGGTTTGCGAGATGTTACAGGAGAAAGTGTGCTAAGAGCCACCAGGGATAGGGAGACGTGAAAGGCCATGATCACCTACATCCTGAATGGACAAGGGACATAGAAGAAGATTCATTTTTAACTCTCCCATTTCTTCATTTCTTAGGATAAATTGGCATAGAGAATTTGGAAGAATGAAATGAAAGCATAGTGGCATGGGGCTTAGGGGTTAAAATGAACATTTGATTTATCCCAGGCCAAGAAGGTTAATTAAAGAGTGATAATGATGACGAAACACACAGGTAATTTTAACAAAACAAAATGAGGTATTCATTCATGAATTTGTATGTTTGAAGTAGAATCAGTGGCTGGTTTCAAGAAAACAAATCTAAATTCTTGAAGTCTGTAGCTTCAATGTACTATCATGGAGAGGAAATGTTCATACAGCAGAATAAATGATATGATACAAAATAATGCTCAAAAAGGTTTAAGAGGATTTGTTACTAAATAAAGGGATATGGTTTGCAAAATTAAATGATATGACACAAAATAATCTGGCACATCTTAGACCTTTCGACCATGAATGACGATCAGTCTAAGCAAATTCAAGTTAAGCCTATAACTGATTGTCATTCGTAGTCAAGAGGTCTAAGACGTGCCAGATCACATGGTGGCTTTCCCTATGTGGATAGGGGTCACAGGTTCAAATCCTGCCAAATGACACACATTTTTGTAACAAAAATTTATCGCAAATAATCAGGCTGGTAGAAACAAATATATAATACTGTTTGATTATAAGTAGAATATCTACTTAAATATGAGTATCGATTAAAAATAATGTTCAAACAAATCATTTCAAATTGTCGGTTGTTTATAACAAGTTTCGTTAATTTCCATAATATATATATATATATATATAGCAACAGATTGTTTCATACTTAAGCACAATCTTCAGGCCATGTATGTTGTGTTTTTGATTGACTATTTATACAAGATTTATATGAGGATGTACATTGTGGTACAGTGCATATCGACTCGGAATGACAAATCGGGGAGCTGAGTTCAAATTCCAGTTGAATTCCGTTCATTCACTTATGTGCAAATACCCTTGGGAAAAGTATTAATCTGCCTCTTCCATCCAGTTATGGGTTAAATAATGGGACAGACTGAGTTCTATAGCCTTGGTTGGCAACCAGTCTACCGCAGAAAGCAATGGCAACCTACTGCGGGATAATCTTCTGCCCAGTCAATCATGTCTCTTTTGAGATATGATCACCCAAAGCGTGTATCACGTGTGGCACTTAACTGACTGACTATAATAGTTGGAAACATAATTAAAACTTCTACTGGGTATAAAGTGGGGGATCGGTTTTCTATTGTTGTGAAGTAATAAACTGATCCTCCACTAATTATACTGAATATAGTAATGTAATATAATCTATTTCTTCTTCTTACAGCTATGAGTTAAATGGTAGGAAAGATTGTGTTCTATAGCCTTGGTTGACAACCAGACTACCACAGAAAGCAATGGCAACCTACTGCAGGATAATCTTCTGCCCAGTCAGTCATGTCTCTTTCGAGATATGATCGCCCAAAGCGTGTATCACGTGTGGCACTTAACTGACTGATTTATACAGTGGGCTATAATAACTTGTTAGCTACCCTTGATTACAGAAATTTTGGCTTGAATACTAATGGCTCTTATTTTTTTATACAGTACCGTGTTAGTATTAAGCTATTCTCATCTATGAATGATAGATGACTTATATTTCACAATGAAAGTTTGCGGAAGTAAAGAAATTAGTGAATTTCTTTAAAGGCAAATAATAGGATATCATCAGTATGACAAGTCAAATAGAGAAATTGCTAGGTTTTTTCAGATTAATTATCAAATGGTTAATAATATTGTCAAGAAATTTTTAAAAAAGGTCATTGTCTTGTTGAACGACATTCAAGAAGACCAAGCATCATCTCAAGGCACTGAAGAGAAAAGTTATTAAAAACTGTTGTCAGTGTATCAAAGATGTCACCAACAACATGGAAATATTGCCATATGCGGTAAGAAAGACTCTGAAAGAGCTAGGCTATCAAAGAAGAGACAGGTTTATATTTGAAGAAATTAGAATGAGACATTGAACACTGAATGCTTGCAAATGGCCGTGAAATATGGAGGTACTGGAGTAATGGGCACTGCCTGGTTTGGAGGAAAATCTGAGTTGATTTTTGTTGACGAGCGGTTGAATCATCTAAAATACTGTCAAATATTATAGAAAAGGATACTCACGCCATTTGAAACCAACCAGATTGACAAGAATGTCGACCTTTTTCAAGAAGATAGAGCACCATGTCATATGAGCAAAGTAGCAAAGACCATTAAGGAATTGTGAGGAAGCTGCTATCTATTAACAATTGCTTCTACCCCACATTAGTATGGAACAGGCTAGCCTCCCTCAGAGTAAAACACTACGCCTCCTCAGCCCCACACTCTCAGTGGACCTCAAGTGGAATGACTATACCAAATCCATTCTCAAATTCACTGCTAAGAAGGTCGGTTCACTGTGTAGAGCCAGGAAATTTTTTATCATCTGAGTTCATCCTGCACATATATAAATCTACCATCCGCCCATGTATTGAATACTGCTGCCACATCTGGTCAGGTGCCCCTGCTATTTACCTCAGGGTCCTTGACAAAATCCAACGAGAATTTGTAATGTGATTGATACCAACTTGGCAGCTCGGCTGCAGTCACTATCTCACCTGCATAATATGACTTCCCTGTGCCTCCTATAAATACTTTCACAGCTTCTGCTCCAATGAAATTAGATCACTGGTGTCCCCTAGGTATGAATTTGCATGAGCTGCTAGATTGGCAACTAGGTCCCACCCTTTTACAGTGAAACCAATAAAATGTAACAGCAATTTCTACTCTAACAGCTTCTTTTCATGCACTTCCCACCTGTGGAATTCCCTTCCATATACTCGCCTCCCTGACGGCTACAATCTATAGAAATTTAAATGTAAGGTCAATAGACATCTCCTATCTCACTAACTCGCATCCATTCTCTCAAGCTCTTTTTTCATCTACCCCACCCTCATCTTCGGTATTCTTATCCATCTATTACTCTCCTCCTGACATTTCCTATAACTAACCCCTCTTTCTCATCACTTTTCCCTATGTAACCCCCTGCACAACAGTGGCAGTAGAATGCCTTGTTTGGGTGAGATGATTAAAAAAAAAAAGATCAAATCACTGCCATGGGTGGCCTAAAGTCCTGACATGAACCTAATAGAGCGTGATTAGGAGGACCTTGACCGAAAACTTTAAGAGCGTTCAACCAAAATCACATCAGTAGCAAACCTTAAAGAAACATTGCTAAAAGAGTGGTAAAATATGGATCAGACAATTATTGATAACTTGATCAAATCCATAAAAAACTGAAGAAAAGCAATGAAACTAGCAGGCTTACGGCCATATCACGTTGAATACACCAGTTCTCGCTTGATCACCAAAGTTAAGCAACACTGAGCCTGTACTTAGATGGGTGATCACTTGGGAATACCAGGTGATGTAAGCATTTAGTGATGAATGTGTGTTGTGGTGCAGTGGATATCGGCTCAGAAAGAGAAATCGGTGAGCCGAGTTTGAATTCCAGTTGAATACCCTGTATTCACTTGAGCATTGGTACCCTTGGAAAAGGTATTAATCTGTCCCTTCCCTCCAGTTATGGGTTAAATAACAGGGTAGGACTTGGGGACCCTGCCCTTAAAAACAAATCCCAATGAATCTTGGTACTCGAAAAGAAAAAAGTATTACTAGACACAAAACTTATATAAAAACAACAATAAATTGTTGAAAGAAAAAGGTATTACCAGTAATAACTAAATAAAAAAAAAACTTAGTTGGCAATAAATGACCCGCCGAGGTGTTGATATGCCATAAAACAAAGACAACAAAAAAGAACTGAAACTAGCAAATGGAGAACCTACTCCATAGTATTTTTAAATAATGTCTATTTATGTTGAGTTGGGATTACATAATTAAATTTTGAAATTGGATGTAGTTTATTTCTTCTGGCTAAAAACTATTCTTAGACCTCTGGATATTCTGTTCAATGCTGCATTATAATTAGAAGGTCTATTATATTATCTTAATGGCTATTGTGTCGGCAGTAATAGTTATGTCATAAATTATTCTAGAAGTTCTAGAATATTCTAGATTATTCTAGAATAACTGAATTTGAATGCACTTATTTGTCATTATTTTATACAAGTTGTTTGCTACCTTTTTTCAATCAGTATTATTATTTGTTGTTGATTATTATTATTATTTGTTGTTGATTATTATTATTATTATTTGTTGTTGATTATTATTATTATTTGTTGTTGATTATTATTATTATTATTTGTTGTTGATTATTATTATTATTGCATTTGTTTGTGTTTATGTCTACGTTCATAGTTTGTTAATTTATTTGTTATTTACATAACTTATTCATTTATTGAATTAGATTTATATTCTATACTAGCAGGATAGCACGGCATTGCTTGGGTGTATTGAAAGCTTTAAAACTAAGCCATGGTCCTGGAGCTCAGAATCTTTGGATGTTGGCATGAAAGACTAAAAAGCAATAGTTGTTTCCAGTTAAAGCGAAACTGTAGACTGAAAGAAAAATGAATGGATGTAAGTCAAATTTTAATTTCTGGTATCAATACCAAATAAGTTTTTTTCATCATAAACTGAATTTTGAAGTCTAAATAAGTCCTCTGAGTAAATGGTATCGTGGCTGAGACTAAGAACTACAATTATACCTACTTAGAGCCAAACCTGAAGCAAAAACTAAAATAAAAGGGCTGAAAAAAATGCATACATACAGGCAGATAAACAGATACACACACAAATATCTTGCCTTTTATATATATATATTATCGATTTTCTGCACTATTGTAAGAACTGCAACCTTGAAACTTCTGAGTATCGTTTCTTATGTCTTTGCCTATGAGTGTATCAAATTTGATTAAAATCAGACCACTCCTTTTATAACCCGATTTTTTCGATTACCAATTTTCGATATTTATCTGGGGTGCATCAACACAAAACCTAGCTAAGAACACTCGCAAGCGCTTATAGTACAACTGTGTAAATTTTAAAGAAAATTGGTTTGGCCATTTCGGAGTTTATAAGTAACGGACACACACACACACACACACACACACACACACACACACACACATACACACACACACACGCATTTGTTTGTGTTTATGTGTGCCTTCATGGTTTGTTAATTTGTTTGTTATTTACATAACTTATTTATTGCATTAGATTTATATTCTATATTTACATACACCCTTTGCAAATGATGAGAGTTGTATTAATTGCTAAGCTGCTAACTGCTGGGATCTCCATTACGTGACGCTTAATGGTGTACCATGTATTGAATACTGAAATTGCAAGATATATCAGACATAATACACTTTAGCTTTGATATTGACCCATAAATATAGAATACTTTTAAAACTATATTTTTATCGTATTTACATTATTCAAACTATTGTCCTCATCTTTGTTGCCATTTGTACAATGTTTTGGCTGTTGTATGCTTTGGCCTGCTCCAGGTGCTAGGAATTTCAAACCAAACCCTTTATTACAATTAATGGGGTATATCATTCTCATTCCTTGCATAAAACCTCGATTGAGATAGAGGGAGATAACTCATGACTTCCAGTCGAGGCATTATTACGCAAGGAATGAGGATGATATACTCCAGTGATTGTAATAAAGATTCGATTCGAAATTCCTAGCGCCTGAAGAAAGTTGGAGCATACAATGGCTGATGTGTCGTACAAATGGCAACAAAGATGAGGGCAATAGTCCGAATAATGTAAATACTGTAAATACCACCTCATCTCAGAAATATAGACAAATAAAATGATCTATTATTAAACGTAGTACAAATGGCAACAAAGATGAGGACAATAGTCTGAATAATGTACATACTGTAAATACTACTTCATCTCAGAAATATAGACAAACAGAATGATCTATTATTAAACATAGTATAAATGGCAACAAAGATGAGGACAATAGTCCGAATAATGTAAATACTGTAAATACTATCTCATCTCAGAAATATAGACAAATAAAATGATCTATTATTAAATGTCGTACAAATGGCAACAAAGATAAGGACAATAGTCCGAATAATGAAAATACTGTAAATACTACCTCATTTCAGAAATATAGACAAATATATTTTTATCATGCATATATATATATATATATATATATATACATACACACACACATACATACGCACTGATGTGCCAAGAGTATTGAGAGAGTAACTACCTCGATATGGCATTGTTGTGATAAATGGTCAGAAGATATCTAGTTAGCTGTTAAGCCGAAGCATCTCGATAACTGTCCACAGGTGCAGCATAAAAAGATGCTATTTCAGTCTGTGGCTGATTCTGCAACTCATATTGCTGAAGGATTTCAGTCTTTGTGCATTTCTATGGGCAGAAATATCCCTATAAATGTCCCAGACTGCTAAGGGATGTTTCTTTTTTATCAAGTCACATTAACTTGATAGGTTGACAACTAAAGTTGAAGAGCTTATATCTGCCCATTAGTACACCAACTGGTTTTGAATTTATAATTTCACTTCTCTTAGACTGGTTGCCAACCAAGGCTAGATATCATAATTTGCCCTGTTATTTATCCTAGAGATGCAGGATTTTGTTTCCAAGTAGACCTTTTTAGCATATTTTATAAGTGCTTGATTGAACGTATGTCAGATGAATATGGTGACTGTATCCTTTCTTTGAATCTCCTGATTCCTTATTTAAAATGATTCTAGGATGACTTGAGCCTGAGAACATAGGAGATTACTCTGTTGAAATAATACATTGCCATTGAAAGTACCTGAAGGAGTGCAAATGGCTAAAAAAATGTTGTAATGTAGGTAACACTGGTCAATAACATGCTTAGGTGGATGAGAGGACCCAATTTACACTACCCGCCATCATTATTAGGCCACCCAGTGTTTTAAAAAATGATGTATTTCAACTATTTTTTAGTATTTATTGCCAAATGAATAATTTTCAATTAAAATGGAATTTTTTTTTGTTAATACTGCACAAAAACATGTTTATCAAATGAATTTATTTTTAAAGATGCTGGGAAAATGGTCAGCTTCTATCACTTCAGAAAGTGTCTGACTCTTTCTACCATGTTTTATTTTCAGCCATATTAGACCCACAATTGAGTCTTGCTGTCATATTTGGGTTGGAGCTTCTCAGTCATCACTTTCCAAATCAAAATCATACTGTCTTGGGTTCTGGGTATGATGATAAACTGCATCCGACAGCAAGGCCTCTGACTGGAAAGTTGTGAGGAGCATGGAACCACCTCTTAATTGCTGTTGTTCCCAGGTGCAATCTGATCCGGGGTCCTGGGTATGATGGTAAACTGCATCCAGCAGCAAGGCCTCTGATTGGAAGGTTGTGAGGAGCATAGAACCACCTCTTAATTGCTGTAGTTCCCAGGTCCACTATAACCCAGAGTGGTAGCACCTGTTAGGGTCCCAGCTATGGGCCAATAGTTAACCCCCAAACTGGGGTCAAAACACTATGAAAATAAAAAATATGAAATAAAAAATGTATTACCAACAACACATTTTTGAATACAAACCTAGAAGACATCTTCAGTTTTCTAAATTAAAAATTTTTTTTTTAATTTTTCATCAAAATCTGACTAAATCAATCTTCTCATCATAACCAAACATTAAAAATACCTTAAAACCCCACCTTTTTGGCAATGAATAACCCACAGAGGTTGATATACTGTTAAACATAATTCAAACTTTAACTTGATCTAGAATGGTAGCACTTGTTAGGGTCCCAGCTATGGGCAAATAGTTAACCCCCAAACTGGAGTCAAAAAACTATAAAAGTATAAAAGTAGATTTTTTAGTAAAAATTCCAGGAATACATTCTTGAAGAAAAAATATTAACAGAAATAAAGTTTTGAAAGAAAAAATATTAACAGCAATATATTTTTGGAAAAAAAATGTACTAGCAATACATCTGACTCTTAACAAAACCTACTTTACAAAAACATTTCAGTGAAACCTGATCTACAAATTTATTTCTTGCAAAGAATATATATTTTATTCATAAAATCTATGTAAAAATCTTGTCAACATTAAATAACCCATTGAGGTTGATCTAAACTTATTTATAAATGGAACTTTGTGTGTGTGTGTGTGTCCGTTACCTATAGACTCCGAAACTGCTGAACCGATTTTCTTGAAAATTTACACAGTTGTACTATAAGCATCTGCGAGTGTTCTTAGCTAGGTTTTGTGTCGAGATACTCCTGATAAATATTGAAAATCAAAAAAATCGGGTTATAGAAGGAATGGTCCGATTTTAATCAAATTTGATATACTCATAGACAAAGACATAAGAAACGATACTCAGAAGTTTCAAGGTTGCAGTTCTTACAATAGTGCAGAAAATCGATAATATATATATATATATATAAAAGGCAAGATGTTTGTGTGTGTATCTTTTTATCTGCCTATATATCTGTATTTTTTTCAGCCCTTTTATTTTAGTTTTTGCTTTGGGTATAAGTAGGTATAATTGTAGTTCTTAGTCTCAGCCATGATACCATTTACTTAGAGGACTTATTTAGCCTTCAAAATTCAGTTTACGACGAAAAAACTTATTTGATATCGATACCAGGAAATCAAAATTTGACTTCCATCCATTCATTTTTCTTTCAGTCTATGGTTTTGCTTTAACTGAAAACAATTATTGCTTTTTAGTCTTTCATGCCAATGTCCAAAGAGTCTGAGTTTCAGGACCATGGATTAGTTTTAAAGCTTTCATTACACCCAAACAACACCAGGCTATACTGCTAGTATATATATATATATATATATATATATATATATATATATATATATATATATAGATAGATAAATATTAGGTGCGATTGGTAAATTGTCGCAATTATTTTATTATTTCAAATATTGTTTCGGCTGAGTCTGAGCTCCAGGACCATGGATTAGTTTTAAAGCTTTCATTACACCCAAACAACACCAGGCTATACTGCTAGTATGTCATAAAACAAAACAAACCAAACCAATCCTACTGTCTTGTGAGTGAAGATGTATTCACCAACCTGCAACCACTTTGCCACAGATGCAGTTCTGCAGGCGTGTCACTACTCTATTGTGACTTCCTTGGCAAATATTCAAATGATCTCCATTCTTTTGTTTCACTAGTTCAGATCTTTACAGTTAGGACATTCTGTGGTACTCCCACAGAATCAAATCATCCTCATTTCTTCTGTGTTCCAAATGTATAAAGACAAAATTTCCACTTTATAGAACAGACTTTTCATCATGATTCCTTGAACACTACTATTTCAACCTCTATAAATCAAGGGCCAGCTGTTATCTATCCTTCTTATCCTCTTAATATTCACTTCCTACAACTTCCTCTTTTATTCATATGATGTATAGTGGGTGCTTATCTATTCTTTTTCTGTTAGTAGTGGGAGTCTGTTCTAGAGAAGGGTAGTGGTATATTGTTGCTGGTTAACGGAATTTGGCCTTGTTGTAGATAGCCCACTATAAGTCATAAAATGATTATAAATCAAGAAAGGCAATTTGAGTAGAAAATATCATTTTATATATATACACATATCAATTAATGTTTTTACAATTAAAGTAATAACTTGAAGTATAGGTCAAACGGAGGTTAAAATGTTCATGGCAAATATTAAGCTGAAAGAGAATTAAGGCTTAGGAATGTAGGGAGCATGTAAGTGAGGAATTTCTTTGATGTAGTTGCTCCTTAGGTCAGTAAGTAGTTTTGAGACAGAGGAGAAGGAAAGAGGCAAGCGTAGTATCCACTTGACTTAAGTCAAGGGGATATTGATTACATTCTTCTCTTCAAGTTCTGCCTGCTGGGGTCTGTCTGTATCAGGTTTTTATATCTACTTTTTGATCAAAGCAGTTCGTTTGGGATTTCACACTTGTATTTGGTTCTGGGATTCCCATTGGCTGATAAATGGAAATTTAATATTTAATTAATTTTTATTTTTCAACCGGAACATCTGTGCAAACCCGGATGTGCAACGATGACTTTTGGTCATTTGCCTTTTTGTCGTGAGAGAGCAATCATCCGGTCCATTGCTTTTGATTGGTATCACCACATATGCACCTCCTTCTATATTAGCATTTTAACATTCCACTTTGAGTGACTTCTGAGCTTTGTATTGGCTGAATTCTGGTATTTAAAAAATTGATATAACACTCCAATTCTTCTTTAATAGTCACTACTAAAAGATGAGGAAGTTCTATGTTTGTAGGTCTGTTGTGGAGGAATATCCTGTCTTATCTATGAATGGGTATGGCCCGGGTTATAAAAGACCGGAACTAGAACAAACTACAGAGTGATCGAGAGTGTTTGTGACTATATGAGAGTCTTCGTCATTACACGGGAGTGATCGAAAGTTTTCATTATTATACGAGAGTCACCGACTTTAGTTGAGAGCCATTAGCCTTAGACAAGAGTTAGACGTCACTAGATGGAAGCCTTCTTCTCAAGACGGACGCATACGTCCTATACAGAGACATTGCCTTCTTGATTGTTATTCTTGTTAACTGTTTGTTGGTGTATGTGTATTTGATTTATTGTACTGAAGTATAATAATTCCCTATTCATATATCCTCAGTGTTAAGAATTATTTCTTGCACTATTCTTTCTCTGTTTATCCCCTCCCAGGAAAAAATAGGTCAAATGTGATACTATGGACACCCACATAGAAAGGGAGGCGGTGGTTTTATCTTGTTCTCAAGTTTTTAGGTTGATGGACCAGCAGTATCAACTTTGACCAAAGTTTAATGCAAAAGTAAAGAGATGGATGAAGGATTTTTGAAGATAAAGTAGAAAAAAAAAACTGTAAATAGATTATACCTGGTTGCTGGTCCATATTAACTGTCATGCTTGGGATCAGGAAGAGTTCTGGTTTGCCCTTAGTGAGTTTGAGTTTGAGTTTTGTTTAATAGCATATCAACCTCTTTGGGTTATTTAATGCCAATAAGGTGGGGTTTAAGGTATTTTTTTTAATGTTCAGTTATAGTGAGAAGGTTGATTTAGTCAGATTTTAATGAACATTTTTTGTTCTTACTCTTTTTTATTTTAGAATACTGGAAGTGTCTTCTAGTTTGGTATTAAAAATGTTTTACTGAGAATATTTTTTTTCCTTCAAAAATGTGTTATAGTAATAATTTTTTTTCAAAAATATATTGTTCGCAATATTTTTCCTTCAAAAATGTATATTCATCTATAAATGTTTATTTTTATGTATATATTTCTATAAAAGTGTATTTTTATACTTTGACCCTAGTTTGGAGGTTAACTATTTGCCCATAGCTGGGACCCTAACAGGTGCTACCACTCTGAGTCAGGGTGGACCTGGGAACAACAGCAATTAAGAGGTGGTTCCATGCTCCTCACAACCTCCCAGTCAGAGGCCTTGCTGCCAGATGCAGTTTACTGTCATGCCCAGGACCCGCCCTTGGCAAGAGATGAATGTGTCTGTCAAGCACTTACAAAGTCTCTATTTTGTATTGTGATATGTGTTGGATAGGGATATATATCTGATTCGAGGTAGTTAAGTGGTTTAAGCAAATGTAACCGGGTACGACAATCTAGCATGTAGATGTAATGGACAGTACTCGTTGTATGCAGTATCCTGAGATGTAGATGTAGTCAATAGATGTAGACCTCTAGTTGAAGACCCCTCTGTGTCCTTGCCTTTGCTTGTATTTATGGCTGACACCAGCCAATCACATTACTGTGAGGGGGAACCAAGGTGTATGCATATTCATTACATATTCATTACATCATATTGCTAGCCACCTTGTTAGGCAAGGAGTTAGAGGTAAGAGCTGTCATCACAAAAGTTGCCCCAAGTATCACTCAACTATCTACATACCGGGACAAGCAAGCAAAGCCCTGGATAAAACATCTACATATAATATGGGAAACAAAGTTTGCATTCTTATTTCTGAATGTGGTGTTTGTTTTTCATCTTGTTACCTTGTGAGTATGCAATGGGCCCTTCCCCAGCTTTCAGAGAACACCGATGAGATTGAAGATCAGAATGTAATGTGGGATATCATTGAACAGTTGATGGAAAGCTAGGGGAGATGAATGTGTCTGTCAAGCAGTTTCAAAGCCTCCATTTCATACAGCCAGTCATCATGTCAGGCTAAGTAGATTGGCAAGGAGTTGAGAGGGGGAAGAGCTGTCATAGCAGAAGTTGCTTCAAGTATCATTCAACTATCTACACACCTGGACAAGCAAGCAAAGCCCTGGATAAAACATCTATATATAATATAAGAAAAAAGGCTTGCATTCTTATTTTTTCCATGTGTTGTTTGTCTTTCATCTTGTTACTTTGTGAGCATGCAGTTGACCCTTCCCCAGCTTTTGGAGAAAACCAACATGATTAAAGATCAGAATTTAATGCAGGGCAATCATTGCTTACGGCATATCATGTTGAATACACCGGTTCTCGTTTGATCACTGAAGTTAAGCAATGGTGATCCTGGTCAGTACTTATATGGGTGACCACTTGGGAATACCAGGCGCTGTAAGAATTCAGTGATGGATGTGCATTGTGGTGCAGTGGATATCGGCTTGGAAATAGAAATCGGTGAGCTGAGTTCAAATTCCAGTTGAGTACCCTACATTCACTTCAGCACTGGTACCTTTGGGAAAGGTATTAATCCATCACTTCCCTCCAGTTATGGGTTAAATAACAGGATGGGGCCTGGAGGCAACCCATCTAGTGTTGGTGTCAATAAAAACACCCTTGGTGGCCCTGGCAAAGCCTCAAGTATTCAGCTATTTGACAAGATTCTGAATTTTGCTGCAAACTGAGCCAGGGTTCCAAATGCACAGGGAATACCGGAGGGGTGTAGGGAGTTCTATCTCGGCCAAGGCCACAAGACGACGAATCATTGAATGGTTGATGGAAAGCTAGAGGAGATGAATGTGTCTGTCAAGCAGTTTCAAAGCCTCCATTTCATACAGCCAGTCATCATGTCAGGCTAAGTAGTTTGGCAAGGAGTTGAGAGGGAGAAGAGCTGCCATAGCTGAAGTTGCTCCAAGTATCAACTATCCAGCTAGGCAAGCAAAACCCTGAATAAAACATCAGCATATAATATGGGAATCAGGATTTGAGTTCTTATTTCTCAACGTGGCATTTATCATTCATCGTGTTACATTGTCAGGATGCATCGTACCCTCCCCAGCTTTTGGAGAACACTGACAAGATTGAAGATCAGAATGCAATGTGGGGTAATCATTGGACAATTGATGAAAAGCTAGGGTAAGGGTGACATTGTATGTTTACACAAATATGCAATGCATCTCTTAGTTTAGGCACAAATCTGCAAATACAAGTTGTCCATAAAGTCCGTGTGCAATTTAAAAAATTTACTTTATTCGTGATAGAAATAATCTGAAAAAAATGTTATAAAGTTTAATTTAATTTTTTCTGTGATGATAAGCCACATTAATTCCCATCTGTCACACATAAGTACAGACATGTAGTGTGCGTTTATCGTTATCTTCTGTCTTCTTCATTCCTTTTCTTTTATTGTTCTCTTAGGTTTTTTTCATTCTTTCATACTAAGTAACTTCTTGCTTCTTAGTGGCTTTAACACTTTGCTTAGGATAAGATGATTAAAAAAATGGATAGATATGAACAGACTGAGATATAAAGGTGTATCAAAAATAATTTTACAAACTTTGCAGGTAGGTTCCTGACACTAAAACAAGGTAAAATGTCCAAATAAATAGATGCCAAAAAGACCATTTTTGTATCTCAACACAGCAACTGATAACAAATGTTCAAAATGTCCCTGACTTACTTTTATACACACATATACCAGTCGAATCACTGACTGGCAGACCCTTTCAAATACTCCCATACAGTGTTGAATGGTTTCACAGGCTCCCATGACACGTTAATGAAGCTTCTTTTTGTTATTTATGTCTGCTGCATGAACCAATTATTTTAGATGGCCCATTGATAAAAATTAAAAGGATTGAGGTCAGGGGAATGTGCAGGCCATGGAACCGGTCTTCCTCTACCTGTCCGCCTTTCATGATACATGTAAACCAGTGAATCACAAACAATATGACTAAAATGTGCTTGAGCCCATCATGTGTTAACCAATTGTTTTAGATGGACCCATAGATAAAAATCCAAATGATTGTGGTCAGGGGAATGTGCAGGCCATGGAATCAGTCCTCCTCTACCTATCCACCTTTCATGGTACATATAAGCCAGTGTATCGTGAACAATGAGGCTAGAATGTGCTGGAGCCCCATCACGCATAAACCACATGTCTCTTGGTATTAGCAGATCTGGAAGTGTGTTTGAAATAAAGTTCCTGTAGACAGCTTCTGTAAGTCATGCTGGGAGAACACATGGACCTACCAGACAGTTACCTACAATTCCAGCCCACGCATTAATTGTAAAATGTTTCTGGTGTCTGGCCTGTATTGTACCATTGAGATTCCGATCTGTCCACAAATGTTGGTTGTGTAAATATGTTGTCCCATCTCTTCCAAAACAAGACTGAAGATACAAACAACAGATCAGCAATTTGTGCAATAAACCATCAGCAAATGTTCTCCCGTGGTGAGTGATCAGAGGGTGAAAGACCCTGCACAAATTGCAAATGATTTGGATACAGAAGCTGCTCTTGAAGCACCCTCTATGTGGTACTATAAGATGTACAACATGCTCAGGCCACTTGATGCGTACAGATATCTGGATCATGTCCAACAGCTTGTAGAATGTGAACTTTGTGATCAGGCATACGAGCAGATCTAGGTCTTCTTCAATCTGTAGTTTGTGGTGCCACAGATCCTGTCTTAGCAATGCCACGATAAATAGCAGCAAAGGTTGGATGTTTTAGTCTTTGGTTTGGAAATGCATTCTGATACATGAGCCTTGCATTTCAAGCCTAACTGAAAAAAACATAAATATTGCTTTATGTATATAAGAGTATAATAATTCTATGCAAAACTTTAATAAAAGTTAAAGGTGTTAGAGTGATAAACATTTTTTTTATTTATAGTTTTATGATTCTGTTTGATTCAAATCCATATTTGATTTATAGTTGGCACGACTCATATAAAGAGAATGATAGATATTAATAGAGATAGATAGATAGATAGATAGATAGATAGATAGGAAAAGGCTGAGATAGATAGATAGATAGATAGATAGATAAATAGATAGATAGATAGATAGATAGATAGATAATGAAGAGACGAGAATAGATAGATAGATGAGAATAGATAGTGTATAGGCTGATATAGATAGATATGATGAATAGGCTGAGATAGATAGATAGATAGATAGATAGATAGATAGATAGATAGATAGATAGATAGATAGATAGAGACTGAGATGGATAGACAGAAATGAATAGACTGAGATATAAATAAATTAGGATAGATATAAATAGACAGGTTAATTGCCTAAGATAGATAGAAAGATAGACATGAATAGAAAAATAGATATGATGAATGAATAATATTAATAATAGATTTTAAACTTGGGCATAGAATTTTTTTTATTTATTAGATGTGAACAAAGACTGAAACAAAAAAGTAAGAAGCTAGAGAGAGAAATAAATAAATTATATCATGTCAAAAAGGTAAAGAAAGAAGACAATCTTAAGACAAACAAAAAAAAGTGAAGCGATGGAAATGTAAGCGAAAGAAAGAAGAAAAGAGTAAATGTTTGGAGAAATCTTGTAGTAGCAGTGAGTAAAACAATTATTCAATCACAGTAAAACTCCTACCGTTACCCTTACTTAGCGACGTACACTGTAGTAAATGTGTACACACGCATGAAGACTTTTCTCCCCCCCCCCCCCCATCCCAACCAAAAAAAAAAAAAAAAAAAAATGTCCTTATAGTAAATACAGATAATAATAATAGAAATAATAATAACACAATCACTGCTAATGCTAAGTCCAATAACAATAACACGTCCTATGCAGAATTATTTGAAGACCCCCATGCGCAGAGGTGTTTTTAAACGTTATGCACCCATTGGAGGTGACGAGCAAAGGCCGTTGTTGGAGGGATGATTTATAAGGATCTCTCACTAGTTTGCCAATTAATTCTTATTTTTTTCTTCACAGCTTTTAGTGTGGTCATCGTTGCTGCCTTCGACATCAACAGCGTTACACATTTATAACACGAAGACGATGGACACGGTGGTGAGAAATACTACTAGTGATGATCAGAAGAAGAAGAATCCTGAGTCGGGCTCCCAGGTAGTTGTTGATACTGATGAATATGATACTGATATAAAACCACATCTCTCTTCCTCCCAAAATCTGGACCTGCACGAACAGAGAAACGGGGATAGCTATAACAATAAACCCACAAATGACCGGGTTGTTGAGAAGATGAACAATAATAAAATTGCCAAATTTAAAAAATCAGCCGGTCCTAACGGCGTGGCGATGCAAAGGTGGCAGATTTTGGCGAAGGTAAGTTTATTTTAATTTTAATTTTTTCGGGTCATGATAAAGGTTAAAAATATATATAAAAGAAAAAATAATGAACATTTCCAACTTGATCAAAAATAATTTATAAAACAAGATATACGTCTGTGTTTTATTTATTTTCTTTCTCAACTCCGGTAACAAATGGTTCAATATTTTATTTTTGTACTCGGAAAGTCGAAATCTCGTTTCTAATTTTAAAACTGACACAGGCACACTCTTTTGTTTTTAAGGCATTAAGTTGAAAAGAGAATGATTTAATTTTATGGTTTATTATTATTATCTTATTTAATTATTAAGAAACTAAAGGCCTTTAATGATATAACTTTTGTCTTCGTCAAACCATTGACTAAAAAAAACCTAATCAAACCCCAGAATGAGAGAGAGAAATTATCGTGTACGAATAGAGAATTAAAAATGTAATTGTAACGATTTTAAAATTAGAATTTTATTGTTTCTTAGTCATTCTGGATATTATTATTGTAATTTAAAGAATAAAAAACATTGAACGATAATATAATACCAGAAATATCCTTTCTTCTTCTTTTTCTTATGAAGAGGATAGATCTTTTTTTTTTTGTCTTTTTTGCTTGAAAGAAGAAAATGTTTTAAGTGACTGTTATTTTTAAAAGCACATTAAATATTTTATAATATTGCTATATACAATGCATTATTTTACCTTTCATATTACTTACTATTACTAAATGATTAATGCATATTATTATTGTTACATTGTTATAACAATATATTTTACGTTTTTATTATACGAGCGTTTGATTTTATTTGTGCGAAAAAAAAACAAAAAACGGAACCGTTGCCTTTTCCAGCTTTTTTAAATTTAAAAAAGTAATTTCCAGGTTATAAAAGTTAAAAAAAAGTAACAAAATAAATGCTTCCTTCTCTTCGTTTTTAAAGTAAGTGTTGTAATAAAATAAAAATCAAAAAGAAAGAAAGAAGCCGGGTAAAGAAAAAAGAAATGAACCGAAAAGCATGGTTCATTCATCATCATTGTCAATGTCAAGGCAGGTGTCAACTATTGTTCCGAGCGATTTTTGCTTGATTAAACTTTAATTAGTGAAAGATAATTCAGCCATCAAGAATCATTAAACTTTATTTTTGAATAATATATTTTTAGGTTGTATGATTTATCGCGTTAAGAGATATTTGGTTGTTTATTGCTTGATTATTTCATTTCATTCATTCTGACTTTTTTTTTTTTAGTTTGGTGAGGTGGTTCGAATCTAGGCTTAGTCATCTCTGTTTTTATTTTTTTTAGTATTTTTGTCTCATTTGTTTTTACACATATATATATTTCCGTTAATTTTCTTGCTTTATTTTCTTATCAGGTGATGCTATTTGAGTTTTCCCTATTGCTAACGTTCATTCATTCTTCAATGTCATTGAGCAGTGGGTCCATAGGAATACAGATAAATTCCATGGTTAAAAAATAAATAATAATGCAGTTAATTCTTACTCCAGTACCGGAATTTTAAAAATAGAATTAATTTAAAACATTATTTCTGTTCATTGCCCTATTTTCAATAATTCATAGTCGCCGCCCAAAAACTCGACGCATACTTTTTAAAAAAAAACGAAAAAAAAAACAAACATCGTTTCTTGTTTTTATTAATTCATTGTTACCTTGAGCGATAAACCTTAAAAACTGCTCAGATTGTTAATTTACGATCAACATTTAAGTCCCGAGAAATTAATAACTGAAATGAAATGGTCAAGTAAGTCGAATGAAAAGAAAGAGTACATCGACTTATTCAAATTCAGTTCATTGTTTGGGTGTATCAATAAAAGATGTTTTTTTTATTGTGACATTGTTTCTTTTTAAATTCAAAAAACGTCACATTAAAAGTGAAATGTCTTTATTAAAAACGTTCAGGAAACAAGAATATTTTATGGTTTGCTGTGTACATAGGTAACAACTTTTCTTTTAAAAAGAGATGTATTGTTCATTTTCGAGGCGAACAAAAAAACTTGGGTAGATGATTGAAGTCTTTTTCTTTTTAGCACCTTCCCAACATGTCGAAACGTATCATCATTTTATCACAGCTGGTTTCAGTTTAAACAAATAAATAATTCTTTAAAACAAAAAACAAAAAATACTCAATTAAAAACAAAATAAACTTCCAGAATTGTTTTATTTTTTAAATGGGTATTTAATTTCACATTTTTCTCTCCCCTCCACTTTTTTATTTCCCACTTTTTCTTCCTTTTTTTCTTTTACATTATTAATTCTTTTCCTTTTTCCCTTGCATTTTTTAAATTTTTTATGCTTTCCTTTTTTTTTTATATTTTTCCTTTTTCTTTTCTTTTTCATCCCATTTTTCCTTTTTCTTTCCCATTTTTAATTTCTTATGCTTTCCTTTTTTTTTATTACTATTTTTATGTTTCTTTTTCCTTCCTTTTTTCACCCCTTTTTCTTTAATTTCTTTTTACACTTTTTTATTACTATTTTATGTTTTTCTTCTGTGTTTTTTTGTTTTCTTTCATTGTTATTTCTTTTCCTTTTTTGTTTTTACCTGTTCCCCTTTATCTATTACTGAATAATACTGTAGTAAAGTTTTATTTTCTGAAAAAATAAGTAATATTGAAAAGACTAAATTGGTTGCTTTCCTCGGTTAATAATCATCTCATTCTGTCACCATTCGTGCTTTTTTGTTTGATCAGGTGGTTCTACATGACTGAGCTGTCAAAGCGCGTTTGATTTTTATGATGGTTTTTCCCTACGGGATACATGTTCGAATCCTGTTGGAGGGCACATATTTTTATAGAGATTCTAATATTCAGGCCGGTAGATACTGTTTGAAGTGAAGTGTTTGATAATAAAAACAGGCTACTCATTAAATAACGTTTTATAAATTTAAATATGTCGGATTTTTAGTCCATTTTCTAATGTAAACATTAAAGTGGATCCACATGTTTTAGTAGAAACTGCGTTTATTTTGTCTTTTTTTTTTTTTTTTTTTTTTTTTTTAAACTGTGTGACTATGCATTTGAGAATTTTGATAAAGAAAAACGTTCTTCTGCAAGGATTTAACTTTCGTCACCTTCTGAGCCAGTGTTTTGGACCCCCTAAGTGTACAGATCAGTAGACGTAATTTCAAAACAAAAACAAACTAAAAAAACAGGTTATCTACTTAAACGTATATCAACAAAAATAATATTTGGAATAATAAAATGTTGGATTAAAAATAAAAAATCTATTGATTCCTTGTGTTTGTCTATGAATCATTCAAATGATCCCTAAAATATTTGCTTAGGAGTCTGAGAGGTGGTTTTACTTGGTCATGAGTTGACTACTGCTGTGTTTGTCTATGTATGTGCAATGCATGTGTGTAACACGTTTTCAAAGACCACTCAGTTACTACAGTAACTACACCACTTTTAGACAGACATGTATATATATATATACTGACATGTATTATTTTTTAATAGTATATAGTTTTTAAGTTTTTCCATGAATTACAAGTACTAAATTGTTGACTCTTTTTTTCTTAGCAATACAAATGCAGTAAGATATATACCTATGTTTTATAGATTATGTAAAATCCTTTGATAAATTAGAACCAAAAAAACTATTAGAACTGCTAGATAACCTTGATATATTGGGGGAAAATATTAGAATAATCCAGAAGTTATACTGGGAGCAAACTACCTACACATACATAGAAAATGAATTCAGTAAATATACAATAATAGAAAGGGTTGTAAGACAAGTATGTGTTATCCTACCAGACTTATTCAAACTATAGTGAGACAACTCTGAGAGAATTAAAAGTCCAATTAGGATTCATTATTGGCAGCCACAATTTTAACAACATGAGATATCAGACATACAAAGGAAACTACAGGAATTCTTACATCAATTGTAAGAAACATATATAAATCTACCATCCACCTGTGCATTGAATACTGCTGCCATATCTGGTTGGGTGTTCCTGCTATCCACCTCGGTGTCCTTGACCAAATCCAACAGAGAATCTCTAATGTGATCGATCCCTACTTGGCAGCTCAGATACAGTCACTTTCTCACTGGTGTAAAGTGGCTTCTGTGTCTCTTCTACAAGTACTTTCACGGCTTCTGGTGCCCCCTATATATGAGTTTACTCGAGCCACAAGATTAGCAACTAGGTCCCACCCTTTTACTGTGAAATCAATAAAATGTAAATGCAAATTCTACTCCAGCAGCTACTTTTCTCGCACTTCCTGCCTGTGGAATTACCTTCCATTTACTTGCTTCCCCGACAGCTACAATCTCCAAGAATTTAAATATAAAGTCAATTGTCATCTCCTATCTCACCAACTTGCAACTTTTCTCTCATGCTCTCATCTCATTTCTGCAGTATTCTCATCCCTCTCCTATCCCCTTCCTGACATCCCCTATAACCTGTCACTCTTTCTCATAACTTTCCTCCTATGTAACCCCCTGCACAACAGTGGCAGTAAACTGCTCTGTTTGGTGTAATTGCCATTGCCACATGTGTGAGAGAACTGACAAGTGCGAGTATATATTGTAAAAGGTTTTATTTCCTTTACAGTACTTGTGCAGCTGTGAAAACTGCAATTAAGACAAACAAATAACATGAGCATACGAAGGAAGAATGTACACAAGGATAGATAATTACAAAATCTGAAAAAAATAAGGAAATAAACAATGAAATTTACATAAATAGTTATAACAAAACAAGGGAACTTATAACAAGTGTTTAAATCAACAGGAATACATTATTTTCACAAATTAAGAAAAGGCCTAAAAGGTAATAAAATTTTAGAATTAAATTAACTATAAAATTTATCTAGGGTTTACTGGAAAGTGAATGGAATGTTAAATACCTTGTTGGCACCTCATGTGGTCTATGGCAATTGAGATAGTTATTCCCTAACAGTGCCAAAAACTGAATGTGCTGCCACTGGAGATAACAAATTTACCGTCTGACCTCTTAGAAGGTCTCAATCCAAAAGACTTTTAAGGAGGTTTGTATTTCTTATGCAGAGGCCTATATTCTAGAAAAAAGGATGCCGTAAAAACAGCTTGTTATATTTTTACTTACTTATTCTAACTTTACTGTTTCTGTTTCATACTTTCTATTTAGACCATATAATTGTTTTACTTTATCCTAAAATATAAGGAACTATATTTTCTGGCAACATTGTCCCATGGGAGTGACAAGGCTGCCGGTCAAGAATACAGGGTTGGTTTCAGCGAGAAAACGAACCTGCTGATTTTACATTAAGGTTTGGTAGCAAATGGTGCCTGGCGGCAGCTACACTTAAAACAATATGATTTAAAAAAAAAAAAAAAAAATGAAATGGATGTTTGTCAGCAAAAGGAAGAGGCCAATATGCAAATTACAAATTGGAGATATCAAAGCCAAACAAGTCCAACAATTTAAATGTTTGAGAAGTGTTATAACAAAGGATGAAATCTGTGATACTGAAATCCAAAGGCTCATTGTCATTGCAAAAGATGCTTTCTAAAAGCTAAGCAAAATATTACAAAACAAGAAAAACAAAGAAAAGTGTATTGAACTGTTATGAAGTATCAGTCCTCCTATATGACAGCGAATGTTAGAAAACCTCTTTAGAGATGAAAATACTTTAAACAACAGAAATGTGGTTCTACAGAAGGATGCTGAGAATACTATGGACTGAATATGTGAACAACGACAAGTTTTTAGAGAAAATGAAAAGAAAATCAACTTATACTTATCAGAAAGTAGTAGGTGAAATTTCTTGGAAATGAGGAAAGAAGGCTTAGAAAATTTGATACTTACAAGACTGATTGAAAGGGCACTTAACCTACCTGACAAGTTTGTTTAGGAGATATAGCAAAAAGACAATTTATTAAAAGCTACAAAAAAAAAAAAATTGTGAAAAGCCATGATCTCCTATGTCCTTAAGGAACATAGCCCATACAAAAAAAATTTACTGCTTATTCAACTGCCAAAACTCAATGTTTTTTACATTCTATAACTATAATGTGAAAAGTATACATTAAAAACATCAAAAAGTAAACCCTGGGTAGATTTGAACTTGAATCTCTTTGTTCGAATTCTGCCAGGGAAAGTTCCGTTTATTGTTACCCACTGGCATTACCACTACTCCCATCTTCAGTTTTTACTTTAGTTCATTTTATTTTTTGTTGATAATGACTTAAAACTGTGTCAAACTAGTGTGCAAATGTGAACTACTGTCTCTTTTAACACGAACGATCAATTGTTGTGAATCAACCATCTAATGCAACATGAACCATTATGAATGAACCATCAAGTAATTTTTGTGAATGAGCTTGATGCTCCATGGTGATCAAAAGCTGACTGTCTCATGGACTCCATCCGGATTTATATGCATTGAAGTTATTTGCATGTGTGGCATAAAAATGCTTTAGTTGCGTCTTTTACACCTATTTACACATACTAATCTTTTTTCTTCACTACATTTTTTTTTTTTTTTTTAATACAATAATATTCACCCTCTACAAGGCCCGATAGCCACTCGAGATAGATGGTTTCAGACTAAGATTTAAGGGACATAATTTATGAGAATATGTGGGGACAGATAACGGTTAGTAGAACGATAATACGAGTTAGGTAGTAATACTATAACTCAACCCTCAAACTTGGACTCGTAATGGTTGTTATGGCAGCAGTGTTCATAGACAACTCTCAGGTATGTTCAGGGCATTCTCCTCAGGCTGTCAACTGGCTACTTCTGCTATCTACCACCTCTTGTGAGGGAAGGTATATGTAGTGGTTGGAAGCGTTCAATCTGTTGGATGGGTGATACTGCCATGACAAAAACATTATTTTAAAAATTTCTTACAATCTAAAAACTAAAAATATTTTTTGGCTTTAAATAACCTGCAAAGGGTTGATAAGCCATAAAAAAATCAATAAGCCAATGAAAAGATCCTGCGATATTCTGCCTTTTCTTTTGTGATCATCAAATGACACTTTCAGATAGATTGTATCTAAATATGATTTCCAACGACTTGCATCTTTTTTTCTTAAACTAGCAGTATGGCCCAGCGTTGGTCGGGTGTAATGAAAGCTTTAAAACTAGTCCATGGTCCTGGAGCTCAGACTCTTTGGACGTTGGCACGAAAGACTAAAAAGCAATGGTTGTTTCCAGTTAAAGCAAAACCGTAGACTGAAAGAAAATGAATGGATGTAAGTCAAATTTTGATTTCCTGGTATCTATATCAAATAAGTTTTATTTTTTTTCATTGTAAACTGAATTTTGAAGGCTAAATAAGTCCTCTGAGTAAATGGCATCATGGCTGAGACTAAGAACTACAATTATACCTACTTAGAGCCAAACCTGAAGCAAAAATTAAAATAAAAGGGCTGAAAAAAATACAGACATACAGGCAGATAAACAGACACACACAGAGAAACATTTTGCCTTTTATATATATATATATATATATATATATATATATATATTATCAATTTTCTGCACTATTGTAAGAACTACAACCTTGAAACTTCTGAATATCGTTTCTTATATCTTTGTCTATGAGTGTATCAAATTTGATTAAAATTAGACCACTCCTTTTATAACCCGATTTTTTTTCGATTATCAATATTTATCGGGGGTACCGCAACATAAAACCTAGCTAAGAACACTCACAGACACTTATAGTACAACTGTGTAAATTTTCAAGAAAATCAGTTCAGCCATTTCGGAGTCCATAGGTGACAGACAGACAGATAGACACACACACACACACACACACACACACACACACACACACACACACACACACACACACACACCCCCAGAGACAAAGTTCCACTTATAAAAAGTTTAGATTTAGATTTGAAAATAACACTGGCTGCTTGATCAATGAATGCTGAATATTTCCACATAAGGAAGTGCCTAATATTGCCATTACAAATACTTGGCTCCTATATATATATATCTTCCCCCTTAGTAATCGTTAGAATAAGCCAATTGCAGAAGTGGGGAGATATTGACAGATACTCGTATATATTGTGCATAAATTCAGGCATAAACCCGCTCAACTTTTGTGTATAGACTATGGAATAAAACAGTCAACTAACAAGGGGTTTATTGTTGCAAAATTCACCCTTTTTACCTTGACCCCCACCCAACCTCAATAAGATGCCATCTTGTATTTCAGGGATAAAAATTGAACCATAAATCCTTGTGGTTTATAGTAAGTTGTTAACATGGAAGATTTTTGACAATAGGCAAACTCCTGCAGTGGTAACTATAAAAACAAATATTTTCTACTGAAGCAACTTTTCACATTATTATAATAAAAGTATCAGTATTTTTATAGTGACATCACCAGTGTTTATGTTTACGTGTTGTTGTTAACGGTAAGTGTACCAGATATATTATTGGTCGGGATAACAGTAAGTGTAAGACTGTGGTAGTTAATTGGCAATATCTCCTCGTCTATTTTTTTTATTATTTCATTTTTCTTTTTTTAATGTTTTTTTTATTATGATGTTAAATGAAACTGGATGTCTGTCTCAACAAGCTGTTTAAAGATCGCATTTGAGAACAGTGGAATGAGTGGATAGTTAGTGAGGGAAAGTCATTCAAGCTACCGTAATAGCCTACCAAAAACACAACATTCACTCATGAAGTATTGCAGATTGTGGTAGTTAATTGACAATATCACCCCACTGTTTTTCCATTAGAATTTGAGTGAAAAGAAAATATATGCTTACTGAATTTATTTAATAAATTCAATACAATACATTTTTATGTTCCCAGGGGGTGAAAATGGGGCTATGTGAAGAAAAATAAAATAAATGAAATCAGACAACGATTAACAAATCTTTATTAGTTGAATTACAATTCAAATGGTGAGTGGAGCCACTGGATGAATGTGGGCCATGGAAATCTGTCTAGCTCACCTTCATATCATGGTTGAAACTTTCTCTTTACCCAGAATCAGTAGCAATTCTGGAACTTTGAAATTGTGTGTTGGGGGTCACCTAGAGGCTGAAATTTTTCTGAGGAGGTGAAGGGGCTTGAAGCAGCATAATTACTGACCAATTCTTTCACTCGGCCTTAAATCCCCCTACTGCCTATGATGCATCTACATATCAAGTAGGGGACATTATTTCTAATTAATGTCTTCCTTTAGATATGAAAATATGACTATTAAGTCTCTTTCCCTCGATAACAACATGTCTGTTTTTATCTATCTGGTTGTTTTATTTGATTTGTTTTTCTTTCAAACTGGTCTCTGTATGTGTCCTTAAAAAGCTAAATTAAAAAGAAAACTCAGAGAGAGAAGTGCCGAAGATCAAATCTTATCAAAATCAGAGACTGATCAGTTTCATGAATTTTTGAAGCTTATAAAAGTGGGGAGAGTCAAGGGGCTTAGCTCCTTTTGGCCAGTTGGCATTGCTCAGAATGTCCTCCGTCCAAACAAGGATGTGACAAAAAAACCTTATTTTTCATCCCTCCGGTCAAAGAGGGATAACTTTTCTTAAATATTTTCATTGGGGCCAACTGTGACCTAACAATTTTCATTGGGGCCAACTGTGACCTAACAATTTTAAGATATGATTAAAGGGATTCTTGTATGGCAAATATAGCCTGAAACCTACATTTTAACTTGAAAATTTTAGAGTTGTCTTATATGCCAAGTTACCTTGTATGTATATATATATATATATATATATATATATTGTCATCCGCAGACAGATCTGTTTCGCTGTATCACAGCTCATCAGTACGGTTAGACTCTGATTGCTACACAACCCAGGCTCGAAATATGACTGATTTGGCATCAGTCGGTGACTCTACCCCTGGGCTATGGGGCGTATATATATATATATATATATATAGGTTAATACTTAGTTTTTGGTCAAAATAGAGTTAGACCAGTGCATATTTGTATTAAAAAGTGTTCAATACAATTATATTGTAGAACTTTTGAATATTTTCCATTTGAAAACGAGTTATTACGCTTATATATAGTCATCCGCAGACAAATCTGTTTCACTCTATCACAGCTCATCAGTACAGTTAGACATCCGATTGTTTTTAACCCAAAATTGAAACCCAGCTGAATTGGCGTCAATCAGCGATTCTACCTCTGAACTATGGCCACTCGGTAGAAGGAGGTAGACTTTTATTGTACGATGTATCATACACCAGTGGCCAGAGTGCTCTAAGTCATTACTGATTGAGCGATGCATAGATGCTAGAGTAGCTACTGTTTTTTTTTTTTTTCAAAGTCTACCATTCTTCCAGAGTGCTCAATGAGGGAGTGAGAGTGTAAATAGTCATATATATATATATATATATATATATATATATATATATATATATATACACACACACACACACACCTTAAACCTCAAAGTATTGGCAAAACCAAAAGAAAGCCTGCCAGGTGACCAAATCTTAAAAAGAAAAACTAACAACCAAGAAAAAATGCAATAAAAGGAGGGAAAATGAAAAAAAAAAAAATAAAGACTAAAAGCTAGAAAGCTAGACACCTAACTAAATAGTAGCAAACAGTGCTCAATGCCTAGGTTAGCAAGGCAGAGCAACTTCCCTATATAATGACTCAGAGAGAAACAAAGTTCAGACCACTACTTAAGTTTCGCACAACCACAATCATCAGGTGACCAGCACATTCTGGTTGTCTGACCATCATGGTAGCATAAAATATATATGAACACACTGTTGTTCACTGAATACTGATGAGATGAATGAGGTACTTGTTATGGGTGTAACAAGAGGAGGAAAGAAATGCTGATTATAAAGATATGTAGGTGAAATTATGGTTGACCCTTGATTAGGGAGGCATTCTCTTAGGATCCTGTTCCACAAAGCAGCTCTATTTCCAGATTTCATGTTTTTCAATAACTTCTACTATTTTTAAACAAATAACTGAGTCTGTGGGACAGACTCTTTGGGTCCCAAGAAATTTCCATCAAAAACATGTGAACAAAATGAACAAGAATAATCTAAACTTATTTATAAATGGAACTTTGTGCATGCGTGTCTGTTACCTATAGACTCCAAAACAGCTGAACCAATTTTCTTGAAAATTTACACAGTTGTACTATAAGCATCTGTGAGTGTTCTTAGCTAGGTTTTGTGTCGAGGTACATCTGATAAATATTGAAAATTGATAATCGAAAAAATCGGGTTATTGAAGGAGTGGTCCGATTTTAATCAAATTTGATACACTTATAGACAAAGACATAAGAAACGATATTCAGAAAATTCAAGGTTGCAGTTCAGTTCTTACAATAGTGCAGAAAATTGATTATATATATATGTATAAGGCAAGATGTTTGTGTGTGTGTCTGTTTATCTGCCTGTATGTCTATTTTTTATTTATTTATTTATTTATTTTTTTTTTTTTAGCCCTTTTATTTTAGTTTTTGCTTCAGGTTTGGCTCTAAGTAGGTATAATTGTAGTTCTTAGTCTCAGCCATGATACCATTTACTCAGAGGACTTATTTAGCCTTCAAAATTCAGTTTACAACGAAAAAAAAAACTTATTTGATATCGATATCAGGAAATAAAAATTTGACTTACATCCATTCATTTTTCTTTCAGTCTACAGTTTCGCTTTAACTGGAAGCAACTATTGCTTTTTAGTCATTCGGCCAACGTCCAAAAAGTCTGAGCTCCAGGACCACGGATTAGTTTTAAAGCTTTCATTACAAGGCCGGGCTATACTGCTAGTTTAAGAAAAAAAAGATGCAAGTTGTTGGAAATCATATTTAGATACAATCTATCTGAAAGTGTCATTTGATGGTCACAAAAGAAAAAGCAGACTATAGAAGAATCTTTTTCATTGGCTTATCAACCCTTTGCAGGTTATTTAAAGCCAAAAAATATTTTTAGTTTTTAGATTATAAGAATCTTATTTAGATTGTAAAAATTTTTTAAAATGTTTTTGTCATGGCAGCATCACCCATCCAACAGATTGAACTCTTCCAACCACTACATATACCTTCCCTCACAAGAGATAGTAGATAGAGGGAGTAGACAGCCTGAGGAGAATGCCCTGAACATAGCCGAGAGTTGTCTACAAACATTGCTGCTGTAACGACCATTATGAGTCCCAGTATTACTACCTAACCCATATTATCGTTCTACTAACAAAGTTCCAAGTATTGTATTTTGTTGTGTTTAATATATATTTTTTATTTCCTATTTTGGGTTGTTTTGTGTTATTCTTGCTGGAACCTTTTACTGGGTCCATGACAGTTTTAGTGATACAATTCTTACTAATTAACCCATAACAGGAGGGAAAAAGAATTGGATTCATACCTTTTTGTTAAAACTCGTTTCTAGTGGTTATAATAAGTCTTTGTCATGACATCTGTTAGAAATACTTTTGACTGAAATTCAACCGTTTTTTTTTTGACTCACTTGGAGTTCTTTATTTAAGGCATCTAGCCTAGTTTATTTGTGTTACTGGGATATATATTATTTACTCCACAACACTTTCCCCAAGGGTATTTGGATGTAAGTGAATATAACAAACTCAATGGGAATTGGAACTTGGTTCTTTGACTCACAATTCCGTGCCATTATACATTACATCACTCACATATCCAAGCTTACAATACTTGGTATTCCTATGAGGTCACCCATCTAGCTCAATGTTGCTTAATGGGGGAAAAATGTTTCCATATGATAAGGCTATAAGCTTATTAGCCTGTGACTGGATGAATCGGCAACTAGTGAGAATGCAAGATTTTTTTGTTTTCTTATTTTTGTCAACAAAATTTCCTTACTGAGAGGAAACGACGAAGTAGCAAATACAGACCACATGTCTTGTGCTATTAGAAAATCCTTGCCAAACTGAAAGACTGAATTGACTCTCAACAAGAAATAGTGACTGTTTGACTTTGGTGGATTAACCTGAGACAAGCTGCAAAGGCTAATGCAGTGACACCACTGGTATGACAAACATCAGTTCAAGCCACACATGATGTTGTGACAATGTTCTTGGGCGAAAGTACCAGTCCCTATGCAAATAACCTCCTTTTTTCAAATCATCATAAGTTGGTTAACTGTATCATACCAGATACTTTGTCTTGTCAGAACCCGTCTTGCACATTTATAAATCTACCATTCCTCCATACATTGAATATCACTGCCATATCTAACTTGGTGCTCCTACTATGTATCACAAGACACAAGATTCCTGATGAAATTCAAAGAAGTGTATGTAATGTATTCACTCTAGACTTGGCATTTTGACTTCAGTCATTTTCTTGCTGACATGATGTGGCTTCTCCTTCTCTTTTCTACAAATATTTTGATAGCAATTGTTCTGATTAGCTTTCTTTCTTAGTGTTTCAACTTCATGAAGTTAAGTGCGTTACTAGATTGGCAAGTAGGTCTCACCATTTTACTGTGAACTAGCTAGATGCAACTGTATATTCTATTCTAATCATTTTTTTTTTTTTTTTTTTTTTTTTTTGCACACTTCTCTCCTGTGGAACTCACTTTTAATTTCCTATTCCCTACCACCTACAAACTTCAAAAATTCAAATGAAATACCAATTAACATCTTCTGTCTACCTGTTCTTTTATTGTCCTTACTAAAGTCTTCTCTTTCACTCCCAGTAACTCTTTGCATCCTTGTGGCATCATTTCCTTGCTTGGAGTGAAATGATGAAAGAAAGAAAAAAATGGTATTACACCCTGGTGCAAATTGAAACAACTGCTTTAGTTTTTTTTTTTTTTTTTTTTTTTTTTTTAAACCATACAATTTTAGACCCACTTGAGTGATAGTGTAATCAGTTTATTTTTTCATCAGATTAGGTCATTTGCATTGGTGTGCAGTAATATGAATCTGTTTTCGGGATGTATGATGAAATTTGTTTGGCCTTGAAAAATATTGCATCATCCATAACTGCATCAGATTTTTATCACATAATTGCATCAGATTTTTATCACACCCAGACCCTACTGTCTTAGTTGTCTTACGGCCATTGTCTGCGATGGATGTTACTTCAAGGAAGCTTATAAAAATTGTAACACTGCACAAACACACTGGCAAGCTTTACAGAGAAATTGTGGATATTGTTGGTGTCAGCCTTTCAAATGTAAGCTGTGTCATAAAGGTGAAAAACTAAACTGGATTCATCAGTCTGAAACGTAAAGAAAATGTTTGTAAGAGAACAAAAAATGTCAAGAGATGACTTATACATGATCAGAAAAACTGTGAAAGATCCTAGGAAGATGTTATTCATTTTGTTCCAGTTTGCGCAAGGGTCTGTCTTGTGAGTAAACAAAGCAGAATCCACAAAAGTAATGTTACCACCCTGTTATATGACGCAAAGATATTTCCTTATGTTCTTACTAAGTAACATCAATGTCAGATCAATACATGATATTAAAATCTTAGTCAGTGAATGAGTCAGTGAATTCTGGGTCTGGTAAATAATTACTCTTATGTTCTTAGCTGTCCAGTGAATGAAAAAAAAAATCAATCTATTATGGATCACCATAAATAAACCTGATAAAAAAAATCTAGGACTAATTATACATTAAATCATTGTACTAAATCAAAGTGGACAAATTTCTATGCCTGATAAAAAATTTTAATCCAAAATAAGATCAGTATGATTTGATTTGAGGCATAGGGGATTAATAGCAGCTCAAATTGAGGAATCAGAAAGCTGAGTTCAAATTCTAGTTGAGTTCATTACTTTCACTTAAATGCTAATATTCTTGGGAAAATATGACGTCCTCTCTTCTCCCCTCCCCAGCTATGAATAAATAGCAGGACAGACCGGGTCCTATAGCCTTGGTTTACAACCAGTCTAGGAGAACAATAACTCAACCAAATATTTTCTCTTATGATCTTTTTTTCATTTTATTACTTTTACTCTGGTAAATAAAAACTAAAATTATCAGCTGTTATTCTCTTCTCTCCCCAGCTATGGGTAAATAGCAGAACAGCCTTGGTAGTCTTGGGTGGCAACTGGTTTAGAAGAACAACAAATTTAAAACCTTCAGCTATGGGTTGGATAAACTCGCTAACCTTCAATTGGCCAAGTATGGAGAGAACAACTACACTCCTGAAGTCATGGACAATCATGTAGGGGTTCTTCTAGCAGGAATGAGAAGGCCCTGGATTTGAATTTAATTTGTATGCAGTTTGTCTACTTCAGTGCTTTCCAAACTTTTTTCTCTGAACTGCATTTTTGGAATGAACATTTGCTCATTCCTTACCAAATTTTATTTGATAAAAAGTACATTTACCAATAAAAGAAAAGAAAAAAACAGAGTTAAAAGGGGATAACCATGAATTCAAACTCCAAACATTGTCATTGATAACTCTCTCCTCCAATTTGCAGACCCTGTGAGGTGTGCCACATGGTTTGGGAACCACTGGTCTACTTAATGTTTCTGTTCCAATCATAGACTAATTTTGTAAATGCCACTAGTGATTAGTTTAAATTTAATCTATATTTAAATGTTTAGTCTTTAACTATAGATTACATCAGTTAGAATTGATCTTTATTTTTTTGTCATTTGTAATTAAGCCCCAAATTTTTGCTTTCTCATTAAAACAAAGCTGCTATCTATTGAGACATCACAGACAATTATTCCTCCAGCCCATTAACATGGATCAGGCTTCTCTCCCTGAAAGTAAAACACTGCACCTCCTCGGATTAACTCTCGCATCAGACCTCAAGTGGAATAACTATATAGAATCCATAGCTAAATCCACTGCTAAAAAAGTCGGTTCTCTGTGTAGGGCCAGGAAGTTTTTCCCGTCTGAAACAATCCTGCACTTATACAAATCTACCATCCACTTGTGCATTGAATATTGCTGCCATATCTGATTGGGTGCTCCTGCTATCCACCTAGGTGTCCTTGACCAAATTCAACGGAGAATCTGTCATGTGATCAATCCCAACTTGGCAGCTAGGATACAGTCACTTTCTCACCGGCGCAGTGTGGCTTCCCTGTGTCTCTTCTACAAATACTTTCACGGCTTCTGCTTTGATGAACTTAGCTCACTGGTACCCCCTATATATGAATTTAATCAAGCCACAAGATTAGCAACTAGGTCCCACCCTTTTACTGTGAAACCAATAAATTGTAAACGCAAATTCTACTCCAACAGCTTCTTTTCTCACACTTTTTGCCTGTGGAATTCACTTCTGTTTACTTGCTTCTCCAACAGCTACAATCTCCAAGAATTTAAATGTAAAGTCAATAGTCACCTCCTGTCTCACTAACTTACATCCTCTCTCATGCTCCTTTCTCTGTCCACTTCACTCTCATCGGTATTCTCTTCCTTCTCATAATCTCTTCCTGACACCCCCTGTAACCTATCACTCTTTCTTATAACTTTCCTCCTATGTAACCCCCTGCACAACAGTGGCAGTAAAATGCCTTGCTTGGGGCCACACAATTATAAAAAACAAAAAAAACAGTTTCATTGCAAGCTTTAGTTATTGATATTAATGATCATTTTCTTGACAAAATGATCTAATATTTATTACATTTCTTAGTGACACAATAGTTCCTCATTCTACAATTTTGAGTAATAAGGAAGGTTACACAAGCTAATGTATGATCTTTGCAATTGCTATAGAGAATTTTTTTCTGTCAGTCATCAGCATGCCTGATACGAAACTTCAGGAGAGAAACACTTTGCACCTTCTTGGACTCCAATTTTGATTAGCCATTTTGTTTTCCTTCTCATTAAGGAATATCAGGTTTCACAACTATTTACTCCTGTCTTAATAGCAATTCCAACAGATCTGAAAAAGAACTGTTCTTTAAAAAGGACCTCCAATCAGTGATTAATTTGGGCAAGAAATGGTTTGTAAACTTTAATGACTCCAAAACAAAACTGTTTTCATTTAATCACCTTTGAGAACCGTTTTTGTCATCAGCATGCCTGATATTAAACTCCAGGAGAGAAGCACTTTGCACCTTCTTGGACTCCAATTTTCCACTGACATGAAGTGGACTGACTATATTGGATCAATTGCTGTCTGCTGCCAGGAAAGTTGGTTCACTGTCTTGTGCCAAAAAATTCTTCTAGTCAGTATCCTTCTTGCACATTTTATGAAACTACCATTATATTATATACTATATATGAATTTACTCAAACCACAAGATTAGCAACTAGGTTCCACCCTTTTACTGTGAAACCAATAAATTGTAAATGTAAATTCTACTCCAGCAGCTTCTTTTCTCGCACTTCTCACCTGTGGAATTACCTTCCATTTACTTGCGTTTCCGACAGCTATAATCTCCAAGAATTTAAATGTAAAGTCAATAGTCATCTCCTATCACTAACCTGCATCCTCTCTTTCATGCTCCATTCTGTCCACTCCACTCTCATCAGTATTCTCATCCTTCTCTTACCCATTTCCTGATATCCCCTATAACTTTCCTCTTATATAACCCCCTGTAAAACTGGCAGTAAAATGCCTTGCATGGGGCGATGTGATTATAAAAAAAAGAAAAATTTGTCTGTGAATTGAATATAACTACCATATTGGTTTTGGTAGTGCTTCCATATATCTCAAGATTCTTGATAAAATTCAGAGAATGGTGTTGAGTCTTGATAACTGAAGAGACTTGAAGTGAATACAAGCTTTACTCGGCTACTTGTTGAGTACAAACTAATAGAATCACTAAGTGACTATCTATTGGAAAGAGGGGAGAATGTTAATTCACATGATATCTAGATAATTTATGACAAAAGGACAGTAATCTAATTGATTTTGACCTGGAATCTAGGCTTCAGACATTTTCCTATCGACATAATGTGGCCTCTCTCTGTCTTTTCTACATAAATTTTCATATTGTTATGATGAGCTGTTTTCCTTAGTGACTTGTCTGCATGAATTTAAGCTTGCTACTAGATTGGCAATTAGGTTTCCATATTACTGTTGAATGAGCTAGACATTGAAATTGCAAAAATTGAAAAGAGACCAAAAGGCATTCAAAATGGAAATTACAAATTTCTTTCAATTGAGAACAATAAAAAAAGCCAGCCTCAAGAATCTAACAAAAAAGATTTGTGAAAAATTTAAAGGGTAATTACATTATTCGGACTATTGTCCTCACCTTTGTTGCCATTTGTATGACGTTTCGGCTGTTGTACAGTCCGGCCTTCTTCAGGTGCTAGGAATTTTGAACCGAACCCCTATTACACTCACTGGGGTATATCATTTTCATTCTTTGCGTAGTAGTAATGCCATGATTGGAAGTCATAAGTTATCTCCCTCTAGTCCTGCAAGTTACTTGTTCACCACTGCTGTAGCCTGGTATTGAATTCACAACTCTAAGAGTCAAGTCAGAAATTAACCAACATCTATATCTGCTGGGCCATGTGTCCTTAAACAAAGATGAGGACAATAGTCCGAATAATGTAAATACTACCTCATCTCAGAAATATAAACAAACAGAATGATTTATTATTAAATATCGTACAAATGGCAACAAAGATGAGAACAATAGTCCGAATAATGTAAATAGTGTAAAGATTCTCATCTCAGACAAAATTTAAAGGGTTAAAAACAAGTGGATTGACTTGGGGAAATGCTGGATAACTTGATTGATTGATCAATTTCTTTTGATTTCAAAAATCTTTAAGTCCAAAAACTTTTTTATATACTTGGACTATTGTCCTCATCCTTGTTGTTACCATCACAACATTTGAACCATTGTGCCTATCGTGGTAATCTTCAGGAAATTTTAAACTGGACCCAAAAGTTTACTTGGTTTGCCAAATGCATGATGAAAGGTAAGACTTCAGTGGCAATTTTTGCTTTTGGAACATCCGAAAGTTTCAAGGAAGCAAATTTTTATTGTAGTGGGACTCCCAAACCTGGATGGTGATATAATTCATCCCGCGCCCTCTCCCCCTCTCCCAGAAGGTAGATTTGATAGGATATCACTTCTGAGTGAGTAACCTCAAGTGAGAGTTTCTGTTCATGTATCCCTTCTGATTGTGCAGCAAGCAAGTAACATCAAATCTCTGTAACTGGTTTTGAATAAACTCTGAACGGCTCTTGTCGATCCCTTTTAGTGAAAAGAAAGAAATTGCTTTTTATCTTTCCGTAACTTTAAAGCCCTTTATTAACTTTGTTTCAGAATTGCCAATTAGTAAATAACCCGTTTTTATATTCTTTCTTTTTTTTTTTTTGTCTTTCACAACGTTTGAAATAACCTGTTTCTTCCCTGCCCCCAACAATTGCACTACAAGTATTAATTTGCAACAATGGCCCGTTTGCATTCATACCTGCCCAAACACCTAGGTTGCCAAGGCAGGTAAACACTATGCATCACTAATAGCACTTATGAAAGTTTGTGGGATTGTCGCTAATACTGGACATAACACAATGGAGTACAACCTGCAGTGTTCAGATTTATTTGTCTAGAGAATCAATTTCTGTTTTACTTTTCTGTGTAAAGACACATTTATAAATTCTTATTACCCAAAAAAATTAATTACTTAAACATGATTTTTAGTGGATATCATATTTGAGTAGACACTCCATTTATTTATCAACCAGTAT
The DNA here is from genome assembly GCA_037127315.1 of Ascarosepion bandense. Classification (NCBI taxonomy): domain Eukaryota; kingdom Metazoa; phylum Mollusca; class Cephalopoda; order Sepiida; family Sepiidae; genus Ascarosepion; species Ascarosepion bandense. The sequence goes on from JBBBDQ010001566.1 coordinate 961,702, forward strand.
ATATATTTATTTTCATCTACCATCCTGAATATTTGAGAAATCTTATTAAATAAGAGATGTGTCATCTGGCAGGATTTAAACCTGCATTTTCCTTAGCAGGAGAAACTCTTGTTATATCCGACATGGTTTGGATTAACTCGGACATGCTGGACCTTGCCAGTCCAGCAAAACAGAATAGTGCTTTAAAGTGTAAATTCCTTTAAAGATTCTTATTTCGGGCTTAAAGGCACTATACAGCTTTGCTGGGTTGGAGAGTCTGTGGTCAAGTTGATTTAAAGCATGTTATGACTGTTATATACTACTGCTGAAAAACAATGAGGAACATGTGTGTGTATATATATATATATATATATATATATATATATATATATATATATATATATATATATATATATATGATCTTATAATGTTAATCAATGGTGATGCTCGTGTGAAGCAGGCGGGCAACCAGAGAAAGTTTGCACACACAAAGGAGCTATCAAGAGTTAGAAGCCAGCAGGAGTCTACTTCAGCTTAGTCCTGGGCATGACAATAAACTGCATCTGGCAGCAAGGCCTCTCTGATTGAGAGGTTGTGAGGAGCATGGAATCACCTCTTAATTGCTGTTCTCAGATCTACCCTAACCTGGAATGGTAGCATCTGTTAGGGTCCCTGCTATGAGCAAATACTTAACCTCCAAACTGAGGTCAAAACACTATAAAAGTATAAAAATACACTTTTATAGAAATATATACATAAAAATATACTTTTTTAGAAAAATATACATTTTTGAAGGAAAAATATTACCAACAATACATTTTTGAAGAAAAAATTATTACCATAACACATTTTTTGAAGGGAAAAAAATTCTCAGCAAAACATTTTTGAATACAAAACTAGCAGATAATTTCAAGTTTTCTAAAATAAAAAAATAAAAAAAATAACCCACAGAGATTGATATGCTGTTAAACAAAACTCAGGCTCAAACTCTACTTCAGCCAAAATTCTAGACTTCATATGGTCTTAAAACTCCTACGCAACCCACATAGTTTTGCTTTCTTTGGGTTGTCGCTTTGTTGACTTTATCTATAGCCGGATGTCTCTGTTGATCACATCCGCCAGTCCATCTCCTCTCGGGCCAGTTGTCACTTTTGTCAGATGGCACATCTTTAAAATGATTTCTCAAATATTCATTCTGAATGGTAGATAAAAATAAATATATTTACTGTTTAATAAACAGAACATATACTTAAATATGGGCATACCATAAAATAATGTTTATATAATAAAATATGCCATTTATATATATATATATATATATATATATATATATATTTACTGTTAAATATAAGAGACAATGAATGTCTATTATGTTTAATCATGAGCTGTTCTAAACATCATATTCTGGCTTTAATTTCAGGTGAAAATCAAGACAAAAATTCTCCATTTGGATATTTTTTTATCATGCTGGTTCTAAGTTTTCAGCTCACATGTGAGCTTAGAACCAGCATAATTATAAAAAAATATCCAAATGTTGGGGAATTTTTGTCTTTATTTTCACCTGAAATTAAAGCCAAAATACAATGTTAAGAACGGCTCATGATTAAACATAATAGACATTCATTGTCTGTTATATTTAACAATATATGTTTAGAAAATTATCTGCTGCCTTGATACACTAAATCTCTCTCTCTCTCTCTCTCTCTCTCTCTCTCTATATATATATATATATATATATATATATATATAGTAAGTGTAGATTATTTTACATTTGAATACTTAGTTAACTTATATTATCAGCCTTTATAAAATATTTGTAATTTTTAATAATTAATGTAATATTTTAATATGAATTCTGAAGAATAAAATGGTGAAATACTGAGTTGAATTTTGATAAGTATTTTGAACTTTTAGCATTTTATTTATATATATATATATATATATATATATATATATATATGAAAAAATGACAAAACTGCAAAAATAGGAGATAATCCCCAAAATTTTGTCTAATTAATATAAAATATGAAGTCTATAAAAATAGCTGAATAAATATTATCCAGAGCAATATGGAATATTGAGAGGAAAACTTAACACATAATGAAACAGTTCTAAATCCAGAATTTATTTGGGCAGTTATAAAAATTACAATTTTAAACCCAAAAAATTAAATGTGTGTGTCTATATATATATATATATATATATATATATATATATGATAACAACCTCATTTGTGATTTTAAAAAAATCACATATGAGCATTTTTTTTTTTTTTTTTTTTTTTGTAGGGGGATCTATTTAAAAATCAATCTGGACACCTCCCTCCACTTCCAAAATCAACTTTTATACAAAATAAATTTGAACTTGCTTTTTTAATTGTATTTATCTATTCTGATAAACTTTGCCTTGCACCTTTCTAATAAAAACACCTGTATACCAGGATTATACTTTGTCCCATAATATTTCATACATTTAATGTATGATGTGCATTGTGGTGCAGTGGATATTGGCTTGGAACGAGAAATCAGAGAGCCGAGTTCAAATTCCAGTTGAATTCCTTGCATTCACTTACGCACAAATACCCTTGGGAAAGGTATTAATCCATCTCTTCCTTCCAGTTATGGGTTAAACAACAGGACAGATTAGGTTCTATAGCCTTGGTCAGCAACCAGTCTATCACAGAAAGCAATGGCAACCTACTGCGGGATAATCATCTGCCCAGTCAGTCGTGTCTATTTCGAGACATGATCGCCCAAGTGTTTATCACGTATGGCACTTAACTGACTGGATGTATGAAATGTGTATGGAAATGTGACAACCATTATGGGACAGAGGTAAGAATTTTTTAAATAAACAGTAAAAAATGCCATGAAAAATCTGTTATTTAGCAAATTGGAGTGCATTTTAACAAAATAATCTGGTGGAATGACCCAAATTATTTTGCTTGGAATATTTTTTTAAAATTCTAATCCTGCAGTAATCTTAATTGATTATTTTGCTGATAATGAATTGCAGCTGATCTTTTAATTAGTGAAATAAACCTGGAAATAAGTACATCTAATCTAGACTGTGACACCTGAGATTTGGTGCAGAAAATGATTAATTCTAATTATAATGAGTGGCAATTAATCACACTTCAAATCTGATACAATGAGATATAATAACAACTTTTATCAGCATTGTCACCCCCTCAAAAAGGTGTGTAAGTTTATCAAACTTTACTAAGCCTAGTCTAGTGCCATGATCATGTTTCTTTCTATCTGTGACTGATGAATCAGAAAATTCTTCTGGAGTAGACTGGTTGCCAACCAAGTCTATAAAACCCAATCTGTTCTGCTATTTAACTCATAGTAGGAAACAAAAAGTGAAAATGAGTGTATTGCTCCTATCTTACAGGTTATAAAATATAATGAATTGTAATTGATCAAGATTTAACCCCAAATGCTCTACTTGTGTGTGTATGTATGTATGTATGTGTAAAAAAAAAAAAATATATTATATATATGTAGTCACCCTCCACATACATTCCTGTTTTGCTGTATCACAGCTCATCAGTTTGGTTAGATATCTGATTGCTTCCAGCCAGGATTGAAACCTTGACATCAGTTGAAGATTCTACCTGTAAGCTATTTGCACATGGAGGAGGAAGACAGATTTTAGCGTGTCATATACACAATGTAAACAAACATCTGTAGCCAAGACTGTTTAATTCATTGCTGAAGGACTATATATATATATATATATATATATTGAATAACATAAACATATTGTGTCTATTTATTTTGATAATAATCTTTTGTAGTTCTTTAATCATTTTCTTCATGTTAAGATTAAATTCTTCAAAGAACACACCATAGTATTTTTTCCTATACAAGTATTTTTCATCTCCAAGAATTTATCTGTTGTAGCTATAGAATTTTCTTTGCAAAACAAGCATCCAAATATAAATTTAAAATTTTGAAATACTTTTAGCAGAGCGCAATCACTGTCTTAAAAATCACCATCACAATTGCAGTTACAGTAAGTTTGTCTTTGTAATTCACCCTTAAAAATAATCATAAAGATTGAAAATACTTAGAAGAAATTATAGTGCTTTTCTTATCAATTTCATTTTAACGTCAAATTAGAGAACTGGAAAGGCTTATCACAAAAATAAATAAGCATAAGATGTTTATATTATTTCATGAAACACGTTTGTTTGAAGATCAGTCGGTCAGTTAAGTGCCATACGTGATACTCATGTCTCTTTCAATCCATGACTGATGAAGCAGAAAATTTTTTGCAGTAGGTTGCCATTTCTTTCTGGAGTAGACTGGTTGCCAACCAAGGCTATAGAACCCACTCTGTCCTGCAATTTAACTCGTACATGGAGAGAAAATAGATGAATTAATACCTTTCCCAAGGTTATTTGTGCAAAAGTGAATGCAACGAATTCAACTGGTATTTGAACTTGGCTCTGTGATTTCTCATTCCAAGCTGATATTCATTGCACTACACTGCACATTACTACTTTGAACATAAGTAGAATCCTTAGTATTTGGTAAGGTAAATCCCACAGGAGATTAAATCTAAAGAGCACTCAATGTTAACATTTATTGTTAACAGAGTATTATAATCAAGAACAAAAGTTGGATATTTTTACAAACTCATAGGTAATATTATATTTCATGGATTTCTTATCACCACAGTAAGAGAAGGGGAAGTGAAATTTTTGAATCTTCTTTTTAAAAAAAATAAGGTTTATTACCATCATTAATAACAACCTGATTAGACATTGTTCTTTCAATGTCAAAACAAAATATACACTTTTGTAGTAATTTGTACATGTTCTAAAGTATAATATATTACATATATATATATATACTAGCAGTATAGCCTGGCATTGCTCGGGTGTAATGAAAGCTTTAAAACTAATCCATGGTCCTGGAGCTCAGACTCTTTGGACGTTGGCACAAAAGACTAAAAAGCAATAGTTGTTTCCAGTTAAAGCGAAACCGTAGACTGAAAGAAAAATGAATGAATGTAAGTCAAATTTTGATTTCCTGGTATCTATATCAAATAAGTTTTTTTTTTTTTTTTTTTTTTTTTTTTTGTTGTAGACTGAATTTTGAAGGCTAAATAAGTCCTCTGAGTAAATGGTATCATGGCTGAGACTAAGAACTACAATTATACCTACTTAGAGCCAAACCTGAAGCAAAAACTAAAATAAAAGGGCTGAAAAAACAAGACATACAAGCAGATACACACACACACACACACACACACAGAGAAACATTTTGCCTTTTATATATATATATATATATTATCAATTTTCTGCACTATTGTAAGAACTGCAACCTTGAAACTTCTGAATATCGTTTCTTATGTCTCTGTCTATGAGTGTATCAAATTTGATTAAAATTGGACCACTCCTTTTATAACCCAATTTTTTTTTATTATTGATTTTCGATATTTATCAGGGAACTTTGACACAAAACCTAGCTAAGAATATTCAGAGACACTCTTAGTACAACTGTGTAAATTTTCAAGAAAATTGGTTCAGCTGTTTTGGAGTCTATAGGTAACACACACACACACACACACACACACACACACACACAAGGTTTCATTTATAAATAAGTTTATATATATATATATATATATATATATAATGAGTTGTTAGAATTGTTTTTGATTTTCAAGCATCTATTTATTAAAACACTTCAAGATATCTGAATTATTGTACTTGCTTGATTTTGGCATATCCAGTTTGAATTTTGGGCTGTTCCTTTTGTTACTGAGCATGTATTCCATCTTGCAATTGATGTTCAGTCCTTGCTTTTCACTTTCTTTCACTAACTCCTGTAGGAATTCTTGTTTATTTTCTTTGTCTGCTGTCAAGATGGTGTCATCTGCATATGTTTAGATTGTGACGGCCAATAATGAATCCTAGTAGGACTTCTAATTTTCTCATAATTGCCCCACTGTATAAGTTGAATAAGTCTGGTGAGAAAATACGCCCTTGGCTTAAGCCCCTTTCAATTTTGTATATCTGTTGAACTCATTTTCTATCCATACGCAAGTGGTTTGCTCCCAGTATAAGTTCTGGATTATTTTAATATCCTTCCCGCATGTACCATATCAATTCTGACAGTTGCTTGTGATGTAATTTATCAAATGTTTATATAAACTATTGTGCATCCTCTTACTCTTTTCTGATATTTAAAATTTTTTTTTTATAATCGTATCGCCCCAAGCAAGGCATTTTACTGCCAGTGTTGTGCAGGGGGTTACATAGGAGGTAAGTTATGAGAAAGAGTTTCAGGTTACAGGGGGTGTCAGGAAGAGGGTAGGAGAAGGATGAGAAGAATACTGATGAGAGTGGAGTGGACAGAGAAAGGAGCATGAGAGAGAGGATGCAGGTTAGTGAAATAGATGACTATTGACTTTACATTTGAATTCTTGAAGATTGTAGCTGCCGGAGAAGCAAGTAAACGGAAGGGAATTCTACAGGCAGGAAGTGCGAGAAAAGAAGCTGCTAGAGTAGAATTTACATTTACAATTTATTAGTTTCACAGTAAAAGGGTGAGACCTAGTTGCTAATCTTGTAGCTTGAGCAAAGTACCAGTGAGCTGAGTTCATCTGAGCAGAAGTTGTGAAAGTATTTGTAGAAGAGACACAGGGAAGCCACATTGTACCGGTGAGAAAGTGACTGTATCTGAGCTATTACATTAGAGATTCTTCGTTGGACTTTGTCAAGGACACCTAGGTGGATAGCAGGTGCACCCAACCAGATATGGCAGCAGTATTCAATGCACAGGTGGATGGTAAGAGAAGGATGACTGTGGCCATAAAGTAAGGGATCAGTTTATATATTGATTGTAATGTAGAATTGATCCCCCACTTTGTATCCACATTGTAATAGTATAGAAATTTTTGTTTTTAATTTAATAATCATATCGCCCCAAGCTAAGTTCATCGGAGCAGAAACCGTGAAAGTATTAGTTTTCATTTATTATATCAGTAATCTGTCATTTGCTAGCATCTTTATTACTACTAGTGGAACCCATGGAATTTCCACAAAGAATAATTGATTTCCTGGAAAAATTTTACTTTGTCATACGACAAATGATAGTAACGTCTTCAAACATAAAGGTATTGGATAATAAAATAATGGTAACACAGAGTGTAATTTTATTAAAATATCTATAAAAGTAATGTCCATAGAAGCTACTGTAATCTTATATTAAGCAGCGTATGCACAGACTGTAACTAAAATACTGTACACTGTTTTGTGAGAGATTTTGAAAGAGAAAATTTTTTTTTTATTACTGAAAAATCATGGCTCCTGTGTTCATTGTAAATAGAAAAGACCAACTGAGTAATGGCCAAGGGTATAGAGGCCAGAAATTTTGTTATTAGGTCGCGGGATATGACAACAAACTTACTTTTTTTACTATATTGTACAGTACACACACATATACACACACACAATTACTGCTACAACCACCAGCTTAAGCTGCTACTGATACGGTAATGCTATAGGCCCTCTCCTCCTACTCTCTCACTCTTTACTATCCTTCCGTTTGGCAAAGGTGAGAGAAAGGCTGAGGAGAGTAGCGTTTATAGAAAGATAGCAGGGAAGGAAAAGCTCGTGTAGAGAGTAAGTGTGTTATCTTTCTTCAGTGGTGTACCGGATGGAGGAACTAAGTAATTAACTAAGGAAGGAACAAGCAGAATTATTATATGATTCTCTCAGGTGTTGATGTTTTGTTCTTTTTTTAATTTGACCAATACCAATTCCACTTGAGATTTTAATATTTCTGGTTTTTCAATATTTCTGTATATTGCCAGTTGTCCTCTATCATCATGGAAGAGTTTGCCAATTTATCTGTCCCATCTCTGAGGTAATTTTTTTCTCTGATATCAGTGTCTCATTCTTGGATTTTATGGTAATTTTCTAAGCGCAGCCCAGATGTGACACAAAGCCAAAAGTATGGGGCAACCTAGTGAGGATCAAACTCACTTTTTGGTAATTGATTTAGTGAGCCAAGTTACACAACATCTAAGTGTCTCATTCCTGGATTTTACACATCCTGTTGATGAACACTTTTTTCTCCTGTTAATTCTCTTATTCTTTTCTTTTTTTTTTTCTTTTTTTTTTTTTTTTTAAGCATACAGGTATACCTCACCTTATGTCGGTTATTTGTTCCAGGAGAGATGACTTAAGTCAAATTTACTTGTCACTAGGCAAGTACCAGTTCTGTATTTTATTTATAAATGCATTTTTAATAATATATGATCCATAAGAATCTATTTTAAGCTTACAAATTTTAGTTTTTAATATAGTACAGAAAAAATGTAATTAAAATTTATGAATACATGTATGTACATACTTGTAAATGTAGACATTTACAATTTACAGATTATCATGGACTATTTATTTATGAATGTGGGTTGATCTAAGACATTATACAATAAAATGATTTTGTAAGGTTAAATAACAAACACAGTTATTAAAATGATTTTGTGATAGTAGAAAACAAATTAGTTTGTTAAATTTACCAATATTTACGTTCAATTTGTTTATTTACATTACAGTTGTAGATGGCCTTTATTCTTATTTATTGTACAGTAATGTGATTTTATATACTTTTCTAGTGATATTACGTCTTCAATATTTGTGGGTCCTGGGCATGATGGTAAACTGCATCCGGCAGTAAGGCTTCTGATTGGGAGGTTGTGAGAAGCATAGAACCACCTCTTAATTGCTGTTATTTCCAGGTCCGCCCTGACCCAGAGTGGTAGCACCTGTTAGGATCCCAGCTATGGACAAATAGTTAACTTATAAACTGGGGTCAAAACACTATGTATAAAAATAGACTTTTATAGAAATATATACATAAAAATAGACTTTTATAGAAAAATATTACTGACAATACATTTTTTGAAGAAAAAAAAATTATTACCATCACACATTTTTTTTTTTTTTTTTTTTTTTGAAGGAAAAAAAAATTATTACCATAACACATTTTTTTTGAAGGAAAAAAAAATTATTACCATAACACATTTTTTTTGAAGGAAAAAAAAATTATTACCATAACACATTTTTTTTTTGAAGGAAAAAATTATTACCATAACACATTTTTTTGAATACAGAACTGTAAGATATCTTCAGTTTTCTAAAATAAAAAATAAACAGAATATTTCATCAAAATGTAACTAAATCAACCTTCTCACTGTAACCAAACATTAAAAAAATAGCTTAAAACCCACCTTTTTGGCATTAAATAACCAACAGAGGTTGATATGCTATTAAACAAAACCCAAACTCAATATTTGTGGCAGACGGACAGAAAGTTGAATAAAATGATTTAAACTTGATTTTTATTTTTCCATTTTTTAATTTATTTATTTTTTTTTAACAAACAACATATAATCGAGAATGACTTAACTCAAAACAACATAACCTGCTTCATCTGTGACAGTCATTCTTTCTATTTCTGCACACTTTACATTGAGCCATTCCTCTTTAGCCTGCCTGCATCTTTTCCTGATTTCTTTGTGCAATGTGCTATATCCTGGGTCATATCATGGCTTAGAGATGGCAAAAAGACAATTTACTAAGAACTATAAAGGACAGTAAACTGTGGAAAGTGATGATCACCCACATCCTGAAGGCACATGGTACATAGAAGAAAAAGAACTGGGTGGATAACCCCAGTGCCCTCTTCTGAATGTGGGACCTACACCCTCATGTAGAGGTCAGAAACTCTCTTTTTGAGCAGATATATAAGAATCTATTCCCTTCAGGGTGGTGTTTCTATATCTGTCACATGGTTTTTTTGCCTATGCATGCATATCCTAGGTGCAGCTGAGTCGACCACATGCTTATATTGGCTACATACATATTTTTTTTTAAATTATTTAGTTTATTCAATAATTATGACGTCACCTGAAAATGAGGGTTAAATCAAATACCTATTTTAGTCTTTTCTGTTTGTTACTCATAAAAATATTACCCACCATGCAACATGGTTTTTACAGAGTGATTTCTTTTTTTTTTTTCCTCTCTCTCTCCACACTGAAAGCATTAAAAAATCCATAAATAATTGATTATTAAGAAAATTACATTTCTTTGGTTAGACTGCCATCTTTTTTTTTTTTCTTTCTTTGTTTTTGTTGCTAACCTCCAAGAAGCCATGTATTTTGAGAAATTGATTAACAAAGAGTTGAATTTCTTTTCATGTTTTTGTTTTCATCTATTCTCTTTGTTCTGTTTTTTTTTTTTTTTTTTTTTTTAATCTGGCATTTATATTCCCCCTCCTTGCATGCCATTAAAAATAAAATCAGGGCACTGAAGTGTAAAATTTTATTTCATTGTGTAGTTTTTGTTGTCATTAAATTTTTTACACTTTTTTATTTTTATTACAACATAAAAATTATTTACTTTCCAGTCCATACTGAGGTCAGATTACCCCCCCCCCCCCCCCCATTAAAACACCACTTCCCATAAAACCACTAAAATTAAGCAGTGTTGAGCCTCATTAGTACTTAGATGGGTACTGTTCAGAAATACCAGGTACTGTAAGCTTGGATGTGCAGATGGTGTAATGCATAATAGCTCGGAAGTGTTAATTGGAGAGCCATGTTCCAATTTCAGTTGGGTTCATTATATTCACTTATTTACAAATACCCTTAGGGAAATTATAAATCTATCTTTTTCTCTCCCCCCCCCCCCCAGCTGTAGGTTAATTAGCAGGACATATCACTAAGACCGTTATCTTTATAACAAAAAACAAATTGCATTCAAATTATTTAGATTTTGGCATTAAATAACCCATAGAAGTGTTGATATGTCACTAAACAAAAGCAACCAACAAGCATTTTATGCTTGGAAGGGCTGTAATTTTTATTCTAATTTTAAAAAAAGATTCTACACTCATTGAAATTTTATTCAATTTATTTTTACACTTTGTTGAAAACTTTAAATGCATGTTTTGTTTGGAAGTGTTGGTAATCAATTAATGACGCCAAGAATAGAATCTGTGAAACAAATTCAAACCTCAGCTGGTATAGTTTGCATTCATTTTACACTAATACCCTTAAGAAAAGCATGAATCTACTTCTTCCCATCACCCAGCAAAGAGTCCGACTGAGATTGCTAGCCTTAGTTCTCAAACAGTCTAGGAGAAAGACAATTCTAAATTCAAAACCATAACAAAACACTTTATCTTTCCTAAGAACGCCAACACATAGTTAAGAAAATAAAAGGAAGCTGTAGAGAGCCATGTGTCTTGAATTTAAAAAATGAAATTTTTAAACTGAGGCCAATGTAGTGTGACACAGTTTGAAGCCAACTTGAAAAATTTGACCTGTGAATGGATCTTCCATTTGTCTCAAGAAAGAAATGTGTACATTTTAACATAGAATAGAGCTCTTGGCCAGCTTTCTACCAATCAGCCAATGACACTCCCACATTGTGTCTCAGTTCTCATTTATATTGATGTGCATTAAAAACTGAGAAGGCTTACTGCAAGTATCCAAGGAAACGAAATATGGAAACAAATACCAAATCGAGAAAAGAAAACTCAAACCCTGCCTGCAATAATGTGAAACAGACGTTTTATTCAGAGCTCCACTTGTTTGGGTAGGTAGGTAGGTAGGTAGATAACACTGAGGACAACTTCTGCTATGTCTGGTTAATAGCTCAGGTTTTCCTTTGTACCAACTCTCTGCACATCTACACATTGTAATGTGTAGCAGACAATATTGAAAGGGCTGAAATTGGAACGACCTGATGGGACAGTGAGTCCCCTGCCAAGGGCAAACCGGAACTTTCTTGATCCCAACTGTGACTGTTAATATAGACTAGCCACGAGAAAGCATCAATGTCTGATTTGTTTTCCGTTGATCTCAAAACCCCTCATCCGTTCGTTTACTTTTCCAGTCCCCTTCAGTCAAGTGGACGGCACTTAAAATACGAGACTTCAAAGAGCTCATCAGCTGGCATTAAAACAAACACTTGAGGTAGAGATAAAAATCACCTTCCTGTTCTATATTCCTGTCCAGCTCCTAGTGCTGCCGACAATCTCCCTCTGTGTTTTGTTCCCTTGCTCATCATCATGTGGTCAATGGCACATAACAAGGGGAAAGAGATTTACAAATAATTGGAGAAGCTGTTGTCTAACTATTAACTTCTTCTTCTATGTGCCTTGTCCCTTCAGGACGTAGGCGATCATGGCCTTCCACATTTTCCTATCCCTGGTGGCTCTGTGCATGCCTTCTCCTGTTACACCATGCAATCCTCGTTCCGTCATCCACCTGATTCTTCTTCTTCTATGTGCCTTGTCCCTTCAGGATGTAGGCGATCATGGCCTTCCACGTTTTCCTATCCCTGGTGGCTCTGAGCATGCCTTCTCCTGTTACACCATGCAATCCTCGTTCCATCATCCACCTGATTCTTCTTCTTCTATGTGCCTTGTCCCTTCAGGACGTAGGCGATCATGGCCTTCCACGTTTTTCTATCCCTGGTGGCTCTGAGCATGCCTTCTCCTGTTACATCATGCAATCCTTGTTCCGTCATCCACCTGATTAGGTCCTTCAAATATGTTATCCGCTGCTTTCCCCTGTCTCTTTTCCCCTCTATCTGGCCTGTTAGTATCAGATTCTCCAAGCTCTCTTTCCTCATTGCATGTCCCAGGAACTATATATTTGACCTGTTAAAGTTATAAAAAAAGATAAGTGGCCAGTTAGAAGTCAGTCAGTTAAATGCCGTATGGGATACGTACTTAGGTAATCATGTCTCCTTTGAGACATGACAAACTAGGCAGAAGATTTTCCTGCGGTAGGTTACCATTACTTTCTGTGATAGACTGGTTGCCAACCAAGGCTATAGAACCCAATCTGTACTGTTATTAGAGTGAGTTTTCTGAGCCAATGTATCTTTGTAATCACTATTAGACTCGTCCAACTCTTTCCAAATTCTCTACACTGTCCTCAGATCGATGCTTAAATACTCTGAATTTTTGTATTGGAGCTTCTGACATGAATGTCAAGCAATACAAATTTCTGGCAGAGTGAGTTGCGTCTTGGTGCTCTTTTTTTTCACAGACAGTGCCCAACTAACCCAACTATACTATAGTCTGCAGTTGCCAAAAAACAAACACACATGCATGAAATTAAAGATATAAAATGATTTACCTAGGTGCTTATTGAAAACTGACCTTTGTGATATTTCTATACTGTAATATTATGATAAGGATGTGTGTTGTGGTGCAGTGGATATCGGCTTGGAACGAGAAATCGAGGAGCCGAGTTCAAATTCCAGTTGAATTCCCTGCATCCACTTATGCACAGATACCCTTGGGAAAGGTATTAATCCATCTCTTTCCTCCAGTTATGGGTTAAATAATAGGACAGATTGGGCTCTCTAGCCTTGGTCGGCAACCAGTCTACCACAGAAAGCAATGGCAACCTACTGCGGAATAATCTTCTGCCCAGTCAGTCATGTTTCTTTCGAGACATGATCGCCCAAGCATGTATCACATATGGCACTTAACTGACTGAATGTTATAATGGTGCAGTTCATTTATTTATGGCAAAATTTCTTTTTTTTTTTTTTTTTTTTTCAATTGGAGTAGATAGACTGAACTATTGCCCGGTTCACATTCCACCCACATCTATTGAACAGGTGAAGAGGCTCATCCCTTGTTCCCTGCTTAGGATGTGGTTTCCGGCTTGCTCTTTTCCAATTTTTTCACTCTTACATAGCCCCCTGCACATCAGTGGCGTTACTGCCTTGCTCGGGGTGATATGATTAAAAAAAAAAAAAAATTTAACATCTGGAGGGAGAAGAGATTGATTAATACCTTTCCTAATGGCTATTTGCGTGTGAATGAATGCAACAAATTCAACTGGAATTTGAACTTGGCTCTCCAATCTTTGTTCTGAGCAGATATCCACTGCACCACAATGCACATCACAGGAACAAGGCATACCTGACAAGGAAGATATGAATGTGTATTACTCTATAAATAAGATATTTATTTAAAATAATACCAGAATACATAATAAATCTAACTGTAAAAAAGACTGAAGAATTTAGAAGCTATTTTCATCCCATTAAAGCAACTTTCACTCTATCTATATGTAAAATTCTATGACTTCCATTAGTTCATCTGTCCATCACACTCTGAAATAGCCATACATTGACCAATCGAAATCAAATTTTAGAGAGAAGTGCAACTGCTAAGTGGGTACAAAGTACAGTTGATTTTACTAGGGTGCATAACTTAGTACAATAAACATTCACTAATTTTTTTTTTATTTAAGTTTATTATTTTATTTAATATACAAAATACCCTCACTATTTTAAAAATAGCCACACACATAGTTATTAGCTGAATTTTGATCTTAAATTTTCGCTTCATAATGTTTTTTTGTGATTTAATATTTAACACTGAACTAAGTGTATTGGTAAGGAAATTAAGTTGAAAAATAAATACTTTTTGTATAAAATAAGCATGTTTTTTATCATCAGACTATGAATTCATTAATGCACACACACACACACACACACACACACACACACACACACATTTTCACTTTTTTTAAAATATCACTTGAAGAACAACAATATTGTTCTGAAATATGAAAATTTTTGTTTAGTGATATAACGCTTTTATAAACCATTTTAATAACAAAATTACTATATATATTGATTGCTGAATACTTAGTTTTTGGCTATAATAGAGTTAGAACAGTGCACATTTGTATTAAAGTGTTCAATACAATTATATTGTAGAACTTTTGAATATTTTCCATTTGTAAATGAGTTATTACACAACCTAGGTTTCTCCCATGAGTGGTGTCTTCAGGCAATTTTTAATAACTGATTTTACTGTTTTTCTTTTTAAAAATGCTCTTGTAACGGTGTTTTCTTTGAACACTCACGTGTCGGGAATTTTTGAATGCACAATTTTTAAATTAAAACAAATTATGGCATTTTAATTGCATGCAACCATGGATAAAAACACCATAATTTGTTTTAATTTAAAAATTGCATGCTCAAAAATTTCCTGCTATGTGAGCGTTTAAATAAAACACCATTACAAGAGTGTTTTTAAAAAGAAAAACGGTAAAATCACTTATTAAAAATTGCCTAAAGACACCACTCATGATAGAAACCTAGGTTGCGTAATAACTTGTATTAAAATGGAAAAAAAAAAAATATATATATATATATATATATATATATATATATATATATATATATAGGCAATGGATTTTTATTTATTAATCAGAGAGATTTTATTTAAATGTCTATTTT
Organism: Ascarosepion bandense; assembly: GCA_037127315.1. Classification (NCBI taxonomy): domain Eukaryota; kingdom Metazoa; phylum Mollusca; class Cephalopoda; order Sepiida; family Sepiidae; genus Ascarosepion; species Ascarosepion bandense. Next base: position 976,991 of record JBBBDQ010001566.1, read on the forward strand.
TAATGGCTACCCATATTTCAGTATAAGCTCTGTTTATTTATTAAACAGTTTATTTATTTTCATCTACTGGCTTGAATATTTGAAAAATGTTAAAAAAAAAAAAAAAATGAAAACACTGGCATGTTTGGTTTTTCTTGCCAAGGGGCATACATGTTCATATCCTGTTAGAATGTTTTTTTTTTGTTTTTTTTTCTTTAATAAAATTCCTTGAATAGTCCAGCTGCTAAATATAAAATTATTTATAAATGGAATTTTGTCTGTGTGTGTGTGTGTGTCTGTTACCTATAGACTCCGAAACGGCTGAACTGATTTTCTTGAAAATTTACACAATTGTGTCTGCGAGTGTTCTTAGCTAGGTTTTGTGTCGAGGTACCCCCGATAAATATCGATAATCAAAAAAATCAGGTTATAGGAGTGGTCCGATTTTAATCAAATTTGATACACTCATAGACAAAGACATAAGAAACGATATTCAGAAGTTTCAAGGTTGCAGTTCTTACGACAGAGCATAAAATCAATAATATATATATAAAAAAGACAAGATGTTTATGTGTGTGTGTGTGTCTGTTTATCTGTCTGTATGTCCTTTATACAAATCCACAATTATTATCCGATTCTCACCAAACTCACACAAATATTCTTTAGGCTGAGTCTGAGCTCCAGGACCATGGATTAGTTTTAAAGCTTTCATTACACCTGAGCAATGCCGGGCTATACTGCTAGTATAAAATAAACATATATTGGTTAATAAATAGAGCATCTACTCAAACATGGGTATCCACTAAAGATGGTGTTTCTGTAATATATATATATATATATATATATATACTGGCCATCCATATACAAGTCTGTTTCGCTGTATCACAGTTCATCAGTATGGCTAGACACATTCACTTGCTTCTGGCTGGGATTGAAACTTGACCGATTTGGTGTCAGTCGGAGTTGCTACTTTCTAAGCCATTGGTGCATAGAATCAGAGAAGGGAAATTCTAACATGTTGTATATAAGCAGTGTATACACACGTCAATCACCAAAAGAACTCAATTCATTTCTGAAGAGTAATGCTTATATCACCGAAGTGGAAACTGTTATTAAAATTTTCTTCTCTAGAGAGCTCAATCATAATGAAAGCATAATATATTGGTCATCCCCATACAAGCCTGTTTTGCTGTATCACAGCTCATCATCAGTGAGGCTAGACACATCCACTTGCTTCTGGCCGGGATCAAAACTCAACTACTCTCTAAGCTATAGGCACATGGAATCAGAGAAGGGAAATTTTAAAGTGTTGTATATAAGCGGTGTATACATATTCCATATATATTTATATATATATATATATATATATATATATATATATATATACACACACACATACACACACACACACACACACAATATTATGGAGAGAAAAGAAGAAAGGAGAAAAGTAAGATAAGATAAGGGAAGGGAAAAAGGAGGAAAAAAAGAGAAAAAGTTAGTATGTATTCTTTGGGGCCAAATTCCAAAATGAATCTTCGCTCTGACCAGTTAAAACAAACACACATGTAAATTTTATATTTCCCCACATACATACATAGCAAACTGAAGATTTTTGTATTTAAATGTAAATCATCTGTACAACCAACATCAAACATTGCCTGATGAAGAGAATCTCGAAACATAGAAATTTCTGTGTTGCAATGTACAATTAATTAATAATTATATGATTATATTAAGCCCTATAATATTTATTATATTGAGCACTGTTCATAATGAAATAAATGCTGGGGCACTCAAAATAGTAAAACCTTGAGTCCTCTTCCTCTTGAATTATATATACATGGTCGTATCTGACTACTGGGCACACCAGGCACAGGTCCGGGCTGATCCAGGCAAGGAAAAATGTCTTCGTTAGAAATCAAACTAAACAGTTCACAAAGAAAGAAAGAAAAACGAAGAAAACATCCGAATGAACGCAGTAAAAATCTGTTTGTTTATTTATTAATTTTGGGAGAAAAGACTGGTTATACTCAGAAAGTCCGAACCCGATTTTCTGCTTTTGTTCACGTTCTGTGCCTAACTTCCATTGGAATAGCCAAAAAAATCCGCAAAAATCATAGTTCCTGGAAATGGATGACACTAATGATGTCATCACATTGTCAACTAATAAATCCAGGCAATTTTCTCTGTGCCCGGTGTTTTTTTAGCATGAGCAATGGCCCTGTATATATATATATACTAGCAGTATAGCCCGGCGTTGCTCGGGTGTAATGAAAGCTTTAAAACTAATCCATGGTCCTGGAGCTCAGACTCTTTGGATGTTGACACGAAAGACTACAAAGCAATAGTTGTTTCCAGTTAAAGTGAAACCATAGACTGAAAGAAAAATGAATGGATGTAAGTCAAATTTTGATTTCCTGGTATTGATATCAAATTTTCAGCACTATTGTAAGAACTGCAACCTTGAAACTTCTGAATATCGTTTCTTATGTCTTTGTCTATGAGTGTATCAAATTTGATTAAAATCGGACCACTCCTTCTATAACCCGATTTTTTTTTATTATCGATTTTTGATATTTATCAGCGGTACCTCAACACAAAACCTAGCTAAGAACACTCACAGATGCTTATAGTACAACTGTGTAAATTTTCAAGAAAATCGGTTCAGCCATTTCAGAGTCTATAGGTAACGGATACACATACACACAGTTCCATTTATAAGTAAGTTTAGATATATACACACACACACCATTTAGAAATTTCTGGCAGAGTTAATTGAACCATTGTGCTCTTTTTCTCACACTGTGCCCAATCAACCCTACTGTACTGTGCAGTTGACAAACAATACACATGCTCAAAATTAAAAATATAAAATGGCGACAATTTACTCATCGCACACCGCGCGCGCGTGCGTATGTGTGTGTACACACTCACAAGTATAGGGTAGGTATGGACAGAATAAAATTCCACGCCCAGAAAACACTTGAACCTTAACAATAATTCTTTCTAACCCAATATATGTACACCTGATTCTAACCATCCCGCATCAGTCATTAAACATATACACTCTTCAATTGACATTAGAATCGGCACTAACTCTTCTAGTAAAGTAATTTTTGATAAATATAGCAGAATTTTATAATTCTGTCTTCAGAAATAGCGGTTATAAAGGTACTGCTATCAAATTCAGAAATCTTATAAATAATGACAATAATAAGAAGAAAAGGTCTAGCAAGATCACCTGGTTTTCTCCCCTTACAATCTGATGGTTAAAACTAAATTGGGACAAATATTCTTAAACCTTATCAATAAACACTTTCCCAAAACTAACCTCTTGGTTAAATATTCAATAATAATTCTCTTAAGGTAAGCTATTGTTACACAAATGACCTTGAAAAAATAATAATAAAAAAAAGTCCCCAACAAGTATAAAAATACAAAAAACTCTATGCATTGCAATGCTGAGATAGATAATATCAAATATAATAAAATTAATACCAGTGGATGCAATTGTAGGAATTCTAAAGATTGTCCACTGCATAATAATTGCTTAGAAAGCTCCCTAGTTTATCTTTGTACTATCTCTACACTTGAAAATCCTGATATTAAAAGTTTTATATCTGGTCTACTAAAAACTTGTTCAAAACTTGCTGGTACCAGCACAGTCCATCTTTCAATGATAGTTCTTATAAATATACTATTTCATTATCCAAGTACTTTTAGTGTTTAAAAGAAGAAAACAAAACCCCTACTGTTAAATGGAATGTGCTTACAAGGGCTTGAATTCCCTCCATGCACCTTGTTATCTTTGTCTTAATGAGAAGTTAGAAATCATCAGATTTAAGGACAAGATTAACCTGCTAAACCAGAGAAATTAACTTACTGTAAACATTGTTCACTTTTTACTTTACAATATGGGTTGTAATATTATGAATATATATATATATATATATATATATATATATATATATATATATATTATTTTCACTGTAAATTGCTATTTACCCTTATTTGTTGGGTATTTCTTTTGACATAGATTGTCAACATAGTATTTCGTAGAGATGTAATTTGGCATATATCATATTAAAATTTGCTTAGTATTTAATCTAACATAGACTGTCAAGTTCTATAGTTATGAGGTATTTAATCTAACAGATTATCCTGTTAATATTTGATAGTTTTAATCTAGCATGTACCATCTGGTTAATATTTAATAAGTTTTATAATAGCACAAATTGTCAAATTAATATTTAATAATTATGATTCTTTAGGCATGATTTTCACATGATTTTTTAATTTCTTATTAGTACCTGCATTTAACTGTTTGTATATATGTTTTTTTTCTGTTGGTTTTTACCTGCATTTGAATATGTATACTTGAGTGTTTGTCTATGCATAAATGCAAGTATGTAGGTAAGCATGTGGTTTTATGTACTAGTAGGCATCTCGATATATATTGTTTTACATGTGTGTGTATATATATATATATATATATATATATATATATATTGATGCATGTTTCATTAAATAATATAGACAAGTTTTGTCGATTTATTTTTCACTTCCAGCATGCACGTGCATGTTCGCCAATCCTTCACACAAATAAAATAGACGACTACTACTATCGTTCATCCGCGAACTGCTCGTTACAACCAACAATATTTTCATCTTTGATAATGGCTGATGTCAGCCGAAAGCTCATAAAGGATTAAATAAAAATATGTATCGATATTGTAATTTTTCTTTCCTCTTTCAACGATAATGTTATTAAGCTTATCAGATGATATGAAAAAAGATTTACATAAAATAAATCGACAAAACTTGTCTATATTATTTAATGAAATCTGCATCAATGGAAAAATACTGCCTAAATACACACACACACAGTTTTTATATATATATATGAAATGAATTGTTTGATCATTATTTTTATCATTTCAAATTGTCTGTTGCTTATAACCAAGTTTCATTAAAAAAATTAAAAAATATATATATATATATATATATATATATACACACACAAACATTGTGTGTGTGTGTATATATATATATATTATTTTTTTTTATTTTTGTTAATGAAACTTGGTTATAAGCAACAGACAATTTGAAATGATAAAAAATAATGATCAAACAATTCATTTCATATATATATATATATAAAAACTGTGTGTGTGTGTGTATATATATATATAAAAACTGTGTGTGTGTGTATATATATATATAAAAACTGTGTGTGTGTGTATATATATATATCGTGTGTGTGTTCTTGTATTTATCTGTATGTAATTATGCTTATAGTTGTCTATAAGTAATTCAATGTACGTGGTTTTATTCTGTATATGATGCTTTGTGGATTTTCAAATCGCATGTTTTCTGTTTTTTGCTTGTGAATTCATGTGCATATATATTTAATTATATTTATTTGTTTATGCACTGGAATATGACCGTGTTTGTCTTAATCTTATTCAAACTTTTCAGTCCATCACATCTTATGAATTCAGTCCTAGAAGTATCCAATATGTAGTGTCTACAAATGTTTTCCAAAATTGGCTTTAAATTCAACAGATAAATTGACACGTGACTTAGTTAAAAAAAAAAAAAAGTTGTGTGTGTATACACGTGCGTATATGTGTCTGTACATGTGTATATACTAGTTTATGCATGTATGTGTATACAGTACTGTGCAAAAGTTTTAGGACAAGAACTATTTTATCTTTTATGAGGCATATTGACAGAAAATAAACAATTCTAATTAAAGTAATTTTATTTCATTTACTCAACAAATGCTTTAACAAGAAAAAAATGCTTGTTACAAAATAAATTTAACATAATAGCCTTTTGCTTTGATTCATTCTGTCAGGCATTGACATCACAAACTTATTTAATATATCTAATGGTATCTCCTGCCAAGCAGCTTGTATTTGTTCTCAAAGTGTGTCTTGTGAAGTAACATTAGATTTATCAATTTTTTTTTTTTTATCCAAAATATCCCATAGATGTTCAATAGGATTGAGATCAAGGCTTTATGGGGGCCAGTTTAAATTCTGAAGCCTTCCTTCTTTTTCCTTGTTAGTTTAATAAATAATTCTTACAAAGGTTTGGCTTTTCACCCTGTATTTGAATTTCAGTGAGGTTTTTAGAAAAATCACCCCTGTCCTAATATTTTACTGGTAGTGTGCAAAAGTGTTAGGACAGGGGTGATTTTAAACTTTATTTTGATGCCTCATAAAAGATAAAATTGTTCTTGTCCTAATACTTTTGCACAGTACTGTATATGTTTGTCCATATGTGGGTGTATTTGTGTATGTGTGTTGTTCTCCCCAATTTTTTATTTGAATAACTTTACTATAATCAAGATCTCATGCTTTGTTAAACTTAGAATTCAAAATCCGTAGTCTTTAACATTAATTCATAATAAATATGTAATTATTTTTTTTTAAATAAAATTTAATTTGTATTGTAAAGTGAAACTAATAGTCGATGAGTAATACTGATTTTTATTTTAATCAAATATTAATATTAGTACCCCAATAAGTTATTTTTAGAGTCTGTTTTTATATTCCTAACATTAGAAATTACTTGTATTTGATTGGTCACCACAGACTAAGTAACAATGTCTCCCTGATTGAGGGGATTTAGCTCGTTTTGAACCTTTTAAAACTCTTCAACTTGAAATAAACCTCATCACTTGATAAGACACGAGTAGTATCAAAACAAAACAACTACTTTTGTAGTGATATTATAACATGTTCATGTTTATAGATTCTAAATATATATATATATATATATATATATATAAATATATATAAAATGGAAAGTTCCAAAGATTAACAAAACGGATTAACAACCAACATATTTAATTTATTTGTTTGAACATTATTTTTAATATCTACTTGTATTTGAGTAGATATTCTGTATTATTTAAATCAAACATATATATATAAAATCTACCAGCTTTAGTATTTTTGAGAAATTTTGTTAAGAAAATGTGGTTCATCTCTAATGATACATTTTTTTTTTTTTTTTTTTTTAATCATATCACCCCAAGCAAGGCGAAAACGCCACTGATGCGCAGGGGGCTACGTAAGAGTGAAAAGATTGGAAAAGAGAAAAACCGGAAACCACATCCTAAACAAGAAACAAGGGATGAGCCTCTTCACCTGTTCAATAGACGTGGGTGGTGTCTGAACCGGGTGATAGTTTAGTCTATCTACTCCAACATATTTTCCTAACAAAATTTCTCAAAAATACAAAGGTCAGTGAAGTTATATATATATATATATATATATATATAATACACTGTTTAATTTTTAAAAAAAAATACTCAAATATGAGTATCTGTTAGAAATAATGGTCAAACAAATTAAATATGTCGGTTGTTAATACATTTTGTTAATCTTCAGAACTTTCTGTCACATTGTCTGTTTACGTTTTTTTATATTATGATATGGTATTTATGAGAAATCAAAACTTTGTTTATAAGACTTGATTTGGCTTCACTTAGCCTGTGAAATCATTTGTAGTCGAGCGGTCTAAGACTCATCAGATCAATTAATAGCTTCCCCTACGTTGTCAAAGGTTGCAGGTTTGAATACTGCTGAATAGTACTCATTTCTCTGACTAAATTTCTCAAAAATACTAAGGTCAGTTTTTTTTATATATATATATATATATATATATATATATATATATATATATATATATAATTTTGTTTAATACTTAGTTTTTGGTGCTGATAGGGTTAGACCAGTACACATTTGTATTAAATTTGTTCTATACAATTATATTGTAGAACTTTTGAATGTTTTTTCATTTTTAAACGAGTTATTTTGCTACCTTGGTTTCTACCATGAGTGGTGTCTTAGGGCAATTTTTTTTTTTTTTTTTTAATAATAATTTTATTAAAAATCGCCTGAGACAACACTCATGGTAGAAACCAAGGTAGCAAAATAACTCGTTTAAAAATGAAATATATATATATATATATATATATATATATATATAAATAAAGTATATCTAGTTTGTCTTTATTGATATATTAATTCAAAAAATGAAACAGAATATCTACTCAAATACAAGTATTTATTAAAATAACGTTCAAATAAATTATATGTATTCTTTTTATTATAAACATTATACTTAATGGATAGATATGTTTTACTAAACATCTGATTTGATGAAGGGGTGTTAAACAATTAAATTAATGTCAGTCAGCCTAATGATCAAAAGAAAATCTTCCTCTCAACAGAGATCAAACTTACATTACCTTTTGATCTGGGAAACCACTTTCAAGTCGAGTGTTTCTTTAAGAATAAGCTATGGAAAACCATTACAGCTAAGTTCAATTAGTTTACTTAAGAATTGTACACCTCTTATTAAGAAGCTCATTTTGTCTTTTTTTTTTTTTTTTTTTTGAGTAAGTCTTTCTATATCTAAGCCAGTGGTCATTAATATGAACATTTCATAGTGTTTGGGTGTAATGCTGAGGATTTGGTAACAGTTGGATGAATCTGTGATTACAAAGGTTTTTTGGAGTTATCACTAGTGATAGTGATATTAGTTTTAGTTGCGAACTGGTGATATTTCCCATTCAGTTAAATGCCATACGTGAAACATGCTTGGGCGATCATGTCTTGAAAGAGATATAACTGACTGGGCAGAAGATTATCCCGCAGTAGGTTGCCATTGCTTTCTGCGGTAGACTGGTTGCCAGCCAAGGCTGTAGAACCCAATCTGTTTTGTTATTTAACCCATAACTGGAAGGAAGAGATGGATTAATACCTTTCCCATAGGTATTTGTGCGTAAGCGAATGCAATGAATTCAACTGGTATTTGAACTCGGCTCCCCAATTTCTTGTTCCGAGCCAATATCAACTGAACCACTACACACATTCCAGTTACGTGATATTAATATAAACATTAATACGCTGCCGTAGCATGTGTAGTAAAAAGAACAAGTTACGTGGCAATAATAAATAGGCATTTAATTTAACAAAAACAAGTACAACACATTAAGAATGTTTAAGTACGTCCCAAAACAAGAAAAATATTCATGTTGTCCAAATGGACGAGAATGTTTTTAGCAAGACTAGATAAGAAATGATATACCGTTATGCCAGCAATTGCACCTCATGGTTATCCCCACTGGAAGGGAACTGACCCCAGATAAGTTCCTCAAAAGAGAAGACAACTGTTGTTCCCCTTAAGGGAAGACAGCTATTGTTTCCCTACAGTGATATTATATCTCCATTCACCTTCCCACAGGGCCTCATACTTAACATTTAAGCCTGCATCAAGTATTTTGAGGAAGTAGTTGCTCTCAGAATCAAGAGGATGGCTGCTGGAAGACCCTATGTCTGGCAACATGACTCTGCACCATGCCACACAAGCAGCAAAACCCAGGCTGTCAGACGATTTCTGTGACTACATCACTCCTTACATCTGGCGATCTTACTCCCCTGATTGCAACCACCTTGTTTATTTTGTGTGGGGCACAGTTGAGCGAGAGACGAACAAAACTCTTTGTAATACAAAAGATAAACTGACAGTAAGGATTATGGAAGTATTCCCCAACTTAAACAAGGAGACCATCCAGAAGAGTTGCAGAAGATTCCGAAGTCGTTTGGAGGCCATGGTTGAAGCCAATGGCAGTTTTATTGAATAAATTTACTCTTTAGTATTTCAAGATATTTTTGTGTAATTTTGGTAAATATATCTGTTAAAATGAGACATCAATATTATTTTTCATTTTTTGTAATTTAGATGACAAGTTATCCATCGCACTCTCTATATAGTGATGTCATTGCATGTGTTAATTTAAGTTCATGAATTTAGAAATATTTGTTAGAGCAATACAAGTAAACATATTAACAGGACATTCCTAAGAAAGAGGAGGTTACAAAAATACATGTTATCGTAAAAGTCACTTTTTTCCACTGTTGTAACATAGCTTACCTGTGCCTTTTCTATAAATATTTTCATGGTAATTATTCTGATGAACTTTCATTTTTGATACCCAGGTATTTTGAATTTAGGTGTAACATGATTGGCAACAAGGTCTCCTCATTTAACAGTTGAAATAAATGAAGCCATAAGTTCTATGCTAATAGTTTCTTCTCTTGCACTTCTCACTTGTGAAACTCTCTTCCAGCTTCTTGCTTCTCTGTCATCTTTGATCTTCAAAAATTTAAATGCAATGCCAATTGTGTTCTTCTGTTTTCTGAATTCCTGTTCTTTTATTGTTCTTTTTCCTTAATGTTTTTTTCCTATATTTTCTAACACTCGGTAACACTTTGCATCTTAGTGATTTTGTTACAATCTTTGAAGTGAAATGATTAAAAAATTGGTAGTACGGAAATATAACTGGTATTAACAATTCTGGTAATATATATATATATATATATATATATATATATATAATATTTTTTTTTTTTTTTTTTTTTTTACTGCCTCATTTTCATTCTGAATGTCCTTTTTAATATATTTGCTTTTATTGGTCTTATAAATGGATTCCCTGTAAAATATTTTGAGTTTTTTTTCTTTTAACCTCCTCCTCTTTTCTATATATATATAACAAATACTGTTAAATATAAGAGACAATGAATGTCTATTATAATTAATTATGAGCCGTTTTTGGCTTTAATTTCAGGTGAAAATAAAGACAAAAATTATCCAACATTTGGGTATTTTTTTATTATGTTGGCTCTAAGCCTTAACCTCTTTGAAGATGGCTCATGTGAGCTGAAAGCTTAGAACCAACATAATAAAAAAAATATCCAAATGTTGAAGAATTTTTGCCTTTATTTTCACCTGAAATTAAAGCCAAAATACGATGTTTAGAACGGCTCATGATTAAACATAATAGATATTCATTGTCTCTTAATTTTTTAAACATATACTGTTAAATATATCTGCTGCCTCGATACTATATATATATGTGTGTATCATCTCTCTCTCTATATATATATATATGTACATCTATCTGTCTATGTATCTCTCTATCTATATATATGTCTGTCTATCTCTCTCTCTCTTCAGATGATTCAGTGTCTATATCTAAAGTGTATAGTTTGTTTATTATGATCATTATTGTAATTCTGACTGCAGACAGGAAATAAGCATCTTTTTTTTTTTTTTTTTTTTTTTTTTTTTTTAAGTGCTACATGACATGAAAAGGCCCAATAACAAAACAGAATAGACACCTTTTTACTTTTCTTCCTGCTAATAACAACAGGTGATAAAAAAAACTGAGTAAGTAGCAAGAGGGAAAACAAAATGCAAAAGAAACTTTGTTGCTTTTTATGTCATCATGCAGAAATACTATTTTTTTCTTTCTGTGTTGTGTGTATGTATGTGTGCATGCACCTAATCTCTGACCATATCTCATGTCAGTCTTGTCTTTGGAAGTAATCACATGAAGTGAGTCAGCAGAAAGAGAGCGAGAAAAGAGAGAAATAAGAACAACCTTTTCTATCTGCTCTCTGTTTCTCTCTCTTTATCTCTTTTTTTCCTTTTCTCTCTTTCTCTCTCTCTCTCTCTCTCTTTATCTCTCTTTCCTTTTCTCTCTCTCTCTCTTTCCTTTTCTCTCTCTCTCTTTTTACCTCTTTTTTCCTTTTCTCTCTCTATCTCTTTCTCTCTTTTTTCCTTTTCTCTCTCTATCTCTTTCTCTCTTTTTTCCTTTTCTCTCTTTATCTCTTTCTCTCTTTTTTTCCTTTTCTCTCTTTATCTCTTTCTCTCTTTTTTTCCTTTTCGCTCTATCTCTTTCTCTCTTTTTTTCCTTTTCTCTCTCTATCTCTTTCTCTCTTTTTTCCTTTTCTCTCTTTATCTCTTTCTCTCTCTTTTTTCCTTTTCTCTCTTTATTTCTCTTTCTCTCTTTTTTTCCTTTTCTCTCTTTATCTCTTTCTCTCTTTTTTCCTTTTCTCTCTTTATCTCTTTCTCTCTTTTTTTCCTTTTCTCTCTTTATCTCTTTCTCTCTTTCTCTTTCTCTCTAAAATGCACTGTCGAAGGAGAAATCCTTGTGGGTACAAAAACCAGCTGATGAAAGAAAGAAGAGAAAAGAGTTTTCTTTGACATGGCTAGAAACTTGTAAAGTAAAAAGAAAGAAACAACTTGCCTCGTTGACATTTATAACAATATGCTTTAAGAATCTTGGCTCACCAACCCTCATTCTTTTCTACACCCTCTTCATAACAATCTAGCTTTGTATTTTTTTTTTTTTTTTTTTTTGTTCTTGGAAATAAAATCTGAGAGGGCATCTAAAGGAGATTGTTACAGATATTTTGTGGAATGTCTTAACACCATCAAAGACGAAGGTTACAAAAAACGCTTTCTTCTACCCCAACCTCTTCTTGATTTGAGGGTACAGTGTTATGGGTGCAAGCTGCACAGGTCAGAACAGGTTTCTGTTTCTCTTTCCTCCCCACATTTAACTTTTCTTAGCATGTTTTCTGTCACCACCAATGAAATATACCTTCCGCTATATTCTGGTAAACAGTATAATATTCAACTTAATTCTGAAAGACTAAAAAGCAATAGTTGTTTCCAGTTAAAACAAAACCGTAGACTGAAAGAAAAATGAATGAATGTAAGTCAAATTTTTATTTCCTAGTATCAATATCAAATAATTTTTTTTTTTTTTTTTTTTTTTTTGTCGTAAACTGAATTTTGAAGGCTAAATAAGTCCTCTGAGTAAATGGTATCATGGCTGAGACTAAGAACTACAATTATACCTACTTAGAGCCAAACCCAAAGCAAAAACTAAAATAAAAGAGCTGAAAAAAATACAGACATGCAGGCAGATAAACAGATACACACACAAACATCTTGCCTTATATATATATATATATATATATATATATATATATATATTATCAATTTTCTGCACTATTGTAAGAACTGCAACCTTGAAACTTCTGAATGTTGTTTCTTATGTCTTTGTCTACGAATGTATCAAATTTGATTAAAATCAGACCACTCCTTCTATAACCCGATTTTTTTTCAATTATCAATTTTCGATATTTATCAGGGGTACTTCGACACAAAACCTCGCTAAGAACGCTTATAGTACAACTGTGTCAATTTTCAAGAAAATCAGTTCAGCCCTTTCGGAGTCTATAGGTATTGTGGTGCAATGGATATCGACATGGAATGAGAAATTGGGGAGCCAAGTTGAATACCAGTTGAATTCCTTGCATTCACTTATGAACAAATACTCTTGGGAAAGGTATTAATCCATCTCTTCCCTCCAGTTATGAGTTAAATAATAGGACAGATTGGGTTCTATAGCCTTGGCTGGCAACCAGTCTACTGCAAAAAACAATGGCAACGTACTGCGAAATAATCTTCTGCCCAGTCAGTCATGTCTCTTTTCAGACACGATCACCCAAATCGTGTATCATGTATGGCACTTAACTGACTATCATCATTACATCTTCAGAATCCCTAAAAACAGAAGCCATCACCTTGCCAAAATATGCTCCCTGATTGAACTTCTTCCGGGGTAGAGAACTGAAGTATTTCTACTGCTTGCTTTGAATCTTTGATTTGAAGTGATGAACCCAAGTTTTATCTTGAGTTACTGATCTGTGGTGGAAATTCTTAGGGTCAACCAGGAAGCAAGTCAGAATTCTCCTAGAAATGTCAGATCTTTTTAGCTTTTGCTCTGGTGTCAGCATTCTTGAAATACATCTTTGCAAACAGTTTGCTCCTCACCTCCAAGATCTCAGTTAAAACAGCAAGGACCAAGCCAGAACTAATGACATATTGAATTAACTATCTGCTGAAGAGTAAGATGTCTGTCATCCAAAGCCATGTGGTGAATGGCACCAACTTGTTCATCATGAGGTTTTTGGATGACCTGACTGAGGGTCATCTTATGTGCTGTGCCTGTCTCACTTGAATTCCCCAGCCAAACTGCTTCACAGCCGCATCGGAAAGAAAGTCCTCAGCAAGCGTCTGCACCATGTCCTCATGAGTTTCCTTGGGTGTGAGTGTCATGCCTTTCTTTTACAGGTACATTATGACTACTTGGGAATCTTTTTTTTTCTATTTTTAGATTTGTTGCACACCTTTTGTATGGGCTTCACCTGCACAGAAATTAAGACAGAAATCTAAGTTAGTTTTTCTAGTTTTATAATAAATAGTTGTGTGTTACCACAAAAAAATTGTTCAGCTATGGCTCTTCTCTCTGGGTAAGGTTTAGAAATTTTTGAATGACCCTTGTGTGTGTGTGTGTGTGTGTGTGGTTACTGTTTATTTGTTCATTTTAACATGACAATTGGGAAAAGAAAGGGAGAAGAGGAAATGGTGAAAGTCTTTGCTTTTTTTTTTTTTTTTTTCAAACACCATGATGTTCACTCTGTACAAGATTGAAGAGCCACTCAAAGTAGAGTGTTACAGAATCAGAGAATCAGTTTATGGAGATATGACATGAAGATAAACTTGAACAGGTTAAGATTGTAGTGATCAGGGAAGCATTCTCTTGGGAGTTGCTTCCACAAAGTAATAATTCATGGGAAGATGCTGTTTGAGTGAAACTTACAAATCACCAATGAAATATGAAAGGAATGAGGGTGGTTTGCCACGATGTTGTCCTTGGCATGGTGGGTCTTAACCGTTAAGATTTGAGTTTGAGTTTTATTTAACGGTATATCAACCTCTGTGGGTTATTTGATGCCAAAAAGGTGGGGTTTTAAGGTATTTTCTTAAATGTTCAGTTATAGTGAGTAAGTTGATTTAGTTAGATTTTGATGAAAAAAGATTTTTTTTATTTCAGATGTTTTGTATTTAAAAATGTACTGCTGGTAATTTTTTCCTTCAACAATGTATTATGGCAATATTTCTTTTCCTTCAAAAATGTATATTTTTCTATAAAAGTTTATTTTTATACTTTCATAGTGTTTTGATCCAGTTTGCTGGGTGGGTGGGGGGTTAACTATTTGCTCATAGCTGGGACCTTAACAGGTGCTACCACTCCAGGTCAGGGTGGACCACGGAACAACGTTAAGATTAGAACGGATAGAACTAAAGAATGTAGTTCATCTAATATGGAGAAGAGGCAAAACGAAGGTAAGTAAGAAAGCTAGAAAAGAAAAGAAAAGTAAAGAAAAGCAGGTGAAAGGGGTGAAGATAGAAGGCAAACAAATGAAGCTTGCTGTGTTGTGTTTTATTACTCCTTTACCCCCTTGAGCTTTAAAAGTGAGTGAAGTTTTATTTAATCTTTCACAGTGAAGTAGACCTTACACAGGAAGATAGATAGATCCAATTAACATATAAATTATTACTGAACCCCCTCCAAAAAAAAACAAAAAAAAACACAGGAGTATAATAGGATGTTAGCCACTTGATTTGATGCGCGTTTCTGTTTGTTGTATTTGTTTTTTTTGTTTTTTTTTATCTTCAGTTATTTGTATGAGCAAAGTAAACAAAATAGCCAGCATTTTTTTTGATACCCGATAAGAAGTATCAAGTTTCATTATATAACAAGATTGCTTAGCAGGTTAATTCTCACTGCTGGCTCGGCACCATTTGCTTGCTGCATACATAACTGGTGACCATTGTCAATTTGACTTTTATGTTCAGCTTTTATATTCTTGCATCAATACTGACATTTAAGCGTTGGCCCTAAACAGAAACTCTAGCATCAAACAAATAACCAGGATCCAGTAATTTACGAGAGGTGTTCCAAAACTAATGTTTCCTGTTTCTTATGTTGGCCTATAATATCAGAAGCGGATGTTGATATTTTTTCTTTTAATCATTTTGTCCCAAGCAAGGCAATAAAGCCACTAGGATGCAAGGGGTTACTGAGTGTTAGAGAATATGAGAAAAACATACTATTGAGGAGAGAAGACAATAAAAGAAACAAGAATTAAGAAGACCGAAGATAACGACTGACACTTCACTTAAATTTTTATATTTCACTCTCAGGAAGGCAATAAAGCCAATAGGACGCAAGCGGTTACAGACTTATTGAATATGAGAAAAACTACTATTAAGGAGAGAGGACAATAAAAGAAACAAGAAATAAGAAGACAGAAGATAATAATTGACATTGCATTTTCGAAGCCTAAGATTGACTGGGAAGCAAGAAGCAAGGAAGAGAGTTCTGTGAGAAGTGCAATAAAAGAAACTGTTAGCATAGAACTTTAGCCATTTCAACTTTAAAATGACGGGATCTTGCTGTTAATCTAGTCGGTCGGTTATGTGCTATACATGATACATGCTTGGATAATCATGTCTCTTTCAAGACATGACTGACTGGGCAGAATATTTTCCCGCAATAGGTTTCTATGACTTTCTGCAGTAAACTTGTTGTCAACCAAGGCTATAGAACCCAATCTATTTAATTCATAGCTAGAGGGAGAAGAGATGGATTATAGCTTTCCCATGTGTATTTGTGCGTAAGTGAATGCAACTGGAATTTGAGCTTGACTTTTTAATTTTTCATTCTGAGCTGATATCCACATCACCACAATGCACAGCCAATCCACTACTGCACTTAAATTCATAAAGTCTTAGTACCATAGATAAACATTCATGAAAACAATTACTATGAAAATATTTATAGAAAAGGCTATGGGGAAAGTAACTGAAGGTGAGATGCCAGGTCAGGTCAAATAATATTGCAGATTCTTGTTGGAATTTTATCAATAATCTATGAATATATAGCAGGAGTACCAGACAACCAAATGTAACAGTAATATTCTAAGCAAGGATGAATGGCAGACTTATAAATATGTAAATGATGTGAAAAATTGTCTAGTCCAACACAGTGAACCAACTTTCCAAATTGCAGACCTAGCAACTGCTTCAATATAATCTTTCCACTTCCTGAGCAGTTTTACTTTTGCATTAAAATTAACAAGCCATTCCTTGTCCCAGTTAACAACAGATTGTAGGTCATTTTACAGATTAACTGCCATTTTGACCTTATCAGCCCAATGAGGCTTACCCTTAAGAGATTTTTTTTTTTTTTTTTTTTTTTTAATCATTTCACCCCGAGCAAGGCAGAAACGCCACTGATGTGCAGGGGGTTACATAAGTGTAGAAAGATTAATTAGAAAAGAGTGAGGAGTACAAGCTAGTTAGAAAGGAACAATAGAAAACTGAGAAAGCAGGTGCAATGACAGGTACATGGGCGGAGAGAAAGGGAAGCTTATACAGGGGAGGGGAGAGAGAGCTAGAGGCCAGTGGTTAGTAGGTGAGTATTAACTTTGCTTTTAAATTTCTGGAGGTCGTAGCCGTCAGGAAAGCAAGAATACGGGAGTGAGTTCCACAGGCGGGAAGTGCGAGAGAGGAAGCTGCAGGAGTAGAATTGTCGTCTGCGTTTGGCTAACCTGACTGTGAATGGGTGGGACCCAGTTGCCAGTCTGGTTGAACGGGTAAACACCTGTTGAGGAGGCATCAGTGACTTAAGCTCATCCGAGCAGAAGCCATGAAAGTATTTATAGAAGAGACAGAGGGAGGCCACATTTCGACGATGGGAAAGTGGCTGCAGACGAGTCGCCAGATCAGTACCTATCACATTACAGACTCTCCTTTGGAGCTTGTCAAGAACACTGAGGAGAACGGCAGGGGCACCTGACCATAAATGGCAGCAGTACTCCATGCACGGACGGATGGTTGACTTGTATATATGCAGGATGGATTCAGGTGGAAAAAACATCCTGGATCGACATAGTGACCCAATCTTCTTAGCAGTAGATTTTGCTATGGATTCAATATAGTGCTTCCATTTGAGGTCTGAGGACAGGGTAAGTCCGAGGAGGCGTAGTGTATTACTCTCCGGGAGAATCATCTGGTCCATGCTTATGGGAGGCAGAAGAGGTTGCCTGTAATGGTTGACAGACAACAGCTTGGTCTTAGAGGAATTAAAGTTGACAAGCCACTTCTTGCCCCAGTTCACCACAGAGTGTAGATCCCGCTCAAGGTCAGCAGCGAGATTATGTCTGTCCGCCACGACAGGTTTCTTACTGGAGCGGGAGTATATTGTAGTGTCATCTGCGTAGATGCCTACTTGGGACCTGATCTCATCTGGGAGGTCGTTGATGAAAATAAGGAAGAGCGTTGGGCCCAGGATAGAGCCTTGTGGGACACCAGCATTCGTGCTGTAGGACGAAGAGGCACGCCCATTCAGAACGACCTTCATTTTGCGGTTATTTAAGAAAGATTGGATTAGGTCAAGCAGGCGACCGGTAATACCATAACCGCGTAGTTTGCATAGGAGGCCAGGGTGCCAAACCCTGTCGAAAGCCTTGGAGATATCCAGAGCAACCGCGCGAGCCTCGTCAGACTCATCAAGGGCCTGTAGCATGTACTCCGTTACAGTAGTTAGCAGGTCGGCTGTGGACCTGTCAAATCGGAATCCATATTGCCTGTCGGAGAACAGCTTGTGGGCGGTGAGATGATGAACTATTTCAGCATTTATTATAGCCTCGAACACTTTCCCGAATATTGGTAGGAGACTGATAGGGCGATAGTTGGATGGGTCCGAGGGTTCACCACAATTCTTAAAGACAGGAACGACTGAGGAGAATTTCCAGCATGCAGGAAAGCAGGAAGCAGAAAGGCAGTAGTTAAACAGTTTAGAGAGGACAGGGGAAAGTTCAGGGGCACACCTCTTAAGGACTATCACCGGGATTCCATCGTCTCCACACGCCTTATGGGGGTCGAGTTTTGAAATTACTCTGGATACTATTGTCGGGGTAATATACACGTCATGCAGTTTGGCCTCAGTTCTAATAGGGAAGTCGGGTGGGTGCACTCCGGACGAGTCGAGTGTGGAGTTGGATGAGAATCTGCGGGCAAAGCACTCAGCTTTCTCAGCAGATGACGTGAGAACGTCAAATCCATGGATTAAAGGAGGTATTGAGGATTTCCTATTGTTGAGCACTCGTTTACAAATCCTCCAATAGTCCTTGGAGCCGAACTTGCGGTCAGCTATGTGCTGTCGCATTCTCTCCGCAAACAACTGTTTGGCGTCATTTAGAGTTCTCTTGCACTCACTGCGAGCGGATGTGAACAGGCGCCTATTGTGAACAGTTGGCTGTCTCTGGAATAGATGGAAGTAATGGTTCCTGTGGGCAATGGCGGCTGAGCAGGCTGGAGAGAACCACGGAGGGGAATGAGGTTTTAAGCAATACTTCCTGGTGGGTATGAAGGCATCAATGCCAGCTTTCACCCATGACGAGACCTCAGAGGCACAGTCATCAACTGATAGGTCAAACACTTTTCCCCAAGGGACGTCGCAGAGGAAATCGCGAAAGGCTTCCCAGTCAGCTTTTTGGTAGAGGTAGGAGGTTCTATGAGTAGGGGGATCCTGGGGGGAGTGAGATTGGAAAGAAATACTGAGGGAGACTACAGCGTGGTCGGAGTTGCCGAGAGGGCAAAGCTGCGAGACTTGACAGGCGTCGGGCGCAGAGGTGAAACATATATCTAGCAGTGAGGAATGACCCGAGGGTGTGCTTGGGAAGCGAGTGGGGAAGTCCACCACTTGCGTAAGGGATTGGGAAATAGCAAAGTTCATGGCGTGAGTGCCCGCCGAATCAGTAACAGCGTTTTCAAGCCACTCAGAGTGATGGGCATTGAGGTCTCCAAATACAAATATGTGGGCAAATGGGTGATAGGTAATAGCCTTATCTATGTCGTCGGCAATGCTATCTAGTAGGGAGCAGTCAGGAGAGGAGGGAGAACGGTAAAGGAAGAATAGGTAGCTAACCGAACTGAGGAGAGACAAGCGGAGACATATGTATCGGTGGTCAGTAGATTCGAGTGAAGTCACCCTAGTTATGGGGAGGTGTTCGCTGACATAAACACCCAGCCCATGCATGTGGACAGTAGAATCCTTCCTTAAAAGGGGAAGATAACCAGGGATGAAGAGGTCAGAGGAGGGAATAGTTGAGTTGAGGTTAGTTTCGCAGAGCGCGAGGATGTCAGGGGACTTTTCATGCAGGAACGCTTCTACACTAGCAAAGTTAGTACGAATGCCTCGGATATTAGTGAAGGAGAGGTTAATGGGCTTAGGTGGTTTGGATTTAGCTGGTTTAGGGTCATTTCTGTTTTGTCTTGTCATGTTTTTGGTTTATAGAAAGGGACCTAGGGTAGAGGATACAGGCGGTCATTACCCACGATCTGAGCTGGGAGGGGGACTGGCTAGGGCTGCAACAAGGTGTGGCCTCGGGGTTGCCCACCGAAAGCGCTTGCAGGGACACCTATCCATGCGCGACATGGCACTACAAGAACCCCGATATTATACGACTGTTGATCAGAGCAGCCGCTCTTGACGCTACGCAAGAGTTAGGGCTCCTAACTACCAGTCGGAAGCAGCAACCAGGAAACTGCCAACCCGGTACCCTCACAGTGATGAGCCATTGCCACCAACCGGCCAGATCGCAGGAAACTCACGGAAGCACCAGTACCAAGGTCTGAAGAGAGAGAAGTGAAAACCGGAAACCACATCCTAAACAGGAAACAAGGAACGAGCCTCTACTCCAGTTCAATAGACGTGGGAGGAGTATAGACCGGGCGATAGTGTGACCTATCTACTCCTATTAAAAAAAAAAAAAAAAAAATCGAACACGAACAATCCTTTGAAAAAAAAAAAAAAAAAAAACACAAACTTACAAAAGTGGAGTTTAACTAAGTTTTAACTTAGTTAAAGTCCAAATGAATCTTAAAAAAGGGGGGAGAACAAAAACATAGATATATATAAAAACAAAAAAAAAAAAAAAAAGTAAACGGAAAAATACCTCACAGTTTAACACAGGAAATTTGAATTAAGATTCATTCTTCAATTCTTGCTTTTCCCAAATATCAAAGCGAGTCGGCCTGCTAGGTAATTCCCATTCAAAGAACAATGTTTGCAGAGCTGTACTTGCCAAGACACTAAATAAAGTAGCTTCGCATAACAGAATAAATATAAATTTCAAACTTTTTTTTTTCCTCCTAAATGAAGCATGAACTCCAAAAAGGGGGGAGAACAAAAACATAGATATATATAAAAACAAAAAAAAACAAACGGAAAATACCTCACAGTTTAACACAGGAAATTTGAATTAAGATTCATTCTTCAATTCTTGCTTTTCCCAAATATCAAAGCGAGTCGGCCTGCTAGGTAAATTCCCATTCAAAGAACAACACGTGGCATGGAGCTGTAATGCATGCTGGATAATCTGGCCAAAGTAGCTTCGCATAACAGAATAAATATAAATTTCAAACTTTTTTTTTTCCTCCTAAATGAAGCATAACCCCAAAAAGGGGGGGGGAGAACAAAACATAGATATATATAAAAACAAAAAACAAAAAAAAAAACAAACGGAAAATACCTCACAAGCTAACACAGGAAATTTGAATTAAGATTCATTCTTCAATTCTGTTTTCCAAATATCAAAGCGAGTCGGCCTGCTAGGTAAATTCCCATTCAAAGAACAACACGTGGCATGGAGCTGTAATGGCTGCTGATAATGGCCAAAGTAGCTTCGCATAACAGAATAAATATAAATTTCAAACTTTTTTTTTTCCTCCTAAATGAAGCATGAACTCCAAAAGGGGGGAGAACAAAAACATAGATATATATAAAAACAAAAAAAAAAAAAACAACCGGAAAATACCTCACAGTTTAACACAGGAAATTTGAATTAAGATTCATTCTTCAATTCTTGCTTTTCCCAAATATCAAGCGAGTCGGCCTGCTAGGTAAATTCCTCATTCAAAGAACAACACGTGGCATGGAGCTGTAATGGCTGCTGATAACTTGCCAAAGTAGCTTCGCATAACAGAATAAATATAAATTTCAAACTTTTTTTTTTCCTCCTAAATGAAGCATGAACTCCAAAAAGGGGGGGAGAACAAAACATAGATATATATAAAAACAAAAAAAAAAAAAAAACAAACGGAAAATACCTCACAGTTTAACACAGGAAATTTGAATTAAGATTCATTCTTCAATTCTTGCTTTTCCCAAATATCAAAGCGAGTCGGCCTGCTAGGTAAATTCCCATTCAAAGAACAAAATACGGCATGGAGCTGTAATGGCTGCTGATAACTTGGCCAAAGTAGCTTCGCATAACAGAATAAATATAAATTTCAAACTTTTTTTTTTCCTCCTAAATGAAGCATGAACTCCAAAAAGGGGGGAGAACAAAAAACATAGATATATATAAAAAAAAAAAAAAAAAAAAAAAAACAAACGGAAAATACCTCACAGTTTAACACAGGAAATTTGAATTAAGATTCATTCTTCAATTCTTGCTTTTCCCAAATATCAAAGCGAGTCGGCCTGCTAGGTAAATTCCCATTCAAAGAACAACACGTGGCATGGAGCTGTAATGGCTGCTGATAACTTGGCCAAAGTAGCTTCGCATAACAGAATAAATATAAATTTCAAACTTTTTTTTTTTCCTCCTAAAATGAAGCATAACCCAAAAAAGGGGGGGAGAACAAAACATAGATATATATAAAAACAAAAAAAAAAAAAAAAAAAACAAACGGAAAATACCTCACAGTTTAACACAGGAAATTTGAATTAAGATTCATTCTTCAATTCTTGCTTTTCCCAAATATCAAAGCGAGTCGGCCTTAAGTTAGGAAATTCCCATTCAAAGAACAACACGCGGCATGGAGCGAATGGCTGCATTAAGTATGGTAGTAAAGTTGTGTGTGTAACAAACCTGACTACTCGACATCTCTGAATACTTTCACATATTATAACTGAGTTGGCTGTGTACTGTTTGACTTTCATATTCACAATGACCCAATAAGCACACCCTTCAAATAATGCACAGGGATTTTAGCAAAACATTTTCTGTTGGGTCTGTCAAACCTTTTCACTCCCAGTCCAAAATGGTTCTCTACAACATCGGGCTTTTCCCAGAGTGAAAATGATTGCAGATGAGATTATGAAAAACACAAGAGAGTTGGTGACGATCCTTAAACAGAATTTTAAAGACAAAATAGAAGTGAAGCTGATATAAGTTCATGATATTCTGAAGAGAATACTTTTAAGCAGACTAAGGAGTCATTAAGATGTGCATTGTGGTGCAGTGGATATCGACTTGGAACAACAAATCGGGGTGCCAAGTTCGAATTGAATTCCTTACTTACACACAAATACACTTTCCTCCAGTTATGGGTTAAATAAGAGGACAGATTGGGTTCTCTAGCCTTATGTGGCAACCAGTTTATCGCAGAAAGCTATGGTAACCTACTGCGGGATAATCTTCTGCCTAGTCAGTCATCTCTCTTTTGAGACATGATCGCCCAAAGCGTGTATCACGTATGGCACTTAACTGACTGACTGAATATGATAGTTGGAAAAAAAAAAGCTTCTACTGTATATAAAGTGAGGGATCGGTTTTTTATTGTTATGAAGTAATAAACTGATCCCCCACTAATTATTAATATAATGATAAAATCCATCTCTTCTCACTCCAGCTATGAGCTAAATGGCAGGATAGATTGGGTTCTATAGTCATGGGCAGAAAGTAATTACAACCTACTGCGGGATAATCTTCTGCCCAGTCAGTCATCTCCCTTTCGAGACATGATCGGCCAAAGTGTGTATCACATATGGCACTTAACTGACTGATAGTCATTGCCTGAATGAGTTTATTTATTTTAATTTTTTTTTTTTTTTTTTTTTTTTTTTTTTTTTTTTAGAGTATTGTTCATTCAATGCAAGGCCCAGGAGTCACTCAGGGTAGTGGTTTATGGAATAATGTTGTTGTAAGAGTGTAAAGGGAGGAAGTAAGATGTGCATATTATGAGTATATGTAGGACAGATAACGGTTGACCCTAGAATTAAAAAAGTTATGATTGTAGTAACTGGGTAAGCATCCTATTTGGAGTCTGCTGTATAAAGCTCTTGGGAAGAAGCTAAGTTGAACTTCCTCCTAACAAATGATATATGAAGGGAATGAGGATGAGTTGACTCTATGTATGTGGCATATGAGTTCTAACTGTGAAGATCTGAACTGGTGGAAATAAGGAGTGTTGCTTGTCTGAAAATTTGCCTCCAAGCGAATATCAGTAGAGTAGCAAGAAGAGACTAGCAGCCATTGTGTTTTCTAAAAAAAAAAGCCAAAAAAAAGACTATCTAGACTTGTTCTAAAGTAGACATTTAGCGAGTCATTTTTTGGTAGAAGCTCCTACAGTCATTCGGAAACACTGTGGGCTGTAATCATCATTATTTCTGTTGTTGCTGCTGCAGTAAGCTCTGTTTGTCTCCCTCTATTTAATACACAATTTACTGCTACTGATTACAGTAAGATTTCTGCTATTTTGTTATTAAAGTCTTTCAAATTCACTCTTAATTTTTTTCTGTATTTCTTACTGTCTCTCCTTCCATCTCTTTATCCTATTGTCTTTCTCCATCACTGAATTTCCCTTTTTGTTTCTACAGCAAAGCACTGAATTGCTAACTAGCAGAAGAGTTGCTCTTGTGTCATTTCCAGATTCTATTGGCCATTCAAGACCAACGCCTATATATCTGATAATTCATTTAAGCTCACCATCTCCAAAATAGGATAGTCAGCATTAAATAGGTGATAGGCAAATACTACAATTCCATTTTAAGCCACCATCTACCCTAAGGAAAATCTGGGGAGACGGAATGTTTATATCGGAATTTTCGCGGGAATTTGGAAGCAACTGCTTTATACCCACAGGCACTTCTTCACCAACCCTAGTTTAAAATACCAAACTGCACTTTCTAGGAAATACTGGGAATTAAAAGAAATTAACTTAGATCCCCAAATAAAATGGGAACTCATAAGCAAGGCTAAGACCCCTAATAGCATAAGAGATAGGTGTATTCTATGTTTGACAGAAAAAAATTAAAATTTTAAAATTTCAAGACCAAAATATTCTTCTTAACAAAATTATCTGATTTCCCCAGTTAGTCCTGATAAAAAAAATTGCAAAAACGTTTTTAAAGTTGACCTAGCAGTTACCTCCACACCACTTACCCTGCCAACCCTCGGGTCAGGCCCCATACCTCCCACTACTAAGGAAGAATTACTACTGACTCCGTCCCCCTGCCCAACCCCAAAAAAACCAATACTTCTCAACCCCTTCCTTTACCTAAACTAACCTCTGAGCTTAGAATTTTCTTCATTCTCTGTTTAGAAGGGGTCGAAGAATGCATGCTTTAAAATGACATCTTGAAAATGGCTATTTCCCCACTAAGTTTTATCTGAATTTACAGATAAAGAAATATATATATATATATATATATATGAAATGATTTGTTTCAACATTATTTTTAATTGATACTCATATTGAAGTAGATATTCTATACATAATCAAATAGTATTATATATTTATTTCTACCAGCCTGATTATATACGATAAATTTTTATTAGGAAAATGTGTCATTTGGCAGAATTTGAAGCTGCGACACCTATCCACATAGGAGAAGACATCAAGTGATCTGGCGTGTCTTAGACCTCCCAACCACAAATGACCATCAGTCTAAACAAAGTCAAATCAAGCTTTTATAACACAATTTTCGATTCACCGTAATAACCATATAAAATTGTATGATAGGCGTAATTTGACTTTGTTTAGATTGATCATCATTCAGTTTATATATATATATATATATATATATATATATATAAGCAGTATAGCCCGGCATTGGTCGGGTGTAATGAAAGCTTTAAAACTAATCCATGGTTCTGGAGCTCAGACTCTTTGGACATTAGCACGAAAGACTAAAAAGCAACAGTTTCCAGTTAAAGTGAAAATGTAGACTGAAAGAAAAATGAATGGATGTAAGTCAAATTTTGATTTCCTGGTATCGATATCAAATAAATTGTTTTCATCGTAAACTGAATTTTGAAGGCTAAATAAGACCTCTGAGTAAATGGTATCATGGCTGAGACTAAGAACTACAATTATACCTATTTAGAGCCAAACCCGAAGCAAAAACTAAAATAAAAGGGCTGAAAAAAATAGACATACAGGCAGATAAACAAACACACACACACACACACAAACATCTTGCCTTTTATATATATATATATATATATATATATTATTGATTTTCTGCACTATTGTAAGAACTACAACCTTGAAACTTCTGAATATCATTTCTTATGTCTTTATCTATGAGTGTATCAAATTTGATTAAAAGCAGACCACTCCTTCTATAACCCGATTTTTTTTTGATTATCGATTTTCAATATTTATCGGGGGTACCTCGACACAAAATCTAGCTCAGAACACTCACAGATGCTTATAGTACAACTGTATAAATTTTCAAGAAAATCAGTTCAGCCGTTTCAGAGTCTATAGGTAATGGACACGCACACACAAAGTTCCATTTATAAATAAGTTTATATATATATATATATATATATATATATTAATATTTTTTTTAAAAAGAAACCATGATTTTGTTTTAATTTTTATAAATTTAGAATGATTACTGGATTTTATGATGGGAATTGGAATTAGCGTGTTGAAATCTGAAGACCCACCCTATTGTACTTGCAGCAATTGCAGATTAAAAGTAAAACACATCCTGATCAAATGTGGAAATTATACTCATAAATGCAGTAAAGTTACAATGTCCCAAATTTACAAATATTGTTTCCCAGTTTCTGAAAGAAAAAGGGATTTTTAAACTCTTTTAGAGAATTTTATCCAAAAATGATAGGTAAGAAAACAAAAAACTAATCTCTAAAAATTGACTGGTTCTCTCAGAATGGATCAACTCAAAATTTATAGAATTTTCAAAGCAAATCCTTAGATTATTGAGATTCTTTTATTTAAAAGTGACTTCATCTGGAAAATCACTTGAATATAAAAATAACTTGTATGATATCGTCTGAGATATATATATATATATATATATATATATATATATATATATATGAAATAGGCTTATACTTCCGAATTACCATGAAATAACGCGTCTGTCTTAATTTTTCTTATCTATATATATATATATATATATATATATATATATATATATATATTGTTTAATTCCTTAGTTTCTGGTCATAAAGTTAGACAAGTGCACATTTGTATTAAAAATTGTTCAATACAATTGTAGAACTTTTGAATATTTTCCATTTGTAAACGAGTTATTACGCAACCTAGGTTTCTCCCATGAGTGGTGTCTTCAGGCAATTTGCAATAACTGATTTTACAGTTTACCATTTGTTTTTAAGAACACTCACGTAAGGGTGTTTTTTGTTTTTTTTAATGCACAATTTTTAAAATTACAAGGAATTATGGTGTTTTCATCCATGGTTGTATACCTCATAATAACTCATTTACAAATGGAAAACACCCACACACACACATACATATATATATATATATATATATATATATATATATATAATTTAATTCTCTTTATTGTTAATAACTTAAATGTTCTATGTTTACTGTGTGTTAATATTTATTCTTTGATAAAGCTTAGACCCGATAAAAAAAATCAACAATTACTGTGATTTTTTTGTTGTCTTTCAACGATATCACCATCAAATATATCAGACGGTACGAACGGATCCTACACAAAATTAATAGACAAAACTTGTCTATATTATTCAATGAAACCTGCATTAATACATATATATATATATATCTATATATATGTGTGTGTGTGTTTTCCATTTGTAAACAAGTTATTACGTGACCTAGGTTTCTACCATGAGTGCTGTATGAAAAAATATCTGCTTTGGTGCAAAATGACCCATGAGGGCTGATGTACTGTTAAACAAAATTTAACCTAACCTCTTCCTTCTATCCTAATCAGTTTTTTATTTCTCTCTCTCTCTCTCTCTCTCTCTCTCTCTCTCTCTCTCTCCTTGATTAGTTACCATTACCTTCACTCATGCTAACCATTCCAGTCTTCATCCCTTTTGTTATTATCGATTACAGAAGAGCAAACTTTTCTTCCCCCCACCCACTTTTTCCGAAGCCCAATATTATTCCCGTCACATGCGCATCTGTTAAAAGATGAAAAGAGAAAAGCAAATAAATCACTAAAACGGCCGGTAATTTCTGATTTGGGATTACATTGGGCAAGTAGGAAATGAAGTGGTGCTTTCAAGTGTTAATGCATGTTTTAGAAATATAGGATTTGTTTCTGTTTGTCTTTCTCTGCCATTCTCTTCATTTCCCTCTCACTTCTCTGTTTCACTATTTGCTTTCTCCTTGTTTGCTCTCTTTCCTTCCTTCACGATTTATCTCTTTCTGTTTCTTGGCAGATCTGCTTGTTTCCCTCTCTTTTCACCACCCTCTCTCTACCCACATGTTTGTCTCTCCCTCTGTCTGTTTGTGTATATCTCTGTCTACTAGTCTGTGTGTTTTTCTCTCTCTGTCGCTGTCTATTAGCCTGTGTGTATGTCTTTCTCTCTCTCTCTCTGTTTTTTTCTCTCTCTCTGTGTCTGCTAGTCTGTGTGTGTATCTCTCTCTGTCTGCTAGTTTTTTTGTTTTTTTTAATCATTTCACCCCGAGCAACAGAAAGCTGCGAAAGCAGGTGCGATGACAGATACATAGGTGGAGAGAAAGGGAAGGTTATACAGGGGAGGGGAGAGAGCTAGAGTCCAGTGGTTAGTAGATGAGTATTGACTTTGCATTTAAATTTCTGGAGGTTGTAGCCATCAGGAAAGCAAGAATACGGAAGCCAGTTCCACAGGCGGGAAGTGCGAGAGAGGAAGCTGCAGGAGTAGAATTGTCGTCTGCATTTGGCTAACCTGACTGTGAATGGGTGGGACCCAGTTGCCAGTCTGGTTGCACGAGTAAACACCTGTTGAGGAAGCATCATTGACTTAAGCTCATCCGAGCAGAAGCCATGAAAGTATTTATAGAAGAGACAAAGGGAGGCCACATTTCGACGATGGGGAAGTGGCTGCAGTCGAGTCGCCAGATCAGTACGTATCACATTACAGACTCTCCTTTGGAGCTTGTCAAGAACACTGAGGAGAAAGGCAGGGGCGCCTGACCATAAATGGCAGCAGTACTCCATGCATGGACGGATGGTTGACTTGTATATATGCAGGATGGATTCAGGTGGAAAAAACATCCTGGATCGACATAGTGACCCAATCTTCTTAGCAGTAGATTTTGCTATGGATTCAATATAGTGCTTCCATTTGAGGTCTGAGGACAGGGTAAGTCCGAGGAGGCGTAGTGTATTACTCTCAGGGAGAATCACTTGGTCCATGCTTATGGGAGGCAGAAGAGGTTGCCTGTAATGGTTGACAGACAAGAGCTTGGTCTTAGATGAATTGAAGTTGACAAGCCACTTCTTGCCCCAGTTCACCACAGAGTGTAGATCCTGCTCAAGGTCAGCAGCGAGATTATGTCTGTCCGCCATGACAGGTTTCTTACTGGAGCGAGAGTATATTGTAGTGTCATCTGCGTAGATGCCTACTTGGGACTTGATCTCATCTGGGAGGTCATTGATGAAAATAAGGAAGAGCGTCGGGCCCAGGATAGAGCCCTGTGGGAAACCAGCATTCGTGCTGTAGGACAAAGAGGCACGCCCATTCAGAACAACCTTCATTTTGCGGTTATTTAAGAAAGATTGGTTTAGGTCAAGCAGACGACCGGTAATACCATAACCACGTAGTCTGTGCGTGTCTCTCTCTGTCTGCTAGTCTGTGCGTGTCTCTCTCCGTCTGCTAGTCTGTGCGTGTCTCTCTCCGTCTGCTAGTCTGTGCGTGTCTCTCTCCGTCTGCTAGTCTGTGCGTGTCTCTCTCCGTGTCTCTCTCCTCCGTCTGCTAGTCTGTGCGTGTGTCTCTCTCTCTCTCTCTCTCTTTCTCTGTCTGCTAGTCTGTGCGTGTGTCTTTCTCTCTCTCTCTGTCTACTAGTGTGTGTATCTTTCTCTCCCTCCCTCTGTCTACTAGTGTGTGTCTTTCTCTGTCTCCCAGTGTGTGTCTTTCTCTCTCTCTCTCTCTCTCTTTCCCTCTGTCTACTAGCTTGTGTGTGTCTCTCTCTCTCTCTCTCTGTCTACTAGTGTGTGTGTGTATCTCTCTGTCCACTTCCTCTCTTTTTTTCTCCCTCTCTCTCTCTCTTTGTCCACTACTTGTGTTTCTTTCTCTTTCTTCAACTTTTGGCTTTTGTTTGGGCTTGCTCACAGATACATGAGCCAAAGCATTATGGCCATCCACTTAATAAGATATTGATCCTTCATGTGTTTACACAACAAGACCCTTAAAATTCTTTTCTGGAATTGAGTCACAAGAATTTACCAAAGAGTTCTTTAACTACTGCCAATTATATGGTAATAGTTTTGCATAGCAAACTTGTTGGTCCCCTAATTGCTCAATAGCCTTGCACCAAATATAACCAAAGCCCCATAAATAACTACATATATACAAGTATGTATATATGTAATGATTTATATAAGACTAGCATTATAGTCTGGCGTTGCTCAGGTGTAATGAAAGCTTTAAAACTAATCCATGGTCCTGGAGCTCAGACTCTTTGGACGTTGGCACGAAAGACTAAAAAGCAATAGTTGTTTCCAGTTAAAGTGAAACTGTAGACCGAAATAAAAATGAATGGATGTAAGTCAAATTTCAATTTCCTGGTATCGATATCAAATAAATTTTTTTCGTCGTAAATTGGATTTTGAAGGTTAAATAAGACCTCTGAGTAAATGGTATCATGACTGAGACTAAGAACTATAATTATACCTACTGAGAGCCAAACCCAAAGCAAAAACTAAAATAAAAGGGCTGAAAAAAATACAGACATACGGGCAGATAAACGGACACACACACACACACACACACACAAACATCTTGTTTTATATATATATATAATCGATTTTCTGCACTATTCTAAGAACTGAAGCCTTGAAACTTCTGAATATCGTTTCTTAGGTCTTTGTCTATGAATGTATCAAATTTGATTAAAACCGGATCACTCCTTCTATGACCCGATTTTTTTTTCAATTTTCAATATTTATTGAGGATACCTTAACACAAAACCTAGCTAAGAACACTCACAGACGCTTGTACAACTGTAAATTTTCACAAAAATCGTTTCAGAGTCTATAGGTAACGGAAACGCACACGCACACACACACACACACACACATACACACACAAAGTTCCATTTATAAATAAGTTTAGATTTTTAGATTGACTTGTCTTTTTTAGTTTGCTAGTTAGAGTATTGGAAAATTTGAGATTTAATTTATTTCTCATGAGAAACTGCGAACATATTAATTTTTGAAAAACTTCTTGATTTGTTATGTAAGAAGGACCAAATAATTCTCCAAGCTTATAGAATTTAAATGCAATGTCAGTTGCCATCTTCCACCTCCCTAAATCTTATCCTTTCTTTGGTACCTCATGTACCCTGTTCTTCTCTCTCTGTAACCCAGTGGCAGTCCTGCCTTGTTTTTGGAGAAACAATTAAAAAAAAAGTTTTAAGACCAAACGATATATGCAAAAATGGTTATTAGAATAAAATATCTGCATTTCTTTACAAAGACGCCTGCTCCAAAAAGAAAAAATATTATCCAATCTAAATTTTTTATATAGTTTAAAAAAAAAACAAATATAGATCCTGTATTCTATTCTGTCAATCTATTATGGTTTAGACATTTTCTGCCAATAGAAATTTTGCTTCAACTAAGAAGAGTCTATTCTTTGTTTATTTTGATGTTTTTTTTTGTTTTATTTTTGTTTTTGTACCACATTCTTTGTGTGGGTGAAACTAAAGATTATTGGTGTAACAATAGCTGTCTTGGTTGGTTATATTATCTGGTTGTATTATGGATGGTTGGCTGACATTTTCAGCCATTAATATCTGTTGGCACCAGCAGCAGGCAAGTGTGTGTATATATGATTTGTATACACTTTTCTGAAGCATATAAAAGTGCTCTATATCAAATAATTTTAAAAGTGCTTTTTAATACACATCAGAATATATTTTTTGATTAAGAGACTGTTTCATGAAGTGCAATTTTTCAAAACAGGTGTTTGTTTTTCTTTTTCTGCAATAACTGTTAATACATCAGCAGTTGATGTCAAGAAATGAAAGCCATATTGTTTGTCTGAAAAAAAGGCCCTGCTTTGTGAGATACTTAACTGATTCAGCATTGATTAGGGCCCCAAGCAGTTTGCTAAAAAGAGGTACAAGGTCAATAGGCTGATAGTTAGGTCAGACAGTTCACTTGAGTTCTTAAAGATTTGAACAACAGATAATGATTTCCAACAAGCAAGAGAGCGAGGCATTTATTATAGTTTAGAGAGAACAAGATCCAGTTTGGGAGCAGAAATTCTCAAGGACTATCACAGAAAAATCATCAGGTCTGCATGATTTGTGGAGATTCAGATGAGAAATAATAGCAGAAATCATAGAGGTTATATGCATATCATTCAACAGAGACTCAGTTTTAAGCAGAAATTTAAGCAGGGAAACTCCAGATGAATCAAGAGTAGAATTTAAAGAGAATTTACAGATGAAAAGTTTAGCTTTATCAGCAGAAGATGTTAACACCTCAAATTGATTGAAGAGACGAAGAATACAAAAAATTACTGTTTCTGACAGATCTGAATAAGACTACCACCACCTTAAAATTTGTTTTTATTTTTTTAATTTTTTTACTTTTTGCAATGCAATCTTATCAATTGCACCCTAAAGTTTCCAATTATCAAAAGAAATTTGGAAAAATTTCAATATATAAACAGTTGGTGGTGGTGGTGGGGGCTCAGTTTTTCATACAATGTTATAGTAAATCGATCCTCCATTTTGGAACCACTCACCGGTACAACATTACCACCACCTGTAAATTTGTTGATTATCAATTCTTTTTTACTTTTTTCAGTGCAATTTTATCAATTAAACCCTAGACTTTCCGAATGGCTAAAAAAATTTGTAAAATTTTCAACATTTAAACAATTTTAGGCGGATGAGGTGAGCTCAGTTTTTCATACAACTTTATGGTAAATTGATCCTATGCAATTAACTTTTTAGCTTGCGCATAGTCAACATTCAGTTCCATCAACATTTGTCATGTGGAAGGCAAATGTAAGTCTACACAAATTATCTAACAAGCCAACATCTTTCCCAAAAATGATTATCCAAGTTTACATTGAAATTTTGGCAAGAGAATTTATACTACATTACTACTCCCATTAACACTACTTTTCCAACCTCAATCTAAATTTTCAAACTTCCCTTTCCTGAATATTTTGGGAAATGGAAGAGGGGCTTAACCCAATAGTGAGTTGGAAATTAATAGGTTCTGCCCACAATCCCAATAACCTTTATAATGGATGCTTAGTTGAACAAATTAAAATATTAAAATACCTTAAGTAAAATTTGATTTTAAACTTGAGAAAAGAGTGTATAAGCAAGTGCAGACATAAATTTAAATTTGAGTTTAAACTTAATCTAAAATTAAGATTCCTTAAAATAGTTGTTTCATTTCTTCTTTTAGCCCTATAATTAAAATAAATTATAATAACTTCCCTTTGGTATTAACATTATTTTTAGCCCTTTAACAGTAACTTTGATAAACTGTAATTTTGTCTGACCTCTTCTTTTCTTTTTTTTTTTTATTTATTTTTTTGTATCTCTTTTTGTGACGGTCATCTGTGATTTGTGGCAAACATTTTTCCAGTAGCAATGATCTCTTTCTTTTTCCCTACCCTTAATTCTGTTTTTTTATACACACACAAACAAACAAATTAAATTTATTTTCCCATGTTTTGGTCTCACTGACAAGATGGGTGGTTAAAAATGGCTGTTGAACTGGCCATACTTAATAAAAAAATAAGATGTAGCAAATTGCTCAATAATTTCCAGGCTTGACATATAGATGGCACCACTAATAAAAAAATCTATATGATTTTTATAAAGTACTAACCTTCAAATGGCACATGACAGAATTTGGGCCCAACTGGATTATTAGTTTACAAATTAGTTATTTAAGTGAAGCTACTGTTGCAAATTCAAAACAATGAAAAATTTGAATTTTGTAGGTTGATAAAGCATTGCTTTTTGATGGAAAAAAATTCTGCTCAAGCAAAGCAATGGTTGGATAAGCATTATTTGAACTCTGTTTCATCAGAAACAATGGTTAAGAGGTGGTATGCTGACTTTAAACACAGTCGAACAGACACAAATGATGCTAAACACTCAGGTTGACCAAAATCGGCAGTTGTCCGAGAAAACATCAAAATAATTCACAAACTAATTTTAGTCAATCGTAAATTGAAGTTGCAGGAGATAGCAGAAGAGTTGAACATATTAGAAGGCAGTGTATTAACCATTTTGCATGAACATTTGTCAATGAGAAATCTGTGTTTAAAGTGAGGACCGCGTTTGCTCACAGTTGATAAAAAAAACAACACATCGACAACTCAGAGCATTGTTTGCAACAGTTTCAATGCAATAAGGAGTTTTTGCATAAATATGTGACAATGAATGAAACATGGATCCACTGCTTCACTTCTGAGTCAAATTGGCATTCAACTGAGTGGACAGCAGCAGGTAAAAGCCGTCCAAAGTGACCAAAGATGCAAACATCAGCAGGCAAGGTTTTGGACTCCATATTTCGGAATGCACAAGGTATTTTGTTCGATTACCTTGAGAAAGGAAGAACCATCAATAGCAAATATTATATAGCATTATTGGTGTGCTTGAAGGAAGAAATTAGCAAAAAAGGGCCAGAAATGAAGACAAAAAGTGATCTTTCTTCAAGACAACGCACCATGTCACAAGTCGATCACAACTATGGCAAAACTAAATGAATTGCACTTCGAATTGCTTTTGCATCAACCCTATTCTTCAGATCTGGCCCCCAGTAACTACTGGCTGTTTGCAGACCTCAAAAAATGCTTCAGGAAAAGAGATTTGGCTTCAATGAAGTAATATCAGAAACTGAGGTGTATTTTGAGGCCAAAGACAAATCGTTTTACAAAAAGACATCAAATTGTTAGAGTAGCATTGGAATCAGTGTATCCCCCTAGGAGGAGACTATGTTGACGAATAAAGTCAAATTTTGCCTAAAAGTTGTTGTTTTATTAGTTAGGCTCAGGATTTATTGAGTGATGATTTGTGTGTGTGTGTGTGTGTGTGTGTGTGTATATATATATATATATATATATATATATATATATATAAATTTCTTTTTTAGAATAGCCATTATACTTAATAGATACATATGTTTGACTAGACATCTGATTTGAGAAAATGGTTAAACAATGAAATTAATGTCAATTGACTTAATGATCAAAAGTCTTAGGAAAATGTCCCCCTCCCCTTAAACAAAGATCAAACCTACATTACCTTTTTAATCTGGGGAAACCACTTTCAAGTCAAGTGTTTCTTTCCATGGAAAACCATTACAGCTAAGTAAAGTTCAAATAGTCTAGTTAAGAATTGTACATCACTTGTTGGGAAGTACATTTTCTTGAGTAAGTCTTTTTATATCTAAGCTAGTGATCATTAATTTAACTAAAAGAAAAACCAAAAATAAGTAAAATAACTTGGCATTCATGTTGGAAGCTCTAATATGAATGTGTGTGTGTGTGTGTGTGTGTGTGTGTGTAATCTAGAAAATTTTTTAGATATTCTACAATTTTATGGGTAATACGTATTTCACAGCCAATAACTTGCTGCTCATCAGACCCAAATGATACAACAGTTAATATTCAAAATCATCCAGAAAAGAATCACATTCAGACTCTCACCTGCCCATATCGAGAATAGATATTTGTAATGGTAATCTAACGAAAACATTTCCTCACTCATTCAAAAAAAAGAAAAAGAAAAATATTGAAAAA
This sequence comes from Ascarosepion bandense, assembly GCA_037127315.1. Taxonomy (NCBI): domain Eukaryota; kingdom Metazoa; phylum Mollusca; class Cephalopoda; order Sepiida; family Sepiidae; genus Ascarosepion; species Ascarosepion bandense. The sequence goes on from JBBBDQ010001566.1 coordinate 1,012,735, forward strand.
TCATGAACAGGAAAAGAAAAGGAATGAAGAACGAACAGTATAAGGAGAAAAGAAGTTAATGTCTTAGCTCGACACCAGCGTCTATTGCAATTCATCTGCTTTCTTAAAAAAACATGACATGGAAATTTAACATTAAATTTAGTTTTAAGGATAATGGGATGTATCTATGGTATAAAAATAAATGGTAAATCATGCTTTTTAATACAAATAAAAATATAACTACTAGTAGTATTATATTATAAATATAGTTATAATAATTAAAAAATATATAAGAAAATGATAAATAAAATATTAAAAAACAATCTTAAAAATGATCTTATAATGTAGTGGCAAATGTAAAAAATAGTATATGAAACAAAGGAAATTGTTTTATTAAAGACACATTTCACCTGTGAAAACACCTTTTTGAGGTGTTTGGTATTATAGGATTTGAAATCGGGGATATTTTTTTTATACTTATATACATGTACATACATACTCTGGGAGCAAAAAAAGTGGGAGTTAAAAAAAGGAAAGCACTCAAGTCCATAACTGAAACAGCGGAAAGAACAGCTAATTGGTTATGGATCAAAAGAGTGAGTGCCTGGATTTCAAAACAAATTGTTAGCTAAAATTCCCTGAAATTCTGCATTTCTGATTTCTCTTCATTTTATTAGTACTCGTAAATAAGATAAAATGCATAAATAAGTTTAAATTAATATATCGTGATTAATTCGTAGGCAAGCCCCCCCCCTTTTTTTAAATAGCCGTACAAAAGGTAAATTGTTTCACATTTTCAGATGAGCTCATGTACGGTTTGCCTCTAAATGGAAAGTGGCTCTGACTGTCGCCAATCAGAAGCACTTGCAAGGTTTCGTACCGGGCCCAAACGTAATCTTCCCAGTGTTTGAAAGTGCTTATCAAGGGTGGACCAGAAACTGATTATCTCTGGTCGGGTCGGCGCAGTGAGGTGGGTATGATGTGGAAAGACCTGAAACCCCCTAGTGATCCTCGCGATGACATCACTGACGACACCCTCTAGTGCCCCCACTACGGTGCGTATGTTTGAAAACATACACCAGGTTTATACATGTATTAGAGACCATTTATTCATACTCCTATGCATATATATATATATATATATACCTATACAGACGTACTCACAAGTATATATAGTGATTTTTCTAAGCTAGTTTAGATGTGGCACAAGGCCTAAAGTAATAGGCATCCAGTGAGGATTAAACTCACTACTCAGTTGAAATGGTCCAAGCGAGACAAGCTTGTTAACCAGTACACCATCTTGAGGTGCCCAGAAACAACTATATCGATGAACCATTTTTTATTGCTTCGTGGGATATGTATACCCCCACTCACTACTTTAAACTTCTGACTAATAAATTTACTAGCACATATAGACGAGGCAAAGATAAGAGGCAAAGATAAGAATATGATATCTGAGATCAACTGTGATACTGCTAAATTAAATAAACTAAATATTAACTAAATATTACTGATAGCATAGGGAAAGTCAACACTAAAAATGCTTATCCTTTTATTTAAAAATCATAAACCCGACTATGAGAATAATGCACAATCTCTAGAGACCTACTCGTAAATTGTATTAATTTTGCTAGAAACTATGTAGAGATCATAGACGAAGAATCTAATATTATTCTAGAAGCTAGTAAATCATTCCTAACTCTAAAAGTTTCAATGGTAACTTTGATATTCCTATGGGGGTGTTTGATTCACCCCAAGTTGCCAATTTAGTAAGCATATACATTTTAGACACTATTAGCAGATTGTAGATCCTAAACGAATGGGCCTAAGCTGAGATGAGGAACTTGTGTCCATCCCTAATAGTAATGGTTCCTTGACTACAAAGATCCAGAAAAAAAAATCATTAGGCTTATAAATACGAAGATTTAAAATTGTGATTTTTTTTTTTCTAACCTAAAGATTGTTAATTACATAGACATCACCCTTAATCTCAATAATAATTCCTTCAAGCCATACCATAAAGAGAATGAAATCCTTAGTTACATTAATATTAATTCTAACCCTCCAAATGCCATTGTGAAACAGATACCTAGGACTGTTAACACCAGAATTAGCTGATTATCTTCCAACCTTAGGATCTTTAGTGAAAACAGAAAGCTGTATGATGAAGCTCTCAAAAGTAGTGGCTATAAAGATAGATTAGTGTATCTAACACTCATTTTGTGGACTATCAAATATTAACATTGGACAATTTTTTCCTGAAATTAGTAAGTAAGCACTTTCACAGCAATAACCATCTGAATAAAGTATTTAATAGAAAAACAATTAAAGTCAGCTATTCCTGCACTAGTGATATGTACAGCGTCACTTCACATAATAGCTTGGTTTTAAGGAATTTCTATTAGATGTGCATTGTAGTGCAATGGATATTGACTCAGAACATCAAATCAGGGAGCCAAGTTCGAATTCCAGTTAAATTTCTTGCATTCACTTACACACAAATACCCTTGAAAAAGGTATTAATTCATCTCTCTTCTCCAGTTATAGGTTAAATAATAGGACAGATTGGGTTTTATAGCCTTGGCTGGCAACCAGTCTACCACAGAAAGCAATGGTAACCTACTGCAGGATAATCTTCTGTCCAGTCAGTCATGTCTCTTTTGAGATATTATCACCCAAAGCATGTATCACATATGGCACTTTACTGACTGACTGAATTTAATCGAAAACATAATTAAAACTTCTACTGTACATAAAGAGAGGGATCAGTTTTCTATTGTTATGAAGTAATGAGCTGATCCCCACTAATAATACTTAATATAATCTATTTCATCTCCTTCCAGCTATGAGTTAAATGGCAGGATAGATTGGGTTCTATAGCCTTGGCTGGCAACCAGTCTACCACAGAAAGCAATGGCAACCTACTGTGGGATAATCTTCTGCTCAGTCAGTCTAGTCTCTTTTGAAACATATCGTCCAAAGCGTGTATCACGTATGGCACTTAACTGACTGACTATAGAACCAATATTAAATCAGGTATTGTACTTCTTGCAATTGCAGATCCAAAGATTGTCTTGTTGAAGGTAGATGTTGCTCTACCAAGATACCATTTCCTCCAGAAGGTGGAGGTTTTATTCTCATAGGCACACTTTTACCAACCCTAAATTAAAATTTCAAAAAGCCTTTTCCTTTAAATATTGGGAACTGAAGAAAGAAGGCCTGAACCCACAGATAGATTGAAAATTAATAGACTCCGCACATACTCCCAATAGTCTGAGGGATAAATGTAATCTGTGATTAGTAGAAAAAATTAGGATATTAGAATATCATAATGAGAATTTACTTATCGTAACAAGTTGGTTAGCAAGTGTTGTCATAAAATTAGATTTAAACTCCCTTAATAGGTAGTAACCTGTTCTCTTTCATCCCATTTAATTGTTACATTAATTTTTAGCCTAAATTTATTGATACTGGTTAGAATTTGGCTCAAAGATGAAGGAAAAACTTGAAGCAACTAAAATGTGGTTCTACAGAAGGATGCTGCGAATATCATGGACCAAGCAAGTGAACAATGATGAGGTTTTGGAAATGAAAAGGAAATTAATACTGAGCATCAGGAAGAGACAACTAAAGTTCCTGGGACATGCAATGAGGAAGGTGGGCTTAGAGAACCTGATACTAACAAGTCAGAGGGGGGAAAAAGAGACAGAGGAAAGCAGCAGATAACATATTTGAAGGGTCTAAGCAGGTAGATGACAGAACGGGGTTTGCATGTTGTTACAGGAGAAAGCATGCTAAGAGCCACCAGGGATAGGGAGACGTGGAAAGCCATGATCGCCTACATCATGAAAGGACAAGGCACATAGAAGAAGGTTAGAATTTAAATTTATACATGTGATACCCTTAGGTTTATTCCTGCCAGCTATCTCTGACCCTTTAGGCAAGCTACCTTCCCCTTATATTTTTGCTAGTACTACTATCCTCTCTCTCTCTCTCTCTCTCTCTCTCTCTCTTCTTAGCTTCTTCCTTTTTAAAACTAGCATTTATTTCCGGTTATGCTAGAATTTCTTTATTTTTTGTCTTGCTGGAGTTGGTATTGCAGGTTCTTTGAAACCTGTAGAAGTAGCTGTTTCTCAAGTATAAAATATTGAATTTACATATGATATATATATATATATATATATATATATATATATATATATATATTTATTTATGGTTAAATAAAAAGAAGACAAGAGGAAAACTGTATTTAACATGCCTACGCATTTCATTCTGTGATGGACTTTATCAAGGAGAGAAAAAAAAAACAGGGTGCAAATTGATATTTTGGTAGTAGTGGATGGCGGCACTGTCGTGAATTTTTTTTTCCTAATCTCACCTATTCTTATGGAAATGATACTGAAACAGACTAACTACATAATAAAAAGTCCAAGGAAAATGGTTGAATTCCCTTCATTTTAACATCTCGTGACATTACACTACACATGAAGGAATTCTAAAACTAAATATTTTCGGTTAATCTTTTTGAATGATTTGTGAGTGTTTTTATAGTTGCCAACACTGTTTGTTTATAGATACGTAATTTGGAATAAAGCTCATTTTGTCTTTTTTGCCTTGATAAAGTCCATCACAGCACAAAACACATAGGTGAGTTAAAGTTTTCCTCTTTTCTTTTTATCTAACCATCCTGTCCTTAAAAACTAATCCATGGTCCTGGAGCTTTAAAACTAACCCATGGTCCTGGAGCTTTAAAACTAACCCATGGTCCTGGAGCTTTAAAACTAACCCATGGTCCTGGAGCTTTAAAACTAACCCATGGTCCTGGAGCTCAGACTTTTTGGACGTTGGCACGAAAGACTAAAAAGCAATAGTTGTTTCCAGTTAAAGCGAAACTGTAGACTGAAAGAAAAATGAATGGCTGTAAGTCAAATTTTGATTTCCTGGTATCGATATCATATAAGTTTTTTTTGTCGTAAACTGAATTTTGAAGGCTAAATAAGTCCTCTGAGTAAATGGTATCGTGGCTGAGACTAAGAACTAGAATTATACCTACTTAGAGCCAAACCTGAAGCAAAAACTAAAAAGGGCTGAAAAAAATACAGACATACAGGCGGGTAAACACACACACAAACATCTTGCCTTTTATATATATATATATATATATATATATATATTATCGATTTTCTGCACTATTGTAAGAACTGCAACCTTGAAACTTCTGAATATTGTTTTTTATGTCTTTGTCTATGAGTGTATCAAATTTGATTAAAATTGGACCACTTCTTCTATAACCCGATTTTTTTTTCGATTATCGATATTTATCAGGGGTACCTCGACACAAAACCTAGCTAAGAACACTCGCAGATGCTTATAGTACAACTGTGTAAATTTTCAAGGAAATCGGTTCAGCCATTTTGGAGTCTATAGGTAATGGATGCGCACACACACACACACACACACACACACACACACACAAATTTCCATTGATAAATAAGTTTAGATGTTTGGGCTAGAATTATAAGTGTCTGTTTGGTAGGTTGATATGTTTTTTTTAGCACATCTCACAGGAGCTCTCTACAGTTACTTCATTTTGAACACACTTCCAGAACTGCTAGAGGATGTATCCCTGCTAATACAAAAGACGCATGTGGTTTATGCATGATAGGGCTTCAGCACCTTTTAGTCGCATTGTTTACAATGCACTGACATGAAAGATGGATAAATATTAAATAGTTTTGTGGTCTGCACATTCCACTGACCTCAATCCTTTGGATTTTTATCTATGGGGCCATGTAAAACAATTGGTCTAATGCAGCAGACATTAATAATGAAAACACCCTTTATTGTGTCATGAGGGCCTGAAAAGCCATTCGACACTGTGGGAGTATTTGAAAGGGTCCATAAATCAATGATTCAACTGGTGTTTGTGTGTATCGAAGCAAGCAGAGAACATTTTGAACATTTATTATGGGTTGTTGTGTTGAGTTACCATAACAGCATTTTGCCCATATGTTTATATGGACATTTTACCTTTGTTTTAGTGTCTAGAACCTGCCCCCAAAGTTTGTAAAAGTGTTTTTGATACACTCTGTGTGTGGAGAGATGAACCCTTTAGCTATCATTATAGGATCTGTCTAGAAGGACGTTGTGGTGCAGTGGATATCGGCTCGGAGCGAGAAATTGGGTGAGTCGAGTTCGAATTCCAGCTGAATTCATTGCATTCACTTACGCACAAATACCCTTGGGAAAGGTGTTAATCCATCTCATCCCTCCAGTTATGGGTTAAATAACAGGACAGATTGGGTTCTATAGCCTTGGTCAGCAACCAGTCTACCGCAGAAAGCAATGGCAACCTACTGCGGGATAATCTTCTGCCCAGTCAGTCATGTCTCTTTTGAGACATGATCGCCCAAGCGTGTATCACATGTGGCACTTAACTGACTGACTGACTAGAAGGACACTTTGAAAACAAACCTGTAGCAACTGCTCCACTCAATGATGTTGACATTGTCTTTTTGGATATCTGTGGTGGTTGTTTAGACTGTTATTGGTTGTTGTGCATCACCTTTGAACACTTGAGATAATTTTGTGCACAGGTTTGTATTTGTATCTGAAGTGTTGTACTTTTTGATCATCGTTATAGGAGGACATTAAATTCTTCCCTGATAAGATCTTGCCAAACAGGTAAAATGGATGAAGGGGTTTCTTAGAATACCCTCTATGTTCACCAGACCTCATATCACCACTTTTATGGGGATACCTAAAAGAAAGTCTATGCTAACAAACCTGCAACAGTTGCTTAATTGAATAGCCATTGAACAAGAAAGCACACAAATACTAAACATTATTTTGTGATGTTTGCAATTCCATTGTTTTGCATTGTCAGCACTGCCTGACCAGAGTGGACATCAGCTTTGAGTATACATTACGACCATAATTATTAGGCCACCCAAGTTTTAAAAAAAAAATTCATGTATTTCATACTATTTTAGTATTTATTGCCAAGTGGATAATTCTAAATGAAAGTAGAATGGTTCTTTTGTTATTATTACTTTTGCAAAATTTTACAAGACATCCAGGAAGCCTTTGCTTTGGCCAGCCAATAAGAAGAGACTAGCATGGGGAAGAGAGCACAAAATCTGGACAGCAGAACAGTTCATTTGATTCACATGTTATTGTGCAGTATTAACAAAAGAACCATTCTGTTTTCATTTAGAATTATCCACTTGGCAATAAATACTAAAAATAGTATGAAATACATTATTTCATTTAAAAAACTGTGGTGGCCTAATAATTATGGCTGGTAGTGTGTGTGTGTGTATATATATATATATATATATATATATATAATTTTTTTTTTTTTTTTTTTTTTTTTTTTGAACAGTACTTCATTGGCAATGAGCATTTTGAAAAACTTTTTTTTATAAGAAAATCAAATTACTGCTTTGTCCATTCTCAGCCAATTTCCTCTAATCAGCTCCAGGCATGTCGATACAGAATAACACTGTCAAGCAATCCATAACTTAATTTTGTTTCTTTCTAAACCTAGTAAATCTTTTACTTTTATAAACCAATGACCTGGCTGGCGCAGTATGGTAAAACAAACTTGTTTTGCCAGAATTGTAAATTTCATTGCAAGAAAAATTTTGTATTATTCTAGGTAAAGTAATCAATATTCTGTTCTGCAGTTTCAGAATTTGCACTTACCTTTTTCATAGTTTTGCCTTAAATTTATAATGGCACCGAATTCATGAACTTACTTTAATCCAGTAAGTTATTGTGTTGTGAGTTCAATCCCTGCACTGAGTAGTATAGACTTAGCCTCAGTAGAAACATGGTGAGCAATAACTGAGCAGTGTGAAATAAGCACAAGATGAGATGTACCAAGACATGGATTGCGAAATCTACCTCTGTAAATGGAATAAAGAATTCAGTTTTAAATTCCCTGAAGTTTATCTACATTGACGGACACATCAAAAATGGCTAAAATGCTGTGATAATGACATTAGTAATTTTTTTTATAAAGAAAGTAATCGATTTTTATTAATTAAACAGATTTTTTTTATCTCTTTAAGCTTTATTTTTAATGGATTCTCATATTTAGCTACCTCTTTCCAGAGGGACACAGGCTCAAATCCTGCCAGAGAATGTAATTTTTCTTTAATGAGATTTCTCAAACATTCAGGCTTGTAGATGAAAATAAAATATACTGTCTAATAAATAAATGGAGCATCTACTCAAATGTGAGTATCCACCAAAAATAATGTTAAAATTGATAAAAAATAACATTAGACTAAATGTAGATAAAAACTCCTCATCCCAGAAATTCATAAAAAAAAAAAATGCTCTTTTTCTTTAAATTTGTCTATCGATGAGGTTATCTCTAGATAATTCCTAGCTGTTATTTTCTGGATAATTTTTCATCTAAAAACATTTAAATATTTCTGTTGTCTGATGGTTAGCATGGTGCGTGTTGTGGTGCAGTGGATGTCGTATCCATCCCTTCTCCCTCCCGTTATGGGTTCTATAACCTTGGTTAGCAACCAGTCTACCACAGAAATTAATGGCAACCTTCTACAAGAAAATTTTCTGCCCAGTCAGTTATGTCTTTTTCGAGACATGATCACCGAAGCGTGTAACATATATCAGACTTAACTGTCTGACTGAATGGTTAGCAACGTGAAATTAGAAATTCCAAATTCAAATTTTGGTCAAGTTTGTTATGTTTAGTTTTGCCCAAATACCCTTGGAAAAGACATCAATCTATCTCTTCTCCCCCAGTTATGGGTTAAATAGTAAAACAGAGCTCTTCAGATTTGGTTGGTAACCAGTCTAGGAGAATGATGACAACTCTAAATTCAAAACTATTATATATAGCCCTGATGAAGCACATACTATGCAGCCAATGGAAAAATCATGGAGTTTACAATGACGTCATGACAACAGACCATCTGATGGATGGAATTTAACTAAAAAACAAACATTACCTGCAAACCATTGAGATTTCTTTGGAACCACGTCAGCAGGCTGCTAAGAGGATAAAAATTGTGCAACATCGGGATCAATATATAGGATGAGGCAAATCAATAAGTTCATCAAGTTCAATAAAGCCTTTGAGCACCTACTGTCACAATTAATCCAATGCTGTATGATAGAAAATTGACAAATGAACTCAGTGAATAAGACACAAACCAAAATATATACACACGCACACAATTTGACCTCATTATCTGGAGTAGATAGGTGTGTCAAAAATTGTCATATACACTGCAAGCCTATTTGAAGAACCGATACAACATACTCTTCATTAAGAAATATATTTGATTTGACAGGCCAACTGTGAAAATAAAATGAATTGACAAAAACATTTGGCTCCTCAATTATTGAACAGTTTTGTTTTTAAGTTAAAAATAATTTTAAAATGCTATTATTATTACATCATTTACACTGTTTGAACTGTTGTCCTCATCTCTGCTATTTTTGCGATGTTTCGGACATTGTACACTCTGGTCTTCTTCAGGTGCTAGGAATTTTGAACTGAACTCTTTATTTTGATCATTGGGGTATATAATTCTCATTTCATGTGCGATGTCACTTCCAGATACTATGTAGTTATCTTCCTTGCACTCAACTCTTTAAGTTATTTGTTCACCACTGCTGTAGTCAGGTATTGAACTCTTTGGGTCAAGTCACTAAAACTAACCAATGCCTATAACCACTGGGCCATGTATCTTTGAGGATGGCTACTATTATTATAATAATAATAATAATAATATACTTATGTATTCTCTCTCTCTCTCTCTCTCTCTCTCTCTTATATATATATATATATATATATATAAATTTTTTTTTTTTTTTTTTTTTCCTTTAAGCATTTTGAAAAATAAATTTAGTTTAATAATTTTTACTTAGACAAGTTCTGCTGATTAGGCCAATCTTGGAGAAATCTTTGGAGAGTCACTATAGAGCATTTGGTTATTACTACCCAAAATTTTGGTATAGAGGCCCTCAGCTTTCTTGCACTATACCTTTGGGTCCATGCACTGAAACTGGGCACTTTGACATGGAAGGGTTAGCAAGCTACTCTTGCTAGAATCACTACAATTGGGGAGTGAGTTCAATCTTCATTGGATGCCCCATACTTTTGGCCTTGTGCCACATATAAGTTGTGCTTAGAAAATCACCATGCACGGGAAGTTTACAGGACTATTTTCATTATTCTTCAAAGCAATGGTAGAGACAGTTCTTTTGTACAGTTCTAGTGCTTGGACTTCAACAAGAAATTTGACGCTATCTAAATCTAAACTTATTTATAAATAGAACTCTGTGTGCGTGTCCGTTACCTACAGACTCCAAAACGGCTGAACTGATTTTCTTGAAAACTTACACAGTTATACTATAAGTGTCTGCGAGTGTTCTTAGCTAGGTTTTTTGTCGAGGTAACACTGATAAATATCAAAAATCGATAATAAAAAAAAATCGGGTTATAAAAGGAGTGGTCCGATTTTAATCACATTTGATACACTTATAGAGAAAGACATAATAAATGATATTCAGAAGTTTCAAGGTTGCAGTTCTTACAATAGTGCAGAAAATCGATTATAAAAGGCAAGATGTTTGTGTGTGTGTGTCTGTTTATCTGCCTGTATGTCTGTTGTTTTTTCAGCCCTTTTATTTTAGTTTTTGCTTCGGGTTTGGTTCTAAGTAGGTATGATTGTAGCTCTTAGTCTCAGCCATGATACCATTTACTCAGAAGACTTATTTAGCCTTCAAAATTCAGTGTATGACGAAAAAAAACTTATTTGATATCGATACCATGAAATCAAAATTTGACTTACATCCATTCATTTTTCTTCAGTCTACGGTTTCGCTTTAACTGGAAACAACTATTGCTTTTTAGTCTTTCATGCCAACGTCCAAAGAGTCTGAGCTCGAGGACCCTGGATTAGTTTTAAAGCTTTCATTACACCTGAGCAACGCCGGGCTATACTGCTAGACTATATTAAGAGTGAGGGGAAAAATGTCAACTGAAAACAAATTTAGGTAACTGTAGTGATTTGCCTAAATTTGTTTTCAGTTGACATTTTTCCCCTCACTCTTAATATAGTCTAGCAGTATAGCCCGGCGTTGCTCAGAAACTTTAAGAAAACTGAGTGCATGGTCATCAGCAAAAGATACAACCCAAAATGCCAAATACAGGTGGGGGATAACAGAATCAAACAAGTCCAAGAATTTAAGTACCTAGGAAGTGTTCTAACAGGAGATGGAAAGTGCGACACGGAGATCCAAAGGCGAATTGGCATGGCAAAGGACGCGTTCCAGAAGATGAGCAAAATACTAACACACAGGAAGATCTCAATAGAAACGAAGAAAAGAGTGCTAGACTGCTACGTGATGTCAGTTCTTCAGTACGGCTGTGAATGCTGGACAATATCATCGAAAATGAGGACAAAACTGGAAGCGGCCGAAATGTGGTTCTACAGAAGAATGCTACGGATATCGTGGACTGAGCATACAAGCAACGACGAAGTGTTAGAAAGAATGGCAACAAAAAGGAAATTGATGCTGAGCATCAGGAAGAGACAACTGAAGTTCCTGGGACACGCAATGAGGAAGGAGAGCCTGGAGAACCTGATACTGACTGGACAGATAGAAGGAAGGAGAGACAGAGGAAGGCAGCGGATAACATATCTGCAGAGTCTGATCAGGTGGATGACGGAACGGGGGTTGCCAGGAGCAACAGGAGCAAACATACTAAGAGCCACAAGGGATAGAGAGACGTGGAGATCCATGATCGCCTACGTCCTGAAGGGACAGGGCACATAGAAGAAGAAGTGATTTGCCAAAGCTGGATGCCTACAATTGCTGAGAGGAGAGTAAGCTTCAGTGGAGAACCAAGAATAAAATCATTCTCAAAGTTTTATACTGGGAACCTTCGCAAAAGAAAGAATCTTGTAAGAGAGCAAGATGTAGCTTCATTGGTCAATTGATTAAAGATACTAACTTATTAAAGTGACACCTGCAAACCTTAGTGGATGACCAAAATATAGTCAAAGGTGCCCAACTTTTTTTTTTTTTCTTTTAATCGTTTCACCCCAAGCAAGGCAGTAACGCCATTGATGTGCAGGGGGTTACATAAGAGTAAAATAATTAGATAGGAAGAGAGTAAAGAGAAAGATGACCCAGTTAAGGATGGGAATACAGGTGTGATGACAGTTGCAAAGGTGGAGAGATAGGAAAGATATACAGGGTGGTGAAGAAAGAACTAGAGTCAAGTGGTTAAGAGATGGGTATTGACATTGCATTTAAATTCCTGGAGGTTGTAGACATCAGGAGAGTAAAAAGAAAGACGAACTAGTTAAGGATAGGAACATGGGTTTGATGAGAGTTGCAAAGGTGGAAAGGAAAAGATATACAGAGTGGTGAAGAAAGAACTAGAGTCAAGTGGTTAAGAGATGGGTATTGACATTGCATTTAAATTCCTGGAGGTTGTAGACATTAGGAAAGCAAGAATATGGAAATGAGTTCCACAGGTGGGAAGTGCGAGAAAATAAGCTGGTGGAGTAGAATTGTCTGCATTTGGTTGATCTAACTGTAAATAGGTGGGAACCAGTTGCCAGTCTGGTTGCACGGGTAAACCCCTGTTGCATGGGCACTAGGGACTTAAGTTTGTTGGAGCAGAAGCCATGAAACTGCAGTCAATTTGAGGATGATCAATAAGGAAAACTGCAGTTGGGAGTCTGCAAATAGTAAGGTCATCCCTGTTGGCAAATGACTGGTTGGGGAGATTTTATTTCTATATTTAATTTCAAATAAACAGAATAAAAAAATTTATTTTTACTTGGGAGATTTCCCTGTATATATTTTTAGTTCTGCCCTTAATTTCATCAATTTCAGCACTTAATTTCATATCAACTCCAAGTACAATGAACTGTGATAAACTGAGTCCCAACTAGATATGTTAGAACACACAGATATAGTCAAGTGGATTTAAAAGGATTTTATCTAGGCCAACAGTAAAATTGATATATAAGAGCTTTGAAGCAACCACCTGCTGCCCACATGTAGGGAAAAAAGGAAATAAAACCTTTTGGATAAAGTGCCACTTAGCCAGAAGGTGAGAATTTCCGGTTGTGAGCTTATATAGTCAAGATACCTTCAGGATAAGAAGTCAGCAGGTGAGTCACAAGTCATCTCTTAAGATGTAAAGACAGGCAGAGGGACTGTTAGAATTCCTGCTAGCCAAAGAGAATATCTGGTCTGTTAGTCTGTAATGAGAGAAAATAGAAATGGCAGTGAAGATGTCCCAAGTTTCATCTACCCACCCACCACCAGGCAATGCTAGGTAAATCCATAAAGAACCCAACATATTTCTTCTTTCAACTTCTATTCCTTTTGTTGAATGTACATTGAGTTTCTACAGATGAGAATCAAAACATTGTTGGCAGTGAAGGGATTCAATCATTAGAAAATTGAAAGAGGGCCATGGTTGCATGTTTATAGAATGCTGCCCTGAGCAGTCATTATTTACTTAACATAGCTATTGTTTATCAATGTCAAACTGATACTAATGTCTACAGTAATCACTCTTGAGCTTAATTAGATTTTTAATCAAAACCTGATTAGTTTGTAAATAAACAATTGTTTTTCTCCATAATGTTCATAATGACGTAACAGTATGATGATTGATTCCTCATTGTAAAAGGAGATTGACCTGCAGTGCAGAAAATCTTCTTGAGGTCAGCATACGTATTGAGGGTAATACTTTCGACCTTGCCCTGGTTAGGCAACAGATAATCTCTTCTTAATTGCTTGCATTAGAATTTCAGTTTATTCCCATAATCGCCATGGTAATTTACTGCAAGTTCTAGATCTATTATTAGCAATTTAAAAATATTTTAACAGCATACAGGAAAATTTTGTTAAAAATAAAGAATAGTGTGATGAATTTTTATGTAATATCAGTCCCCTTATATGGCAATGAATGTTGGATAATTTCCTCACAAAAGAAACTCTAAGCAACAAAAATGTGGCTCTACAGAAGGCTGCTGAGATTAACATGTGAGTAACAAAGAAGTTTTTTTTAAGGAAAATGAAAACAAAAAGACACTTAGAATCAGAAAGAGAGTTGAAATTTTTTAGACACAAAGGTTTGGAGAATTTGATACTCACAGGGTGTGTTGAAAGCAAGAGACATAGAGAAATAGCAAGTAACTTTCCTAACAAGCTTGTGTAAACAGATGGCAGAAGAGGAAGGGGGCGATATTGAAAAGACATGCCTTATTAAGGATAGGATGTTTTGGAGAGTCATGATTGTCTATGTCCTCAAGGGGACATCATCCATAGAAGACAGAGAACAGTATACGCTGGCCTTCTGGGTAGAAGTATTTAGATGCTAGCAAAGTATTTATTTAATATGCTTCCAGAGATTAAATTTACTTTCAGCTTATACAAGTTGATATATTTTGACGTAAAATTTGCAATTACTAAGAAAACACATTTTCAGTGATTATACAGTATAAAATACAATCAGACTTACTGCTATATCAAATTGAAACATTGGTTCCTATACAATCACTAAAGTTAAGCAACATTGACCCTGGTCAGTACCTCAATGGGTGACCACTCTGGAATACTAGGTGCAGTAAGCTTGGATGTGTGGGTAGTGTAATGGATAATGGTTCAGAATTGTCAATCAAAAAACTTATTTCCAATTATAGATGGGTTCGTCATATCCACTTACACACAAATAAACTTGACAAAGTTATGAATCCACATTCCCCAGCAGCTATGGGTTAATTAATAAAACTTGTATCACTAAATCATTATTTTAAAAAAATTCTTACAATCTAAAAATATTTTCTGGCTTTAAATAACCTACTCTGTCTGTCTGTCTGTCTGTCTGTCTAGCAATCAAAAATATTAATCTCCAAAAATTTGAATGCATTATTAATCACTATTACATTTTCTCTTTCTGCCCATTAGAAATTTTTGCATTCCTAATTCTTTCACACCATGTAACTGCTTGTGCTTTTGTGGTTTTATTGGCTTGCATGGGATGATAACGATTTATATATATATATATATATATATGAGGAAATTGCAGGCCTGTAAAGATGAAGAAGATAGTTCTAAAAGATTTTATCCACTTAATATAAAATATTAATTAGGTAAGAATAGAGAGCTCAATGGATATAATCCATTATAAAATATTGAGAAGAACACTCAACACATAGTGTGTGTGTATATATATATATATATATATATATATATATATATATATACTAGCAGTATAGCCTGGTGTTGCTCGGATGTAATGAAAGCTTTAAAACTAATCCATGGTCCTGGAGCTCAGACTCTTTGGACGTTGACACGAAAGACTAAAAAGCAATAGTTGTTTCCAGTTAAAGCGAAACCGTAGACTGAAAGAAAAATGAATGGATGTAAGTCAAATTTTGATTTCCTGGTATCGATACCAAATAAGTCTTTTTTCATCGTAAACTGAATTTTGAAGGCTAAATAAGTCCTCTGAGTAAATGGTATCATGGCTGAGACTAAGAACTAGAATTATACCTACTTAGAGCCAAACCTGAAGCAAAAACTAAAATAAAAGGGCTGAAAAAACAACAGACATACAGGCAGATAAACAGACACACACACACACACACAAACATCTTGCCTTTTATATATATATATATATATATATATATATATATATATAATTGATTTTCTGCACTATTGTAAGAACTGCAACCTTGAAACTTCTGAATATCATTTATTATGTCTTTCTCTATAAGTGTATCAAATGTGATTAAAATCGGACCACTCCTTTTATAACCCGATTTTTTTTTATTATCGATTTTTGATATTTATCAGGGTTACCTCGACACAAAACCTAGCTAAGAACACTCGCAGACGCTTATAGTACAACTGTGTAAATTTTCAAGAAAATCAGTTCAGCCGTTTTGGAGTCTGTAGGTAACGGACACACACACACACACACAGACAGTTCCATTTATAAATAAATTTTTATATATATATATAATATACATACACACACACGCAATAACTTAACAGTATATAAGTTTAATCAATCCTGGTATTCTAACTTTGAAGTTTTGAATACTGATATATTTAATATCCACTTTTCAAGGGTTTATCCAAGATTTCCAATATCCATGTTTTTTTTCTCTTTTTTTAATTCCATTGTGAATATGCACGTTTTTATCTTTGCATATGTGCTCACATGTTCGTTCATAAAGATTTTATTTACTATTGCATATATTTTTCATTTTTATTCGTTTCACTTCTGAATTGTAATTTTTATTTGTATATATATATATATATATATATATATATATATATATATTTTAATTGTTTGGAAGTTAATTATTTTTATAAATATTTTAGTTAATTATTTTTTATATATATTAAAATATCAATTAAGATAAAAAAAATATATGTATAAAAATAATTAACTTCCTAACAATTATTATACACAGACACACACAAGTTACTGGGCTTCTCTTTGATATGTGCCTTTAGTTACATTTGGGCTTGAACCTTGACCTTTGGCAGCACTAAAAAAATACCCAACTGTCTACTAATTGCTCATAAAAACATAAAAATTGTTTTGTACCAGTTTCCTCTTCAGTTGCTTGCAAATGCTTTGAAAATGTACATCTAATATCCTGTATTTGAATAGTAACTTGCATGCAATGGAGGAAAATGCTTAATTCCCTCAGCCCTCCCAATTCCCATCCCCAATGGTCAATAGATACAGACAGAGATAAGTAAAGAGGAAAGTATTGATGTAAAGTAACCAATTTCTGTCTGATAATACATAATAATGATTTGAATATTATACTTGTCAATATTCGGTGCAGCCAGTATAGAAATAAGCACATGGCATTATGAATCATCCCATTACATTGGCTAAAATTAGAATAAAACTCAGCAGAATATTTTATGTTGTTCCTTTAGTGAACCAAAATTGTAGCATTAACTGCATTATTACTATATATATATATATATATATATATATATATATATATAATGGTTATGCATATTGTTTATTGCAAGATTCTAATTACAATTTTAAGGAATGCACATCCATTCGTTGAAATTTTCTTGAATGCTCACAAAACAAAGTAATTTTAAAAGAACTAATGGATTTATTTTTTTTAGCAAACATTTTTATTACTTCAGACATTAGTTTTAGTGGATACTCGTGTTTTGATAGATGCTATATTTTTTTAAAATAAGTATTACATCTATCAGTCTGTGCACTCAAGAAAACAGAAAATGAATGTTGTGTGTGTGTGTGTGTGTGTGTGTATATACACATGGCTATATCTAACTACTGGGCACAGGTCCGGGCCGATCCATGCAATCATAGTGAAAATCCAGGCAAGGCAATATATATATATATATATATAATCATTATTACATCAGAACATGAAAAACTACTACAAAATTGTACATTTTGTTTTGACATTGAAAGAAAAATGTCTCCTCAGGTAGTTAACAATGCTAGTAATAAACGTTTTTTTTTTTTTAAAGATTTTTTTGACTTTATAAAAGCTACACTTCTCTTTATTTTTGGAAAAAAAATTTCCATACAAGGTAAAAACATTTGAAACAGATGAACATGAAGAGAAATTAACAATGCTTAAAATAAATTCTCTTCATTTTTATTTGAATTTGCACTGAGCGCTTTTTATTAATATAATCATTTTTTTGACAAATAGTATATTTATCAGTTTCAGCCTTTGAGATTTAAAAAGGAAATCACTCAACTGGCGGTCGAGAGCGAGGGAAAATTTACTCACCCCAAAATCATTTTACTCGACTGACTCCATTTTCCTAATAGTTGCCTTACGTAAACATAGCGGGAATCACTGTCAGAAAACAAAAATTGAAATTTTAATTAAAATTTCAAATGTGTTAGAAAGGATTTTAAAAATTTTGAAAATAATTACAGCAAAATTTGATCTTTTCTCTTAATAATAGCAAAACCATTTTGAGGATAAAACTTTGTTTTTATTAAGTTTGTCCCTTTTAACATCATGATATGCTGCTTTTTTGGAAATTGAGTGGTGGTACCTGAATTCGTAGTTTCTTTCTTCTGTTTGACTACAGCCTCCATCTCATAGATGATAAAAAATAAAAAATCTGATTCTCTCAACGATTTTCTGTAAAAAAATTACTTGTATAATTTGTCTTACAGTGCGTGGTTGAAAGAAGTATGCATTTTTTTTTTTTTTTTTTTTTTTCAAATATTTGTTTTTACTTTACATAAGTGGGAAGAAAATATAGATGTTGAGTCAAGGATAATATTTTTCCAAATGAGTTTCTAAAAATCTGTGAGCGTTTTTAATCTGGGTGACAGAGACATTTTGGCTCCACTCTGGAAGCATTAATTAAACAAATGTTTACACTGACCAGGAGGATAAAAACGAGACAGGAGCTTTTCAAGCTAAATTCCTTTGTCAGATCTTGCTTTGATGATTGTGGGATGTCACTGTCTTTTGTTTAATCACACATTTCATCATAAATTGGGCACCATGCATAAGACCAAAGAGTTCAATAATGTCTTTGTAGATCATTCTAAGTAACTTGTGAATCTTCAATGGCATACTTTCGGGTTGTAAAAGGAATCAGATTTCCTTTTTCTATATTTGAAGGGACATGTTTCATTGTGAGATTTTTAATTGACTGCCAGTGAATAAAGCAATAAACTTTAATTGCCCAATTAAGTTTTTAATCAAATGTGTCGATCGGGCAAGTGAAATCTCAAAGGCTGGTCAGTTTTTTTTAATAATTGAATTATATATATTTTACGTAACTAGTTAACTCCAACAGTCTTTCTTTTTTTTTTTTTTTTTTAATTTGACAGTAAAGTGATCAATAATAGACAAATATTGTAGAAGACTTTCTAGGAATGACAGCCTTGTAATAATAGAAACTAATAGCGGTAGAAAAATTCCCTCCATGAGGAAAAATTATTCAGATTGTTTGAAGATTTAGGCTTCGATATCATGGTTGAAGCTAGTTTCAAACCTGTTGAATTCTTTGATGTCAAATTAGGCCTTGATGATAGTACAGTCACACAATAAAAAGAAACAAATTAACAAATTGAAATATGTTAATATTAAATGATGCCATCCATGACATATCGTTGAAAGGATACTAAAAAGTGTCGAGCACAGACTATACCATAATTGATCCTCTGCCAATATTTTTTAAGCTATTAAAAATGAATAATAAGCAGTGTTGATGGGTCAGGACGATAATACAATTTGAAATGCGAGACCAATTGCTATAACTAATGATGAAGAAAAAAAAGATTATTTTGTTTAACGCCCAAGTAAAATATTGGCAAACGTTTTTCTCCTCTACATGTCACTGACAACAATATTAACCATGCTTGAAGATCTGTTTCTATAGGCAGCTAAACTAATTATACATCAGTCAGTTAAGTGCCATACATGATACACACTTGGGTGATCATGTCTTGAAAGAGACATGACCAACTGGGCAGAAGGTGTTTTCGCAGTAGGTTGTGATTACTTTCTGTCGTACACTGGTTGCCAACCAAGGCTTTAAAAAATCAGTCCTGTTATTTAATCCATAGTGGGAGGGAAGAAATAATACCTTTCTCAGGGTATTTGTGCATCAGTGAATGCAATGAAGTCAACTGGAATTCAAACTCAGCTCTCTGATTTCTCAATCCAAGCTGATATCCACAGCATTACAATGCACATCCAATATATACTAGACGATAAAACATCCATAGAAAATTTCCTTATATTGTTAAATATTTGAGCTTACCAACTTTAAAACAATATTATAGTAATAATCCTAAAAATAAATATTGGTTGTTATTTTAAGAAGTGGGTACAAATAAAGGCTGACAATTTTTCCATTTCATTGAAACAGTTAAACCTCTCTCTCTTTCCTTTCTTTTTTTTTTTTTCCATTCATCAATGTGGTGTAATGGTTAGCAATCTTGTTTTGCTAGAATCATTATTACAGTTGAGTAGACAGTTTGATCCTCATTGGGTACCCCATACTTTCAACTTTGTGCTACCTCTAAGCTGTGCTTAGAAAAGCACCTTTTTTCGATGCAGTCAAAATGAAATAGCCCATTATTTATGAGGTATTAGCAGGAGATATTAATCACATCTGTTAATGCTTACAGCCATATCACATTGAATACACCGGTTCTCGCTCGATCACCAAAGTTAAGCAACGTTGAGCCTGGTCAGTACTTAGATGGGTGACCGCTTGGGAATACCAGGTGCTGTAAGCGTTTAGTGATGGATGTGCATTGTGGTGCAGTGGATATCGGATTGGAAAGAGAAATCAGTGAGCCAAGTTCGAAATTCAGTTGAATACCCTGCATTCACTTAGGCACTGGTACCCTTGGGAAAGCTATTAATCTGTCCCTTCCCTCCAGTTATGGGTTAAATAATAAGGGTAGGACTTGGGGACCCTACCCTTAAAAACAAAATCCCAATGAATCTTGATGCTCAAAAAGAAAAAAAGTATTACTAGACACATAACTTATATAAAAACAACAATAAATTGTTAAAAGAAAAAGATATTACCAGCAATAAATAAATAAAAATTTAGTTGGCAATAAATGACCCACCGAAGTTGATATACCATAAAACCAACCAACCAACCAACCAACCAACCAACCAACATCTGTTACCTTCTTTCTTTTTTCCATTCATTTTCTCACTGAAACCAATGTATTTCCGTCTTTCCTTGTGATCAAAATGAAATAGCTAATTATTTATGTGTTGGCAGCGCGTAATGGTTGTGTAAACTTATGAAAGGAGGTGTGATGAAAGAAGAGACTTACCGAATAGAGCAAAGCATGCAAGAACTTGTTTTGCATGTAGGTCCATAATTTAGGCGAGTGTTGCCAAGATGGCAAAGAAAGAAACATGGCAGCTTCTCACGAGAATAGACGTGACAAAAAGAGATTCGCAGAGACATGTTCCATCTATACGAGTGGTTGCTCATGCTGATTGGCTTGACCAGCCAATCAGAAACGGCACTTGTGCGATATAACTCGGCATCGCCTAAGACGGAGCAGGTAGAAAAAGATCTGACCACGGAGCGAGTATGATTTGAAATTGAAACTTGAAGAAAGGAATTTTGCTACGACTTTTACAACCTACGAGCGAGTGTTAGTGAACATCAAAACTTAAAGGAATTTTGCTGCAGCTCTTACAGGAGGTTTCCTTTGCTTTTATCAGTTTACAACTATAATGGGGGTGCAATTATAATGAGGGTACTCATATGCTTCAGCATAACACTGAGTGCAAAGTCCATTTTGGCAACATCTGGGGAAGTTACATACAATACAACCAGGGAAGAACCAAAGTTAAATGGTAGGAAACAAACTTTATCTAGAATTAGTTTGTTTCCACTATATGAACGGTGTTTATAGTGCATTTCAGATGAGTAAACTTTCTGAGTGAATTTAGGTTTCTTCAGAAGATTTCATTTGAGAACAAGTGCCACATCTGCATTAACCAGGATTGTCTACCTTTTCCTTTCTGCATCACATTGTTACAGGTGATGAAAAATAGGGTTTTGCACATCAACAGAAAATGAAAACGATAGTTGTTATTACAAGAGAAACTAATACCAACAACAAAACCAGAACATCATTCACAGAAGTTCTTGCTGCGTGTCTGGTAGTATATGAAAGGTATTATCCTTTACATCTGGAACATGGCAAAATCATCTTATTGTTTATTAGCAATTTGATCAGGTAAACAAAGGATTATTTTGAAATCCTAAACTGAAAAGGCATTTCTTTTTTTTTTTATGCATGCACAATAGAAATACAAAATAAATGCAAAACACTGCGTTTCCTCGGCTTAACTCTCACAACAGACCTCAAGTGAAATGACTATATAGAATCCATAGCTAAATCCGCTGCTAAGAAAGTCAGTTTTCTGTGTAGGGCCAGGAGGTTTTTTCCACCTGAAACAATCCTGCACAGAAATGTAAATCTACCATCAGCCCGTGCATTGAACACTGCTGCCATATCTGGTCGGGTGCTCTTGCTATCCACCTAGGTGTCCTTGACGAAATTCAACAGAGAATCTGTAATGTAATAGATCCCGACTGGGCAGCTCAGATACAATCACTTTCTCATTGGCACAATGTGGCTTCCCTGTGTCTTTTCTACAAATACATTCACGGCTTCTACTCTGATGAACTTAGCTCACTGGTGCCCCTATATATGAATTTACTTGAGCCACAAGATTAGCAGCTAGGTCCTACCCTTTTACTGTGAAACAAATAAATTGTAAACACAAATTCTACTCCAGCATCTTTTCTTGCACTTCCTGCCTGTGGAATTTCCTTCCGTTTACTTGCTTCCCTGACAGCTACAATCTCCAAGAATTTAAATGTAAAGTCAATAGTCATCTCCTATCTCACTAACCTGCATCCTCTCTCTCATGCTCCCTTCTCCATACACTCTACTCTCATCAGTATTCTCATCCTTCTCTAACCAACTTCCTAACACCCCCTATAACCTGTCACTCTTTCTCATAACTTTCCTCTTATGTAACCCCCTGCAGAACAGTGGCAGTAAAATGCCTTGCTTGGGGCGATATGATTATAAAAAAAAAAAAATAAAGTCATTATAATCAAAGGTTTTTCCACATTCTGTATATTCACCAGGTTTAATAGCTATAAATTTATTTGTTTTGATCAGTAGGCATTTAAAAAACAAAAATGTTTCAAACAATCTTTTAAACTTTTTCTTTGGGGGGAAAAACTCTTTAATTTTTTTTAAATGTCAATTAGAAATTTGACTTATCTCTCAGTATGCAGTCATTGAACATTTTTTGTCTAGATAAGATTTAAATAACATTATTTACATTGTTTGGATCATTTTCATTTCCCTCATCTTTATTGCCATGTTTATAATGTTTCAAATGGAACAAGAATGATATAGCCCAGTGAATGAAATAAAGGCTTCAGTTTGAAATTTCTAGCATCTGAAGAAGACTGGAGCATGCAACGGCTGAAACATCATAAACATGGCAATAAAGATGAAGGAAGTGATCTAAACAATGTAAATAATGTAAATATTACCTTATCTCAGAAGTATAGACAAATATTGAAGATTTAAATAAATTTCACTTCAAAATATTTGTTTCTCTTTCCACCAAACCATAATTACTTACAGCCACTTCCCCACCGATGAAACG
The DNA here is from genome assembly GCA_037127315.1 of Ascarosepion bandense. Taxonomy (NCBI): domain Eukaryota; kingdom Metazoa; phylum Mollusca; class Cephalopoda; order Sepiida; family Sepiidae; genus Ascarosepion; species Ascarosepion bandense. The sequence continues at coordinate 1,035,963 of JBBBDQ010001566.1, forward strand.
TGGCCTCCCTTTGCCTGTTCTATAAATACTTTCATGGCTTCTGCTCGGACGAACTTAAGTCACCGGTGCCTCCTCAACAGGTGTTTACTCGTGCAACCAGATTGGCAACTGGGTTCCACCCATTCACAGTTAGGTTAGCCAAATGCAGACAACAATTCTACTCCTGCAGCTTCTTCTCTTGCACTTCCCGCCTGTGGAACTCGCTCTCATATTCTTGCTTTCCTGATGGCTATAACCTCTAGAAATTTAAATGCAATGTCAATACTCATCTATTAACCACTTGACTCTAGCTCTTTCCCCACCCCGTATGTCCTTTCCTTTCTCTCCACCTCTGAAACTGTCATCGCACCTGCATTCTCATCTTTCCATTGCTCCTTTCTAACTGGTTCGTATTCCCCTTCTAATCCCCCCCTACACATCAGTGGTATTTCTGCCTTGCTTGGGGTGAAATGATTTAAAAAAAAACAAAAAAAAACAATGTAATATGCTCATAGACAATATATATATATATATACTCCCGATCAAAGATTTAAGACCACTTAAAAATCTTTAAAAAGAATTTTTTTTTTTTACAGATAGATTTTAAATTCCTCCCACTTAAGGTTACCAATACTACAATCTAAAAGCTTATGGAAACAAAAAGCTACATTCCAAACATTTTATTTAGAAATTTACATTTTAAAGATTTTTAAGTGGTCTTTTGATCGGGAGTATATATATATATATATATATATATATATATATAATATCACTCTTGTCATATGAAAAATATACACACAATATTCATTAAACTTTTCTTTTTTTTTTTTAGTTCAGAAATTATTCATTATTCCCTAATAAACTTGACTCATCACCAAAACCAAACTTTGGATCCGATTCAAATCTATCAGTCGGCAACTTCCTTTCTAATTGCTGCACTGCGGATGTGCTACATTTGGCATTTTATTTTTATTATTGTTAAGAAGATCCATTGAGAAGGGTGTTGCAAATAATTCCATTCAAACTTTCTAGATCGCATTTTCTTCTTTTTTTCTTTTACTTGGTCCTGGGCATGATGGTAAACTGCAACTGGCAGCAAGGCCTCTGATTGGGAGGTTGTGAGGAGAATGGAACCTACTCTTAATTGCTGTTGTTCTCAGGTCCACCCTCACCCAGAGTGGTAGCACCTGTTAGGGTCCCATCTATGGGCAAATAATTAACTCCCAAATTGGGGGCAAAACACTGTGAAAGTATAAAAATAGACTTTTATAGAAATATATACATAAAAATAAACTTTTATAGAAAAATGTACATTTTTGAAGGACAAATATTACCAACAATTCATTTTTGAAGAAAAAAAAGTTATTCTCAGCAAAACGTTTCTGAATTCAAAACTAGAAGACATTTTCAGTTTTCTTAAATAGAGTGAAAATGTTGATTTAGTCAGATTTTAATGAAGATGTTTTGTTTTTATTCTTTTCTAACTAAACATTAAAAAAGAATATCTTAAAACCCCACCTTTTTGGCATTAAATAACCTACGGAGGTTGATATGCCATTAAACAAAATTCAAACTCAAGTTCAAATAAAGAAAAAGAAACTAAATTAAATTAGCTTGATTATTTACCCAAAACATTGAAATTAAATTTAAAATTAAAAATTTAATATTCTCAACATCCCTCCTTTCTTTGTGCATGTGTGTAGTCGCATCAACGTAAACATGTATTTAGTCCAATGAAGGCCCTTAAATGAAACACGTTACACAAAAACCTTTTTTTCACTTAGTCATACTTATTTCCCTAAAATTGTTTTTGACATATAAAAAAAAAATCATGTCATTTTCTTATGCGGTGGATTAGTACTTTGTGCTATAAATCGACTTAAAATGCTATTCATTTGTAAGTGTTAGAAACAATTTGTTAATAAGGTTTCTTGAGGCATGAATTTTAAATTTGTTAGCAAGACTCACCTATGTAACAGTTTTATTTTTAGAACAAACTCGAAATTGTGTGATCTCCAGCCTCATGCTATAACCACTGAGTTACTTAACAACAATGTCTTTCTTGATGTGCTAAATTAAAACAATCATTTGTCAGTCATTGGATCAAAATGTCATTGGCTTTGGGCCAAGTCAAATCTTACTTAATCCCCCACCTTGAAAGCACACACACACACCTCTACATATCTGCACATGTAGGTTAACTTGTAAGCACACACCTGTATGGAGACAAGTGAATCTTTGGTTTAATCCTAGTTTATGTAAATCTTATTGTTACAAGTTGGGAGCCATTCAAGTTGTAATGAAAAGAGTGTTAAGTGCTGCCTTAATTGCTATGTCTTACTCTTTTGATCAGCTTCTTTTTTTTTTTTTTTTTTTTTTTTAAGCTATTACTGTTTCATTCACTACTTAACCGCAACTCTCAGAATCTCTATATATAAAATGGGAAGGGTTTGTCTGTTTGCTATATGCTATCTCTAAAACTTTTATTATTGAACACAGGCAGGTTTTAGTGTGAAAAATGCTTTGTCCCACATAGAGATAAGAGATGTCTATCTTTCCATAATATGGACTTTTATGGTAACCAGTATCATTTGTAACTATTCAGTGTAAGGCTATAATTTCTCTTTTATTCTTCTATGTACCTGTCCTTTCAGTACATAGGGAATCATGGCTTTCCACGTCTCCTTATCCCTGGTGGCTCTTAACACGCTTTCTCCTGTTACTCCACGCAACCCCCGTTCTGTCATCCACCTGTTCAGGCCCTTAAAATATTTTATCCGCTGCTTTCCCCTGTCTCTTTTTCCCTCTATCTGGCCTGTTAGTATCAGGTTCTCCAAGCCCTTCTTCCACATTGCATGCTCCAGGAACTTTAGCTGTCTCATCCTGATGCTCAGCATTAATTTCCTTTTTGTTTCCATCTATTCCAAAATCTCATCATTGCTCGCATGCTTGATCCATGATATTCACTGCATCCTTCTGTAGAACCACATTTTAGTTGCTTCAATTTTTTTCCTTCATCTTTGATGATATTGTCCAGCATTCACTGCCAGATTGAAGAACTGATATTACATAGCAATCCAGTACTCTCTTCTTTGCTTCTAGTGAAATTGTTCTGTTTCTTAATACTTTACTCAATTTCTGGAATGCTTCATTTGACATGCTAATTCACCTTCGGATCTCTGTATCATACTTTTCATCTTCTGTTAGAACACTTCCCAGGTATTTAAATTTTTGTACCTGCTTGATTTTAATACCCCCGCCTGTGTTTGACATTTTGGCTGCCCCTTTTTGCTGATGACTGTATTCGGTTTTCTTGTAGTTTATTTGTAGTCTTTTCTTGTAACTCTCTTCACCTACCTTCTGTAGGAGGTCTTGTAGTTTCTTTTCAGTGTCTGCTATCAGCACAGTATCATCTGCATACTTTATGTTGTTTAAATTGTGGCTTTCAATGACGAATCTTGGCATAACTTCTAGGGTCTTTAGAATAGTTTTGCTGTACAAGTTGAATAGATGTGAAAAAACACATCCTTGTCTTACGGTCCTTTCAATCTTTGTATAATTGCTGAATTTGTTACCTGTTCATATGCAGGCAATTTGCTGCAGGCATGCAAGTTTTTATCCTAAATATATTTGCTAATATTTCTTAGTTTGTCTTTTATTGGTAACTTACCAGTGTCAAATTAAATTTACTTGACTAATTTAATTATTCTTTTACTTGACAAATTGCTGTACATGAACACAAATGTTGATGCACATGAACAATGGGAATAACAAAGCTAATGATATACACATTTCTTAGCTATAGATGTGGCTTCCCTCTCCTTGTTTAATTTTTTAAAAAAGATTTTATCAATTCATCCCAAGCAAAGCAATACTGAAACTTTCTACTATGAGATAAAGAGAATGAGAAAACTTTATAAGGAATCAGAAATTAAAGGGATGCACATCTATTCCTTTTTTAAAAGACAGGGAGAAGAGAGTGAACCGGACAATAAGGCAAACCTATCGACTCCTATTGAGATGGACAAAAAATAATAGTATTGAAATAGATTTCAGAAAGAACAAAAAACTTAATCCTAAACAGGATTCAATGGATAAACCTCTACTTCTGTTCAAATGACCAAGGAGGAGTGTGAACCAGGCAATAGGTGAACTTATCTACTCCTATTGAGGACAAAAATTAATTACTAAATAATAGTTTACAGATTAGGCAGATGTAAAAAGTACAGAATTGAAATAGATTTTAAAATGAACCAGAAACCCAATCCTAAACAGGAAATAATGGATAAACCTCTGCTCCTGTTCAAGAGACCAAGGAGGAGTGTGAACCAGGCAATAGGTGAACTTATCTACACCTATTGAGGAGGACAAAAAATAATTAGTAAATAACATTTCAGAATTTAGGCATAGACATTAGAAGTATAGAGATGAAGTAGATTTTAGAAGAAACTGGAACCCAATCCTAAACAAGGGATGAACCTCTACTTCCGTTCAGAAGGCCAGGGAGGTGTGTGAACTGAATGATAGGAAAGCCTATCTAATCCTATTATCAAGGTATTAGCACTTAAGAATGGTTCCATTTATTTATTAAGCAGTATATTTATCTCTTTTCATTAAATCTGATGCACTCTGATCACCTGAGCTACAAAATCTTTAATAAGATGAACATAAATAAATATACTGTTTAATAAATAAACAATGTCTACTAAAATACAATATGTCTGCTGAAAATATATTTAAAGTGATAAAAATTTGTCAGATTAATAAAAAATCCATTATATTTGTATTATATTTTGGTGGGCCAAAACTAGGCTTACTCTTAGTAGGTATGCATTTTACATTTTTTTAAAAACACTTTATTACATTTATACTTATTTGTTACAATCATATTTGTTCAGAACTGTTCATGTACATTTCTTTAACACTTTAGTTGTATTTTAGCACGATTTAATCTTTTAAGTACTGTTACGTGTTATAAGTTGTAACAAAAGAAATGATTTACCAAAACACAGAGCTAAATCACAGATAAATATTTAATTTACAAAAAGCACAAAATAAAATATTTACAAATATACAATTTTTGCATTCCAATAAAAAAAAACAGAGTTTGCTACTGCCAGGGTTACAGTTAAGTGTTACGCAGGAGAAAGAAGGCGTCAAGTATCTTTACCCAGTTAAGCTAGCAAAATAGTTTAAGTGCTATACTTTTTGGAAATCCTCAAATGTGTATATAAAGAATAATTTTTTGTTTGGTCAATGAAAGAGTCAAAAAAATCTATTTACCCATTTAGTTCCATGAGGTTCTCTTTCAGGATTTGGTTGGTTGACAACTTTTAGCATAGATTCTTTCAGTTGGATATAAATCCTTGAATCAAAGTCAGAGTTGATAATGTCAGCAAATCCTTTTAACAACTGACTACTATCTTCCCAAAATCTATTTTTATAGGGGCTAACACCTAATTTGCATATTTCTCAAATCCTTTAGATTTTTCTGGAATTATCTAGAATCTTCTAAATGTTCTATTTCTAATTTTTCTATTTAACAACTACTTCATGAATTAAAGCTTTTTGTCATAACAAGTAGAACTCTGTAGAACCCCTTACTATAAATTTTAACCTTTTTTAGTCATTATTAATATTATTTTTTATAAATAAATGCATCCTTGTAACAGTACTCAAAATGTTCTCATTCATCATTGCAACATTCCTCAAGCCACTCTAGAACACTGACACACAGCATGACACATGTCCTGTTCTGCATCAATTTCAATAAATCCTTCTGGGATGTACTCTTTTCATTCGTTCACAGTGGGAGAAATTCTCTTATAAACATTGTTCTTTACTACACTCCAAAAAGAGAAATCCATTGGTGTTATGTCAGGTGAACACGGTGGCCATTCAATGCTGCCCCTTCTTAAAAACAAACACCGTGGAAAAGTTTGGTCAAAGTAGTCCCTTACTGGCAAAATATAATGATGAGGTACTTCATCTTGCTGAAAGAACAGTTCGGTGAAGTTAGTTCTGGTTCTGAGCTGTGGCCATCTGAAACAAATATTGAAACAACTGTAAGTTTGCTTTTGCATGTTTGTGTGTATATTTGCATGCATTTGTTTTGTGTGCAGTTATATGTAATCCCTTGTTTGCTCTTCTATATTACATTGTTTATCCTTTTAAGATCTTTTTGTATGCGTGTGAGTTGGTGTATGTGTTCTTTAATTTTTGTGACATTTCCAGTACGGTCGCCTTAATGTTAAACTATGTACACCTCTACCCTTCACATAACCTCAATATTTCCTCTCTGTGCTAATCTAAATTTTTTTTAAATATTCTGAGTTAAACTATTTGACTTTTTGGGTCAAATGAAGCAGCTTGTATTTTTACACCTGCCAAAATAAATTTGGGATTTATAACTGTTTATGTGTTGAGCTCTCTCTCTCTCTCTCTCTCTCATATATATATATATATCACAAAAACAATTCAGTATCAAACACTGATGAAAAACTACAGTAATTTCAGAAAATATTTTGTGGTTTTATATTTCAGCTAAATACAGGAACACAAAAAATATACACAGAATATAACTGATATGTCCTGGAAAGGGATGTGTATGTATATATATATATATATATATATATATATTATTCAAAGTAGCTAAGTGCTTTTGGCTAATGTAACCAGGTAGTACAATCTAGCAAGTAGCCATAATGGACTGGTACTCATCATAGGTGTAGGCTTATGCAATAGGTGTAGTCAATAGGCATTCCAATAAGCGTAGTCCTAGGTGTCCCCGCTTTAGTCTGTATTTATGGCTGACACCAGCCAATGATATTACTGTGAAGCGGAACCAAGGTGTATGCATATTCATTACATCAATAACTTTGTCATCACTTATATTCAATAAATCAAGTTCATGGGGACCCCTCTGGCTAACCAACTCAACAGCTTTATACCAAAATACCCTTCAGGTCTAGATATTTGATAAATCTATTTAACTTATCAGATATCATATTCTTTGGAACAAATACACGGATGCTAATTTTACTTTTCAATTTTGAAGTTCTTGAATAATAAATTGCTTCCAAGTAATTACTCACCTTCCTTCAAGTTTTAGACATTTTGATCACAAATTCTTTTATGAAACAATTACTTCACTACTAATACTCGGATTTGAGCAAACTTCCAGTTTATTTTTGTACCCATATATTTGGGCTGTTTCCCAAAGACATGCGCACACACACTTGCGTCATATACTATTGTATCCTGACAGAATATCTGTATTGATCCAAGATCAATTTTAATCTTTAGTTGTGCACCACTTGGCTTCTAGATCAAATATTTCACTCTCAGTTCATACAGGCTCGGTTATTGCTATAAGGTCAACAACACAAATAGAACCAGTGATTGAATCTTTCCAATATTGTATTTCACTCTAAGAATTTTTCTCATTATGCAGACAACAGGAAAAAATATAATCTTAAAGTGAATTCTAATGCTTCTCAAATTACATTTGGGTTACATTACAATGCATCCACCATAATACCAAAAATACATGTTGAAAATGACCCTGTTATCTTTAGTTTTTCCGCAAGGGCAATATATTTTTCTCCCCGTCTTTTTCTAACTTCAGAACTTAGCAGACAGTGTAACAGGCTCTGAAAATACAATAAAAAAAGACAGAAAAAAAATCACTGTGTAATAAATCAAACACTGGAAGATGTTAACAATTTTGATCACGAGCGGAGGGGGGGTAGTTGGATGCTGATAGATTATTTCAGTATCAGTTAAGATATTGCATAGCATCAGTAGGTTTGTATAACATTTGCTTGTCCATAAACTTAAATGTGTTGTAACTACTGAATACTCGTTGATCTCATCTTATCATTAATTTGAAAAGTGTAAAGAATTGATGGAGATGCTCGGCAGCCTTGACATATTTGGGAAAAACCTAAGAGTAATCAAGAGTCTCTACTAGCAGCAAATTGCCTGCATACAAACAGGTAACGAATTCAGCATATATACAAAGATAGGGGCGTAAGACAAGGATGTATCTTTTCACCAGATCTATTCAACTTGTACAGCAAGACTATTCTAAGGACCCTAGAAGTTATGCCAGAATTCGTCATCAGAGGCCACAATTTAAACAACATGAGGTACACAGATGATACTGTACTGATAGCAGACACTGAAAAGAAACAAGACCTCCTACAGAAGGTAGCTGAAGAGAGTGACAAGAAAAGACTACAATTAAACTACAAGAAAACCAAATGCATATTCATCAGCAAAAAGGGCAGCCCAAAATGACAAATAAGGGTGGGGGATACTAAAATCAAGCAGGTACAAAAATTTAAATACCTGGAAATTGTTCTAGCAGAAGACGGAAAGTGCAACACAGAGATCCAAAGGTGAATTGGCATGGTAAAGGAAGCATTACAGAAAATGAGCAAAGTATTAAGAAACAGAACAATTTCACTAGAAGCAAAGAAGAGAGTACTGGATTGCTATGTTCTTCAATATGGTAGTGAATACTGGACAATGTCATCAAAGATGAAGGAAAAACGTGAAGCAACTGAAATGTGGTTCTACAGAAGGATGCTGTGGATATTGTGGACCGAGCATGTGAGCAATGACGAGATTTTTGAAAGGATGGAAATAAAAAGGAAATTAATACTGAGCATCAGGAAGAGACAACTAAAGTTCCTGGGATATGCAATGAGGAAAGAGGGCTTGGAGAACCTGATACTAACAGGCCAGATAAAGGGGGGAAAAAGAGACAGTGGAAAGCAGCGGATAATATATTTGAATGACCTGATCAGGTGGATGATGGAACAAGGGTTGTGTGGTGTAACAGGAAAAAGTGTGCTAAGAGCCATCAGGGATAGGGAGATGTGGAGAGCCATGATTGCCTACATCCTGAAAAGACAGGGCACATAGAAGAAGTGGGAAGATGCCTTTCTATATTAAGTTTGATCGATTTGTAGCAGACATAGTGAAATAGAACTGCAGAATGGCAGTAATGGTGAACAGGACTTACCTTATTTTCGACAAAAGAGTTCATCTTTTTCTAGCATGTAGGACTTCGATCTAAGAGAAGTCTATAATATTCTTGTGGCAAAGAAAAATGGTGGAAAATGTGATGCAGAAAAAACTTTACGCTTTTTTAAAAGTTTTTAAAAATCTGGGCTGACAAACTTCCACTAATTCGTTGCCATATTCAGTCTTCTGCCTCCTTTTATTTGAGCGTTAACTTCTCATGCAGTACAACAAGAACTGCTATGTGTATTAAATTATGCTAATGAATCTTGCCTCCGCATCTGCTGTGGCCAATCAGAAAAATCTCTCGGTGAATAAGGGCCGTTGTTTTTTTTTTTTTACTGATAGTAGTCGGGATATTTGGCAGATCGGTGAGAAAAAGTATATTTCTCCTGCTGTGAGCAGAAGCCTGAATTTCTGTCCCCATTTTTGTTACGAAGTTGCCGGCTGGACTGTTCACAAGAGATTGGCGACAAAATTTCTTATTTGCACACAGATTCAACTACACATTTTTATTGAATATATATTACGCAAATGATTTCCCAACTATTTTGAGTTGGAAGGATAGGGATTGTCTTGCTGTGAAGCCATAGTTAAGCTCATCTCACTAGCTATTCCTACTGTAGTGAGTCCAAGTAGGAAACTATGGGGGCCTTACATATTTGGATCAGGACATCTACATAGAAACGGACAGTAAATCATAATATCTTGTTTGAAGAATTAGGTGGTGCTTTTTTTTTTTTTTTTTTTTTTTTTAGTCAAATTCACCTCAAGTAAGGCAATAATGCCACTAAGATGCAATAGGCTATATTGAGAGTGAAAAGAGCATGAAAAGATGAAACTGGAAACCCAACCTTAAACAGGAAACGAGAGATAAACCTCAACTTTTGTTTGAAAGACAAGGGAACAGTGTGAACTAGACTCCTATTGAGGAAAAAGTAAATAAGTAAATAACATTTCAGAGTTTAGGTGGAGATGTTAGAAGTAAAGAATTGAAATATACTTTAGAAGAAACTAGAAACTGAATCATAAACAGGAAAAAAAAAACTGAAGAGTGTGAACTGGACGAAAGGTTCACCTATCTGCTCTTATTAAACTGTTTCTCTTTTTTTATAACCAGTGGTAAAGTTGTAGCGTAGGGGGCTGGTTTATGTTTCTTTGATTCGGCCTTGTGTCAGACATAACCAAACTCCCTACTGCTTACAAGTTTTATGAAGAGTTATAATCATCAGAATTATCAGAAGGCTTTCATCGTTATCAGAAGGTTGTGTTGCAGGTTGGAATGTGTGCAATAGAGTAGAATAGTGTAAGAATAAAATATACATTTTGAATGTTAAAATAGAAATTTATTAAAAGAAGAATAACAAGAATTCATAGAAATTAATGTTCAATGAGAAAGTTAAGGGTATCAAGAGTTCGTATCACATGTTCATAGTAGTAATTGTTGAAAGAGAGAAGGAGAAAGAAAAAGAGGACAATGTCTGAGTCACTTGAAGTTAAATTTTAGATGTTTTGTCTTGAGGATCCCATCTGACTATCTGACTGACTGATGCTGATGAAGTCCTTTTATTGTAATCTAGATTTTTTTGCACTTACTCACGAAGTCCTTTTGGTCTTGCAAGTCGCCCCCATTGGTCAAAAATCATTTTAACACCTACTTGCGAAATCTGGTTTTGACTTTTTCTTTAAGCATATGGTCAATCCTTTTACTATTTGGGAAAAACAGGATTTCACACGTCATTGAGAATTTTTGTAAAAGTGAAGTTGATTTAATTAATTTTTTATCTATGAAGTTAGATGTTCAAGTGTCCATCCATTTTACCAAAATGGAATAAAATAAGTAAATGAAAATGTTCAGGGACAAGTGCCACTTGGTCGTAAGTTAGAAAGTTCTGCTCACAGATTTATATAAACAGTCACAAGAAGATCCAATGTCTCCAGTTGATGGGGTAGAGTTTGTCTATTTAGAAAGTTCTAAACTGCCAATTACAAGTCAAGTATAATGATTTAACCATCAGCAGATGAATGGTAGGAGAGCCAAAGTTCTCACCAGTGTAAGGAAAGATTTTGTCCATTAGTCTGTCATGACAGAAGTAGAAGTTGCCCCAAGTGTTACTTATCTGCCTGGCCAACCAGACTGTTCAAGTAAATTCATGAATAACTCAAAACCTTGGAAATGGATTTGCATTTCATTCCTTTCTTTTTCTTCTAGGTGCCATGTCCCTACAGGATTTAGGCAACCATGGCCCTTCACATCTCCCTATCCCTTGTAGCTCTTAACACCCTTTCTCTTGTTACCCCTTCCAAATCCTGCTCTGCAATACATTTGCTTAAGCCCATCTAGTATGTCACATGTTGCTTTCTCCTGTCTCTCTTTCCCTTTATCTGTCCTGTGAGTATTAGATTCTCCAAGCTCTCTTTCCTCATTGTATGTTCCAGGAACTTTAACTGTCTTTTCCTGATGTTAAGTATAAGTTTCCTTTTCATTTCCATTCTTTCCAAAACATTGTCATTGCTCACATGTTTGGTCCATGGTATGTTCAGCATCCTTCTGTAGAACCACATTTTGGCCGCTTCAAGTTCCCTCATCCTTAATGAGATTGTCCAGCATTCACTGCCATACTGAATGTTTTGTTTTTTTACATTGAAAATTTGTGCACTGGATGAAGTCAATATGCAACATGGGATGGTAGGACCGCTACTGGTGCACAGGGGGTTACAGTGAGAGCAAAAACAAGGTACAGGGGATGTCGAAGAAAGGATAAGAGATGGATTGAAATCAAATAGATAGAAGATGGCAATTGACATTGGATTTGAATTTTTGGAGATTATAGCTATCAGGAAAGCAAGCAAATGGAGGGAGTTCCTTAAACAAAAAGTGTGAGAAAAGAAACTGTTAGATTGGAAGAGCGGTTACATTTAACTATTTTGGTGGTAAAAGGGCAAAACCTTGATGACAATTTACTAGCACTCATAAATACATGTGGTTGGGGAACCAGATAAAAAGTTTGTCAGAGCAGTTGCCATGAAAATACTTGTAGAAAAGACAGAGGGAGGCCACATCACGTTGGTGAGAAAGTGATTGAAGGCAGGCTGCCAAGTCAGGATTGATTATATTGCAGATTCTCCTTTGGATTTTGTTGAGAATCCTGAGATGAATAGCGGGAGCACTCAACCAGGTATGGCAATAGTATTCAATGCATGGACAAATATAAGAAAATGGTTATTATTGTCATTACCTTTCAAGGATGGTATACTCTTTTAGAAGGCAGTCTGAAATCTCAATAAGTATCTCCCATTGAAACTTGAGCTTGCATGTAATTTGATTGAGAAAATAATAATCACTAGCAGAACCCGTAGAATTTCCACGGAAGGATAATTATAATTTCCTGGAAATATTTTACTTTGTCATACTACAAATGATAGTAACGTCTTCAAACATAAAGGCATTGGATAATAAAATAACGATAACATAGAGTATAATTTTATTAAAATATCTATAAAAGTAATGTCCATAGGAGCTACTTTACTGTAATCTGATATTACTAGCGGAACCCGTGGAATTTCCACAGAAGGATAATTATAATATCCTGGAAAAATTTTACTTTCTCATACTACAAATGATACTAACATCTTCAAACATAAAGGTATTAGATAATAAAATAACAATAATACAGAGTAATTTTATTAAAATATCTATAAAAATAATGTCCATAGAAGCTACTTTACTGTAATCTTATATTAAGCGGCGTATGCACAGACCATAACCAAAATACTGTACGCTATTTTATGAGAGATTTTGAAAGAGAAAATGTTTTTTATTTTTATTATTGAAAAATCATTACTCTTGTGTCCATTGTAAACAGAAAAGACCAATTGAGTAATGGCCAAGGTTGTAGAGGCCAGAAGTTTTGTTATTAGATCGCAGGATACGACAACAAACCTCCCTATTTTTACTATATTGTACAGTACACACACACACACAATTACTGCTACAACCACCAGCTTAAGCTGCTACTGATACAGTAATGTGATAGGCTCTCTCCTTCTACTCTCTCACTCTTTACTACCCTTCCATTTGGCAAAGGTGAGAGAAAGGCTGAGGAGAGTAGCGTTTATAGATAATAAAAAGTTAGAGGGGAAGGAAAAGCTTGTGTAGAGAGTGAGTGTGGTATCTTTCTTCAGTGGCGTAACGGACAGAGGAACTAAAAAACTAACTAAGGAAGGAACAAGCAGAATTATTATATGGTTTAAAAATTTGAACTTCAATAGAAATGAAAAAAATTCCTTATGGATATAGTCTATATGATCGTTTACATAGGTACCTTGCAATAGGTTAATAGCCAGTTGGTTTCTTTTGTTATTATTACTGAGCTGTGACTTTGATTCTCACTATGTGTCGCATACTTGTGTTCTTGTGTCAGGTTAAGTTACTCTTAAAGACATATAATAAATAGAGTATAGTTATGATATCTGGGGTGAAGCTGATGTATCTGCACTTTCCAGCCTGAATTTTCATGTGCCATGTCTCTTCAGGGCATAGGTGATCATGGACTTTCACTTTGCTCTCTCTTGTCGCTTTCAATATTTTTTCTCTTGGTATCTCTTCTAAACCCCGCTCCGACATCCATTTGCCCAGACCGAGCAAGTATGTCTCGTGCTGCTATCCCCTGTCTCTCCTTCCCTCTATCCGACCTGTTAGTATTAAATTCTCGAGGTCTTCTTTCCTCATTACGTGTTCTAGGAAACTCATTTGTCTCTTCCTGATGTTAAGTGTGAGTTTTCTTCTCATTTGTATCGTTACACACATGCTCAGTCCATGGTATCCTCAGCATCCTTCTGTGAAACCACATTTCTGCTGCCTCAAGACTCTACTTCATCCTTGAGGAGACCATCCAACATTCACTTCCACACAGAAGGACAGATATCACATAGCAATCCAGCACTCTTTTCTTTGTTTCTAATGAGATTTTCCTGTCTTTCATTATTCTGGTTAGCTTCTGGAATGTGTCTTTGGCCATGCCAATGTGTCTTTGGATCTCCATGTCGCACTTTCTATCTTCTGTCAAAATACTTCTCAGGTATTCGAATTTTTTTTTTTACTTTCTTTATTTAAGTTTCTCCGACTTGTAGTTGGCATATTGTTGTTGATGACCATGCATTCAGTTTTCTTGAAGTTTATGCTCAGTCTTTTCTTCTCACTTTCTTTTGCTACCTTCTGTAGAAGGTCCTGTATTTTCCTTTCTGTGTCTGCTATCAGCTCCGTGTCATCTGCGTATCTGATATTGTTGAGATTGTGGCCGCCAATGATGAATCCTGGCAAGGCTTTTATTTCTCTCATTTTATTGCTTCACTGTACAAGTTGAATAGTTCCAGTGAGAAAATACATCCTTGTCTTATGTCCATTTTTATTTTTGCATACCTGCTTAGTTCACTTCCTATCCATGCACAAGAGGTTTGCTGCCAATATAGATTTACCTAACGTCTTTTCTGAAAATGTCAAGAGCAGCATCTCTATCAAATCCTTGTGTCGTACTTTGTCGAAATGCCTTTGCATAGTCTATAAAGCACAGATAAAGGTCCTTGCCAATGCGTCTTTGGATCTCCATGTCACACTTTCCATCCTCTTTCAAAACACTTCCCAGGTATTTGCATTTTTTTTTACTTGTTTTCTTTTAGTTTTTCTGACTTGTAGTTGGCATACTCTTCTTTTTGCTGATATGCGTACATTCAGTTTTCTTGAACTTTATACTCAGTTCTTTCTTCTCCATTTCTTTTGCTACCTTTTATAGCAGGTCCTGCATTTTCTTTTCTGTGTCTGCTATCAGCATCATGTCATCCATGTATCTTATACTGTTGAAATTGTGGCCACCAATGACAAACCCTGAATAGAGTTCAAAATTGTTTATGCAGTCTTGTGGAGGGAGACTTATTCCCCACTTTGTTGCAAGCATAATATCACAAGCCTGTTGCTACTCTATTGCTATTTCCATGGCAAATGTTCAGATGAGCTCTATTCTTTAGTTCCAACAGTTCAGACCTTTACAGTTAAGACTCATCATGTTACATCCACAGAGTTGAATCACTCTCATTTCCTCCATATTCCAAATATAAGAATTTTTCACTCATCTTTTTCCCTAGAACTGCTACTTTGAGGATGCTTTCTTAAATCAGTCAGTTAAGTGCCATACGTGATACACACTTGGGCGATCATATCTCGAAAGAGACATGACTGACTGAGCAGAAGATTATCCCACAGTAGGTTGCCATTACTTTCTGCAGTAGACTAGTTGCCATCTGATTATTTAACCCATAAATGGAGGGAAGAGATGGATTAACACCTTTCCCAGGGGTATTTGTATATAAGTGAATGCAAAGAACTCAACTGGAATTCGAACTTGGCTCCTTGATTTCTCGTTCCGAGCTGATATCCAATCCACCACAACACACGTCCTGCTTTCCTAAATACTACTCTTTAAATCATGGCAGAATTATTTATCTGCGTTATCCTTTTCCTACCACTTCTTGTTTCATTCATATTGTTATACATTGTTGATAGAAGGGATCAATTGGCTGAAGGGAGGTTATGACGAATGACCTGGAATGACCTACAGCGAGAAAATTTTCTGCCTAGTCAGTTATGGAATGAAGACCCATAATTGCCCAAGCGTGTATCACATATGGCACTTACTTAATTGACTGAATGTGTGTAAGAAAACATTCATAAGGTGAAATGGATAGTCACCAGTACAGTAGCTATCCTTTTGTTTCCCCCGACCACAATGGCTTGCCATATGGCCCTACTGGCCACGACTGGAGCATATCAACTCAGGTTTTGCTTCTTTACAATCTTTAACTATGTGCAGTCATTAACATCTGAAAATATCCACTTTAAATGCTCTTGCCTGTCCTTCACCACTTGTGGTCTATTTCTTTTTTTTTTTTTAATCGTGTCACCCCAAGCAAGGCATTCCACTGCCACTATAGCGCAGGGGGTTACATAGAGCGATTGGGTATAGGAAATGTCAGAAGGAGGGTGATAGATGACTTAGGATGTACATAGGGAGAGAGTGGGTGTGAGTTAGTGTGTTAGGAGGTGTCTATTGACCCTACATTTAAACTCTTGGAGGTTGTAGCTGTCAGAGAAGCAAGCATGCGGTAGGGAATTCCACAGGCGGGAAGTGTGAGGAAAGAAGCTGTTGGAGTAGAAATTGCGGTTACATTTCATCAGTTTCACTGTAAATGGGTGGGACCTAGTTGCCAATCTAGTATCTCATGCAAATTCACATCTAAGGGGCAGCAGTGATTTAAGTTCGTCAGAGCAGAAGCCATGAAATTATTTATAGAAGAGGCACAGGGATGCCACGTTACGCCGGTGAGAGAGATACTGCAGGCGGTCAGCCAAGTCGGTATCACTCACATTACAGATTCTTCGCTGTATTTTGTCAAGAACCCCGAGAATAGAAGGGGCACCCGACCAGATGTAGCAGCAGTACTCAATACACGGGCGGATGGTGGATTTATATAATTGCAGGATAGATTCAGGCGGAAAGAATTTCCGGGCCCTTCACAGAGAGCCGACTTTCATAGCTGCGGATTTAGCAATGGATTCGACGTAGTCATTCCACTTGAGGTCCGCTGAGAGTGTCAGGCGAAGCAGGCGTAGTGAATTTTGTGTATCATTCACCACAAACTGAATGCTGAGATGCACACAAATTTTATATTAGAATTTACAAAATTAGATGTTTAATCATCAACTCTCTGCCTCACCCCATTTATTTGTTAATGCAGAAAATCACTGATGACAATTAATGGAGGGGGCGATTGTACACTAAAATTTGTAATCAGTGATGAGATAAGCAAAACTTTTGCCTACTTCAACCAGGTTAAATTTGCACTAAAATACAACCATATTAATGAAGAAATCATTCTGTTACAGAGGAAAATAATGGTATGGTTATTTTCTGCTTTATTCAAATCAGTCAGTCAGTTAAGTGCCATACGTGATACACGCTTGGGCGATCATGTCTCGAAAGAGACATGACTGACTGGGCAGAAGATTATCCTGCAGTAGGTTGCCATTGCTTTCTGTGGTAGACTGGTTGCCGACCAAGGCTATAGAACCCAATCTGTCCTGTTATTTAACCCACAACTTGAAGGAATAGACAGATTAATACCTTTTTCAAGGGTATTTGCACGTAAGTGAATGCAATGAATTCAGCTGGAATTCGAACTCGGCTCCCCAATTTCTCGTTCCGAGCCGATATCCAATGTACCACAATGCGCATGAATGATTTGGTATTCTACTATTAAATCGCAAAGGGAAATTGGAATTTTTACAGATGATGTTCGAATCATTTGTAAAACTTTTTGATGGATCAATCACTTCAAAAAGTTAAAGTAATGAACTTGTTTATTCCTGTTTCATTGAAATATATGAATTATTTGGCATTCTAGTATTAGATAATAAATACGAACTGAAATTTTTACACAGCCTGCAAAGCTTCTTTTTTCTTTTTTAAAAATAATCTGTGATATTCATTAATGGCTCAGACATAATTTTAAAAATGGAAATAATGTCATTTTCTTATTTTGTTAAAACCAAAGCAACACCTCATCAGTAGATGAAAAGCAAATAGAGAAAAATTTTTTAATGAATCCAAATCTTAGTTTTCATTGACCAGTTTAAATACAAGCGCTTAACTTTTGTTTTCATATGTGCAGTGAGAAGAATTTTAAGAAAATCCAAATCTTCAATTTAATGAAGCATTATGAAAAACATTAATATTATAAATATGAATAACTTTGTGTTTATTCCTTTATTGTAAATGGGCTTTCCACAAGTCTTGCAAATAGAAAATTTGTAACTGAGTAAAACCCTATCAAAAAATAATATTAATTCTACATATTTTATTCATATTTTATGAATATGCGTTACTTTGTTCTATTCTTCCTTTCTAAAGATTTATTTTTTCTTGGTACATTAAAAATACTGACTTGTTTTAAAAAAACTTGCATTGTTTGCGTGCATTCTCATTTCTCAAGTATGTAATAAGGAAAGTAGTCAGGCATTCATAAAAAAAATATTTTTTGTTAAGAAAACGTTGAAAGGGAAAAGACATTACAGCAGCTTCAGATATTGTTAACCGGAAATTTACATGGATTACAGAATTCTATTATCTAAAATTATGTTGCACAAAGAATTATTTTTCGTTGGAAGTGACTGGTATTCTGGTATTGCATATTATTGATCAAGGAATTGGCTGCAGAGTGCTATGCACTGAATAGTAACAACAGCAGCAGGAGCAGCAGCTGTATCCTGCATATTTGGCTACCTTGCTGGGTGGGTTGGTATCTGCTGCAGTCTATTGACCTGGTGTTTATGCACCAACTGTGTTCATTTCTGCAATAAAGTTCTGACTCATGCACTCTACTACCAGTATTAAAGCCTCTAGCAACTTGTACAAGTCGTGTTCCATATAACATTTATATGAAACACGACTTGTACAAGCTTTTGTAAGTAAATATTAGTTTCCTTTTTCTGTTTAACAACCATAAAAAGTTCAAATTCCAGTTGAACTCCTTGCATTCACTTACACACAAATACCCTTAGGAAAGGTTTTAATCCATCTCTTCCCTCCAGTTATGGGTCAAATAGCAGGAAAGATTGGGTTCTATAGCCTTGGTTAGTAACCAGTCTACTGCAGAAAGTAATGGTAACCTACTGCAGGAAAATCTTCTGCCCAGTCATTCATGTCTCTTTCGAGACATGATCGCCCGAGTGTGTATCATGTATGACACTTAACTGACTGACTGAACCATAAAAAGTAGATTTAGATTCCTTTTTGTTAGTCCCCACCAAAAGCTAAGACATATAACTTTAGCTGAAGGTATATTACCTCTTCTCAGCCCAGCTGTATGTTAACAGGGTAGACTGGGTCCTATAGCCTTGATTGGTGACCAGTCAACCGTAGAAAGAAATGGCAATCTACTGTGGGGAAAACCTTTTGCTTAGTTAGTCACTAATCGAAAGTTACTAATCAGTAAAGTATCATATGTGATACCCACAAAGTATGATACTTTACTGACATACTTCAGAAAGAATTCATCCGAACAAGTTTTGTCAAATTCAACCAACTAGGTCTGTCCATTTAATTTTTACAATTTTCAAATAAGATTTTGTACATCAGGTTCAAAATTATGAATAAAGTATCCAAAGTTTGTCTTAGAAATTTCAACTGCCTCAGTCATTATCAAGAACTGGGTGTTGTTAGTGCAGTAGACAAGATTTTTTGGCTCAGTCTTAGCATCTGATTTTTTTTTTTCTTAGAACACTATTACATGAATTAAACCAGAAGTGAATATCATGTGTCATGGTTAAATTATTGAAGAGCATGTTACAAATATTTATATTATTTCGTATGTTTGTTAAATATTTTAGACACGCTTCAAGATACCATCTCCAAGGTGAAAGATATTTAATTTAATTTAATTTGTTTCTTTTGTATAATAATAGCTTCTAAGCTTTTGAGTTTTGCCTTGCATCTCTTATTTTTCTTATATAAATTGTATTTTTGTTGCTTGGGATGTGATGACTGATATGTGCATGAATTGGCCTAAGTTTCGACAAGTAGGTCACCTACAAGAGAGGATAATGCATTTGTAGCCAATGTAAGAATTTGATATTATTTTTAATTATTATCGAAGATAATATCTTTCAGAAGACATGGGAATTTTTGAATATTGATTTTGGTTTGACGTCTTTTTGATTTTATAATAAATGGTTATTCTAAGGTATTTGTTGGGGTCATATGTACTTATGAGTTAAATTATTTTTAATGACATCTTATTTATAGAAAGGATTCATCAGGTAAAGAATTAGTGTTATGGTGAACTCACCTGTCTAGGAATAGTGAACTCTCCCTCCTAATATAAGTAACAGTGTAGTGAATAGTCAAAGAAAATATGAGTCAGAGACCTGGTAAGTTACTCTGTGATACTATGTGATGATACAAAGTTCCCACAAGTAGGTCGAACCTAAGGGACCGACATTTGTACTTACATACAACGCACAATTTTCTAAGTTGTACTCCACAACAATTAATTAATGATGTGTTTATTATTATTATTTAAATCAGGATGATTGTGTGTTTTTTTTTTTCAGAATTTCTTTACGGCTAATTTTGTTCGCTTCATAGAATAACATGTTGAAATTACCTTTGTTAATCATGTTCTGTGTAAGAAACTCTTTTTATCCATGACGGCTTTTTTTTAATTGAGCCAAAATTATGATTAAGTTGGATTTTCTTTTCCTTGTTGACTAGAAACTCAATTTATGGGGTTAATCCAAAGTGAATTAAGAAGCAAACTACCTTTGGAAACCAGAGAAATGAGCCAAATTGTAGAAAAAGAAAAAAACAAATAGAAAAAAATCCTAAAGAACTTTCATCTTTCTTCAACCAACTTTGAATATATCTTTCCCTCAACGGATAGACTTACATCTGTGAAACTTGGAATTAGGAGATAAGTGTTTGCACTTTTTAATCTTTTAACTTATTTTAATCACCTTGAATAATTCTACCTGGAAATGTTCTTATTGCTTTTTATACTCAGATTAATTTTTGTCACACTTTAACAATTGTACTCTCTGACATCATTTTCTATATCAAGAATTTTAGTGCATTCAAATTATTCATACTCAAAATAGTTTTTACTCTTTACCAAAAAAATCCAATGTACAATTACCTGACTTTCACTGTGGCAACAATTTCCAAGTTTAGCTTTTGTTTTATTTATTTATTTTTTTAATAATCATTTTACCCCATGCAAGGTGATAATATCACTAAGACACAAAGAGTTACTGAAAGAGGAACTGGAAATCCAATCCTAAACAGGAAACGATGAATAAACTTCTACTCCTGTTCAAAAGAGTGGAGAGAAGTGTGAACCGGATGATAGGTGAACCTAGCTACTTTTTGTGTTTCAATTTAGTTTATGATAAGAAGAAAACATTCCTTAAGTTGTTTTAATATACAATTGACAGAAAAACTGTAATTTTATTTTTTTTTATTTTTTATTTTTTATTTTTTTCGTTTATTAAAGCAGAATAATGCTTATAATTAGATCCTGAAGCCATAAGAAGATGGTTAATGTTTATTTGATTTGGTCTTGGTGTGATACATAACCAAATTCCCTACAACTTAGAAATTTTGTGTAGAATTATCATCATGATTATCAAAAGGTTTTCATCAGAAGGTCGTCAGCAGGTTGGAATGTGTGGAAGAGTGGAAGAATAAAAAAAATGTTATTCTATCCTTTTAATAAATTTCCATTCTAACATGAAAAATAAGAACTGGTAGAAATTAATGTTCAATGAGAAAGTTAAGGGTGTCAAGAATTATAGAAAATGTTTGTAGTAGTAATTTCTTGGAAATATATGTATGTATGAGCATTTGTTTGGTAGGAATGTCTTTGGATGGAGAAGTAAAAGAAATCAGTACATGAATCAGTCTACAAAGGAGAAAGAGGATGAATGTCTGAATATCCAAACTTAAAGCTTCTCCTGTTACATTTTAGCTTGTCGTCTCTGCTGCTTCCATCTCTGATTGTCTGACTTATGCTGACCGGAGACTTTTACAGTAATTTAGATTTTTCACACTGGATCACTAAGTCTGCTCAAGTCTTGCAAATTGTTCCCATTAGTCAGAATATCAATTTAACATCTACTCGTGAAATCCGGTTTTGACTTTTTCTGTAAGCACGAGGTCAATCCATTTTCTATTTGGGAAAAACCAGGATTTTGCACGTCATTTTGAATTTTTGTAAAAGTGAAAAAGGTTGCTTTTAATTCTTAATTTCCTATATACTACAATCCTAATGATTTTAGATTTAGAGATAAAATAATACAAATATTTAAATTTAAATCCTTAAATCTTCATTTAGTTTTCATTGACCAGTTTAAATAGAAGTACTTAACTGTTGTTTTCATATGTGCAGTGAGAAGAATTTTAAGAAAATCGTTACTTTAGAATAAATACGGAATTTTAATTAAATATTTTGTCTCATCCCAGCATCTAATCATCCCAAACTAATGTTCTGAGACCTACAGAATGATGGGACAATAGTAATCTTAAGCCCCGATTCAAATAGGCCGTGTTTCAAACAAAATTTAATGTATATTCATTGTCAACATGATGGTCAAAATAATTGGGAAATTCACTATTTAGTATTCATTGAGCAAAGTTAACAATATTCGCCAATGAAATCTATAAAATCTCTCTTAAAACTGCTTTTCAAGAAAATAAGCTTCTCATAATAAGCTAGGATGTGCATTGTGGTACAGTGGATATCGGCTCGGAACAAGAAACCGGGGAGCCGGGTTCGAATTCCAGTTGAATCCATTGTATTCACTTACGCGCAAATACCCTTGGGAAAGGTATTAATCCGTCTCTTCCTTCCAGTTATGGGTTAAATAGCAGGACAGATTGGGTTCTATAGCCTTGGTCGGCAACCAGTCTACCGCAGAAAGCAATGGTAACCTACTGCGGGATAATCTTCTGCCCAGTCAGTCATGTCTCTTTCGAGACATGATCGCCCAAGCGTGTTTCATGTATAGCACTTAACTGACTGACTGAATATAATAGTTGGAATAATGATTAAGGCTTCTACTGGTCATAAAATGGGGGATCAGTTTTATATTGTTATGAAGTAATAAACTGATCCCCCATTTATTACTACTTAATAAAATACATCTCTTCCCCATTGAGCTATGAGTCAAATAACAGGACAGACTGGGTTCTATAGCTTTGGCCGGCAACCAGTCTACCACAGAAAGCAATGGCAACCTACTGCGGGATAATCTTCTGCCCAGTCAGTCATGTTTCTTTCAAGCCATGATTGCCCAAGCATGTATCACGTATGGCACTTAACTGACTGAAGCTTCTCAAGTTCACTGTTATTACTCTTTCCAGTACTGATGAGAGCTTCCTGTCTAAACTTTTGTTTAAACTTGTTTGAAAAGTATGCATTTTTTTTTTTTACTTTTTTATTTTCTCTTTGATTTACGTGTGCTATCCTTTTTAGCTGTTACTGCTGTTGGAAGATTTTAAGTGATGTGACTTTTGTTATTTAGTAAATTTATTTGTGACTTCATAGTGCCAGTCTGAGATTCGACAACGGATAAGTTTAAGATGTCTTTGTGACAGTCACACAATGCACAATATTATTCAATAATATCTCACAACTATTTGAATAACCATGTAGGAGAGCATCTGTTCATGCAGTAAGGTTTTATCTGTCTTATAAAAACGGAACATTTTGTGGGGAGATAATTTTTGAAGATGAGCATTTGTTAAACCTTGTAGAGGCCATGATATTTGTCAGAATTGGGAAATATTAATTTTTTTTTAAAATCATTTTAGAAGTTACGCTCTGTTCATAATATACAGGATAAAACTGATCCCTGACTTTTTACAGAGTTATCTGGACTTTATTTTATTTACAAATGTCAAGTTATTGATTACCATAGAGGAATGATGTCTTTTTTTTTTTTTTTTTTATCAGATTTGACAAAGAATAGTTTAAGATGTCTTTATGATAGTCATATAACGCACAATATTATTCAATAATATCTCACTACTATTTGAGTAACTATGTAGGAGAGTATCTGTTCATGCAGTAAGTTTTCATCTGATTGGTTCCCTTGTTACATTAGAGCTGCACAATAAATTCTCATTATATTCAAAATGCTATCTGTTTTCGACAGATATGCAATTCCACATTTTGCCAATTGCAATTCTCTTGGAAATGTCCTGCTGCTATGTTTGTTTCATTTGAATGCCTTTTTTTTCCCCTCCTGATTTCAGGATAGCTAAAAGGCAAAAGAAAACAAAGCATCTCCAAGAAACCACTTAGATCTGACTTTTAAAGGTCACCGCTCCCAGAGAGAACATTGTGGATTTTTTTGTGTTGTCACACAGGCACATGACATTCTTCTGACATTAAATGAATTAAATATCAATATAAGCATCCTTTGACCTATATTGCTTTGAATAGTTTCAGTCAGAAATATAGCTATGGACAGAATATGATATCACAGTATTTATGCTTCCCTATTGAATTCTCGATTCCCAAAAGAGAAGTTTGTTTATGTCAACGTGCCAGAATAGCCTGTCATTTATGGCAGGAAATTTATTCCCGACAAGGAAAACAAAATTCAGTGAATATTTAGTGATAAGTTAATAATAACAATAACACAAATCTGTTATGACTTATAAACAAAAAAAAGCATAAATTTCTAAAAATTAGTGATGCAAATTATTGTAGTGAAAGCCAAGCTCTCAATATCAAAATAGAGCAACAATAGTCAAGATAAGAAAGTTTCAAATAATTATCTTATGACCAATTTTAAGTTTCACAAACATGCTGCTTCTCAGTCTGATAACTATTGAATTTATTAACAGATATCATACATATATATGTTACTTATATATATATATATATAAAGGAAAATTCAACACATCATTTAAATTGGTTATAAATTATAATTCATTTCAATAAGCTAAATAGCTCATTTCATCAGACCACACAATATTCCTTCCATTTGGTACAAAACATTTTGCCGAAATAAGCATTTCCTTTAACTGAAGAGAAAAATAAAAAATATAAGAAAAAAGGAAAAGTCAGGACAGAGGCATTGGTGTCATATCAGTTGTGGGTATTCAGACCAGTCGTGAACATGCTGACCACTAAGTCATTAATCGCTTACTTCTAATTCCATGGATACGTATTTATGTGTAACCCCACAAATTAACCCACCCATGTACACTAACATATCCATATATATATATATATATATATATATATATATATATATATATATATATCTCCCTGAGTGAATACAGAATGAAGAAAGCATTCTTACAACGTCCAAAACATTAATTTAAAACAGTGCTCGATATATAATATTTATAGAGCTGTGAATATTTTATAAATTATATTTTAGAACATGTACATAATTTTTCTATATATATCCACGACAATGGTACATTTGTTTCGACATTGAAACTTCAATGTCTCATCAGGCAGTATGTAAAGGAATGGAAAGCCTCATTTCATCAGACCACACAATATTCCTTACATTTGGTACGAAGATTTCTTTATTTCACTTGACTTCGTCTGGATAAGTTTGAAACATTCATTGTTGTATGAATTTGGTCTGAGGAGAGGCTGAAGCCGCGAAATATATTATTACCAATGGATTTGTAAAAATATCTAACTTTTGTTTCCTAAGTATAATACTCTGTTAAATTTGGCAATGAATTTTAACATTGAGTCCTCTCTAGAGTGTGTCTTTATTGGAATTTACCATACCAAATTTCAAGGATTCTACTTTATATAGACACAGACACACACACAAACACGCACACGTGTGTGTGTGTGTATACATATATGTATGTATGTGTGTGTGTATACATATATGTATGTATGTGTGTGTGTGTGTGTGTGTGTGTTGGTTTCTTAATCAATTCTATTTTTAACAATATATTTCCCATGAGTAAATCGACTGCTCCTGTATTTTACCAGTAGGCTACAAATATTCAGGTATTAGAACTGTCAGGCTTTAATCTGTGCCTGATAATTCATTTGGCTTTCCATTCCTTTACATACTGCCTGATGAGACATTGAACATTGAAGTTTCAATGTCGAAACAAATGTACCTTTGTCGTGGATATATATATATATATATATATATATATATATATATATCATGTACATGTTCTAAAATATAATTTATAATAATAATATATATATATATATATATGTATAAGGAGTGCTGTCAAATTACAAATAGCTTTTAAAGCATTTTCCATCCTAAAAAATGTTAGCTGGATCAATGGACAAAATGTGATAACAACAAAGAAATGAAAATTCAAAAAGCATCACATGACAAAGGTTTACCAATTATATGTGGGCAGCCATAGTAGAACTTGTGGTTGGTATGGGTGATTTTTTATTTAATAATCATTTCATCCCAAGCAAGGCAGGACTGCCACTGGTGTCCACGGGTAGTACAATGAGAGAAAAAAAAATGAGGTACAGGGAATGTTGAAGAAAGGGCAAGAGAAGGATGGCAATCAAGTCGATAGAAGATGGCAATTAACATTGCATTAACACTTTTGGAGATTGTAGCTACCAGGTTAGCAAGCAAACAGAATGGAGTTCCACAGACGGGAAGTGTGACAAAAGAAACTGTTACAGTAGAAGAGGTGGTTATGTTTAACTATTTTGGCAAAAGAGTGGGACCTTGATGCCAATCTAGTAGCACACGTAAATACATGTGGTTGGGGAACCAGGGGAAAAAGCTCGTTAGAGCAGTTGCCATGAAAATACTTGTAGAAAAGACAGAGGGGGATCCACATCAAAGGGAAGTGAGAAAGCGACTGAAGGCAGTCTACCAAGTCAGGATAGGTTATATTTTTAGATCCTCCTTTGGATTTTGTCAAGAATCTCGCAATGAATCACCAGAACACCCAACAGGATATGGCAACAGTATTCAATGCACGGACAGGTAGATTTATAAATGTAGAAATGATTTCGACAAGAAACACTTCCTGGCTAGACACAGTAATGCAACCTTTCTAGCAGTAGATGCAACTATAGATTTGATGTATTTGCACATTAAACATTTGCCAAAACATTGAAAACAATAAATACAGTTAGGGAGAAGTTTGAAAAATGTAGATGAAGGTTTTATTTTCTACAAAGAAAATTTGCTTGGGGTGAAATTATTGAATTAAAAAATAATGTAGATGCATTGCTAATGATTTTTCAACACTATGTAAAATTAACTAGTCCACTTATAAAAAACAAGAAATATTTTGTGGGGAGATAATTTTTGAAAATTAGTATTTATTAAACCTCGCAGATGCCATGATATTTGTTAGAATTTGCAAATATTGACTTTTTTTTTTTCAAATCATTTTAGGAGCTACGCTCTGTTCATAATATACAATATAAAACTGATCCCGTTTTTTTACACAGTTACCTGTACTCTGTTTTATTTACAAATGTCAAGTCATTGATTACCATGGAGGTCTTTTGTTTTATCAGTTTGTAACTGTCTTCCAAAATGGTATGTCCTTCTGAATTACTTTCATACAGACAAAAAAATTCCCCTCCTCTACTTTCATTCACGCCCTTCACTAATGTCTTAAAGCAGTTTATATGGATTGTGGCTGTTAGTGTGGTTAAGTTGACTGCATTTCATTTTACAAAGTGCCTTGGTGTGGGAGTGGCATTTTTGTCACATTTTATGTGAATCTATTCTGTGCCAAATCACCTACTTACTTATTTAGCCTCTCTTTGATATTTATACCTATATTCATGTTACCTATAATTGGATCTTTGGGTGAGGCCACTTTCTCCCACCCCTTACACTATGTTCTCCATGTTTACAAAGTCTATTATGAAAAGAAATTTCTAACAATGTTTAAACAAGACAAGACAAGACCTGATAGCCTTAAATTTTAAAATACATTGTCATCAAGGCAGTTAACATCCCGACCCAATTTAGCCATGATTATTTATAGAGTTCTTTTTAGAAATTATTCTTTTATATGCCAGTGTCCCATCAGTGTGTGGACAATCATGCCTGTTCACGTCTTATTCTTTGTAGTTTTTAACAATACTTTTTATATATTTTTTTCCACTTTATTTTCTGCCATCCATTTATAAAAGTTAATTAGGTTATTTGCTATTTCTCTGTATCCTTTTTGTTTTTAATATCCCCTGTTAGTGTCAAATTCTCCCAGTCTCCTTTCCTCATTATGAATCCCAAACATTTTAACACAACCAAAAAATAAGATCAGGACTAATCATAGGTTTTTACCTCAGAGCTGTTTGAATATATAGCCCAGAATACCTAGATGAAGGTGAGAAATACGATGGAAAAACTTTTAGCTTCCTTCACTATCCACGTCATCCTCAAGGCTAGAAAATGAGCCTGCACAATGTACAAGTCCCAAAAAAGCAGGCACCACTGAAAATAAAAACACAAAATTCATTATCCCATTCTCTATCAACAAAAAATTGAAAACAATCTATTTATCCCCAACACTAAGGTCTTTACCACCATCTCCAAGACAGCCAGAGATATACTTAGAAAGCAAAATAGATCCAGCATTACATCACATGCTGGGATTTATTATATAAAATGCCTGTAATGTTGGAAAAGCTATATAGGCAAAACATCTAGAAACATAAGAGAGACATACTTTGGGACAAGTTAAGTGCTATACTTTTTGGAAATCCTTAAATGAGTATATAAAGAATAATTATTAGCTTGGTCAATGAAAGAGTCAAAAATATCTATTTACCCATTGATTTAATCTTTGATGGATTTTGTCAAGGAACCCCCAGATGTGACAGCAGTATTCGATGCATGAACAGATGATAGATTTACATATGTGCAAGATAGATTCAGACAAAAAAAAACTTCCTGGTCCTACACAGGGAACCGACCTTCCTAGCAGCAGATTTAGCTCTAGATTCAATGTCGTCATTCCATTTGATGTTGGCTGAGAGAGTAAGACTGAGGAGGTGCAGTGTTTTGCTTTCAGGGAGATTAACCTGATCTATGCTGATGGGGGTAGGAGCGATTGTCTGTGGTGGTTAAAGGATAGCAACTTCATTTTGGAAGCATAAAAAATTTATGAGCCATTTCTTACCCCAGTCCATCACAGATTGGAGGTTCTTTTCAAGATCAGCAGCAAGGTTATTTTTGTCAGCCTGGGTAGATTTCTTATCAAGGCAGGAGTAAATGGTGGCGACATCAGCGTAGATCCCTACTTGGGATCTGATTACATCAGGAGATTGTTGAATTTCAGAAAAAGTATAGGGCCTAGAATAGAGCCTTGAGAGACACTTGTGTTTGTATGATAGTATCTGGAAGCATGCCCATTCAATACTACCTTCATTTGATTGAAACAAAAAACTCGATTAGGTCAAATAATCATCCAGTGATACCATAGCCCTGTGACTTGCATAGAAAGCCAGCATGTCAGACTGTCAAATGCTTTGAAGAAATCTAGGGCAACAACTCAAGCTTTGCTGTTCTTATTGAGAGCCTGGTATATATACTCTGTGATGGTCGTTAGCATATCAGCAGTAGGTCTGCTGAAGCGGAAACCGTACTGTTTGTCGGAAAAAAAGCTGAGAGATGTTGAACCACTTCAGCATTGATAATAGCTTCAAACACTTTGCCAAAAATTGGTAGGAGGTTGATAGGGTGATAATTAGAAGGGGTTCTCCAGAGTTTTTAAATACAGGAACCACAGAGGAGGACTTCCAGCAGGCAAGAAGCAAAAAGGCAGTAGTTATAGA
Organism: Ascarosepion bandense; assembly: GCA_037127315.1. Classification (NCBI taxonomy): domain Eukaryota; kingdom Metazoa; phylum Mollusca; class Cephalopoda; order Sepiida; family Sepiidae; genus Ascarosepion; species Ascarosepion bandense. The sequence goes on from JBBBDQ010001566.1 coordinate 1,065,354, forward strand.
GTTTGGAGAGGACAGTGAAGAGTTCAGGGGCATAATAACTCTAACCCTGTCACCTTCACTAGCCTTATGGGGATCAAGCTTTGAAATTGTTAGAGACCAGCAAGGAGGTAATGTGAACATCACTCAGTTGAGCCCCAGCTCTATATGGGAAGTTGAATGTCTATGCCCCAAACAAATGAGTTGGTGAGCAAAGCACTCAGCCTTGTTCATTGAAGATGGGAGGACCTCAAATTTATTGATTAATGTGGGGATTGAGAGCTTGCTGTTGTTTAACACATTTTTACAGAGCCACCAGTAGTCTTTGGAGCCGAAATTGTGGAATGCTATACGCTGCTTTATTCTGTCAGCAAACAACAGCTTAGCATCATTTAGGATCCTCTTGTACTCATTATGAGCAGAAGCAAGAATGTGCCTACTATGGTCAGATGTGTGGCTCCAATAAAGCCAGAAGTGATTTCTGTGGTCAATAGCAGCCAAGCAAGCAGGGAGACAAATGGGGTTTAAGTCATAATTTCCTGGCTGGGATGCAAGCTTTAACCCAAGAGGAGATCTCGGATGCAGAGTCTTCAACAGGAAAACTAAAAAGTTTGTTCCAAGAGATGTCACACAGGAAATCATGGAATGACTCTCAGTCTGTTCTTTGGTAACAGTAAGACATTCTGCTGGTCTGGGGTTCCTGGGAGAAGGGGACGTGAAAGGAGATATTAATGGAAACCACAGCATGATCAGAGTTGCCAAGAGGTCAAAGCTGCATGTCATGGCAAGAGTCAGGGATAGAAGTGAAACAGATCTAGCAGTGAGTCAGGTCCATTAGGGTTATTAGAGAAATGCGTGGAAAATCTACCACTTGTGTAAGGGATTGAGTGATTGAAAAGTTCATGGTATGAACACCAGAAAGATCTGTGACAGTTTTCCAGCCACTTAGTGTAGTGGGCATTAAAGTCTCCAAACGCAAATACATGAGCAAACGAATGAGAGAAAATGGCCTTATCTATATTGTTTAAGATGCTGTCAAATATGGAACAGTCAGGAGATGAAGGGAATGGTATAGAAAGAAAAGATAGCTAACCAAGCTTAGTAGAGAAAGACAGACACACGTAGGAATGATTTCGAGATTCAAGAGAAATCACCCTAGCTATGGACATTGGAGTCCTTCCTAAAGAGTGGAAGGTAACCAGGGATATAGAAATCAAAGGAAGGAATAGAAGGCACTCCCACCATCCATACAATGTAAAGAAAGGGATATCCACTGCCTGCAATATTGCGCAAAAGTCATAAGCGTCAATCCAGAGGCATACAAACAGGAAATGGTCAGTATAAACAGTACCCTATAACGAAACAATTATCCAGGGCACATGACAACAACGCCAACAAACATGGGAGTGTGCATGAGGATAACAACTATCAGAAAACAGCCTCAGTCTGCCTACTCCATGTAAAGGGGTTATTGGAGAAAATACAAAGGATCTGTGGTCCATATAACATCAGGACGATCTTCAGAAGTGGTTCTACACTTTGCAGGTATTTCTCCCAAGTAAGAGCCCCAATGGAGGATATGACTAAGGACTACATCATTCCATGTAGTTTTGGAAAGAAATATAAAGGAGAAACAGGCCACCTCCTTAAGGTAAGGTTACAAGAGCATCGCAAGTTCGTAACACGAGGGAAGATAGAAAAATCAGGTGTAGCTGACCACATATAGAGGGAAAAAGGGGATCACCTCCCCTCACCTCCCTGGGGTGAAGTTGAAATAATAGACAGAGAACACCAGTGGAAATTACCTAAACTTAGGGAATCAGTATATAAACTGTCTAGAGATTATATGCAAGTTATGAATCGGTATAGAGTTGCGTCTTTAATGTTAAAAGTCCTATTATGATGTTATTTAGATTCTACTTAATAATATTAACTTAGATATATAGTGATAGAGAAAACTATTGTTTTTGGTTGGAAAAAATTTTACTCAGTTAACAAAACAGACTAATTTGGCTGTCAGTAGTTTATTTGCAACTATCTATTTTGATACTTTTACATTATTATACCTTGTAAAACTAATGTAAAAAAATAATATGAAAAGATTTTAGAACAAATTTGTCAATTTCTTAAAGAAAAAACAAAAACATTTTATTTTAAAAATAAGATATATTAACAAAAAATAAGAACCTCCTAAAATTTATTACACAAATGCTCCTTTCTTTTCAGTAACTCTTAGCAGCCTGTTGTCAACATCTGATGTTAGATTTGCAATTTTAATGGCTGGTAAGTTGTTTGCAGCAATTTTAACTGCCTCCCAGAGGTCACAATTGCTGTTGAATTGCCTTCCATTAGAATAAATATCTTTCTTGAGGATGCTTCACAGGTTCCCAATGGGATTCAAGTCACTGCTATTTGAAAGCCAGTCCATAAAAGAATCTTCAACAAATCCCTTTTCTTTCAACCAGGATTTAATAAACTTTGATGCATGACTTGGTGCGTTGTCTTGTATAAAGATCATAAATCTACACTTAGCTAAAGACTGGTTATCAAGTCATTGAAAGAAATATTGCTCTAGAAAGTCAGAGTAACTTTTGGAATACATTTTAACCCCGTCTTTCACTTTAAATGGACTCACAAGCTCATTATCAATAATCCCAGCTCATATCATGATCCCACCACTGCTTTTCTTGAGTCATGTTGCTTGCAAACCCATCCTCGAGCCCATCCATTGGGCACACTGAGAGTGATTTTTGATTCGTCTGTAAAAAGCACTTTAATGAAATCAGTTTTCATGTATTTTTTTCCCACTGTAATCTTCTTTCCTTATGTTTTTTTGTTAAATTGGGTTTTTTCATTTGATTTTTTACATCAGCAAACCTTTAATGCTTTACACCTTGTTTCCCTTAATACCACAGGACCTCCAGTGTCCTCAAATATGAACACATTTGACGCATTTGGATTTCTTATTAATTCTCTTCGGATATGTGAGAGATCTCGCTTTGTCAAATTCCTGAATTCAGCCAGAGACTTTGGTTGAATACTCATTTAACATATTTTCTTGATTGTTAAGTTTGTTTTTTCTGATTGTAGATATAAGTTTGTTCTGTTTTTTTTTTTATTGTAGGTATAAGTTTTTTTATTGTAGGTATAAGTTTGTTTTGTTTTTTATTGTAGGTATAAGTTTTTGTTTTTATTGTAGGTATAAGTTTTTGTTTTTTAATTGTAGGTATAAGTTTTTGTTTTGTTTTTTAATTGTAGGTATAAGTTTTTGTTTTGTTTTTTAATTGTAGGTATAAGTTTTTGTTTTGTTTTTTAATTGTAGGTATAAGTTTTTGTTTTGTTTTTTAATTGTAGGTATAAGTTTTTGTTTTGTTTTTTAATTGTAGGTATAAGTTTTTGTTTTGTTTTTTAATTGTAGGTATAAGTTTTTGTTTTGTTTTTTAATTGTAGGTATAAGTTTTTGTTTTGTTTTTTAATTGTAGGTATAAGTTTTTGTTTTGTTTTTTAATTGTAGGTATAAGTTTTTGTTTTGTTTTTTAATTGTAGGTATAAGTTTTTGTTTTGTTTTTTAATTGTAGGTATAAGTTTTTGTTTTGTTTTTTAATTGTAGGTATAAGTTTTTGTTTTGTTTTTTAATTGTAGGTATAAGTTTTTGTTTTGTTTTTTAATTGTAGGTATAAGTTTTTGTTTTGTTTTTTAATTGTAGGTATATCTCATTTTTTTTTTTGTTTTTTTTAATTGTAGGTATATCATTTTGTTTTTTTTTGTTTTTAATTGTAGGTATATCATTTTGTTTTGTTTTTTTGTTTTTAATTGTAGGTATATCATTTTGTTTTTTTTTTGTTTTTAATTGTAGGTATATCATTTTGTTTTTTTTTTGTTTTTAATTGTAGGTATATCATTTTGTTTTTTTTTGTTTTTAATTGTAGGTATATCATTTTGTTTTTTTTTTGTTTTTAATTGTAGGTATATCATTTTGTTTTTTTTTTTGTTTTTAATTGTAGGTATATCATTTTTTTTTTGTTTTTAATTGTAGGTATATCATTTTGTTTTTTTTTTGAGGTGGCTTCTCTAGGAATTTCCTACTCTACAAAAGAGATTAAAAGACTGTTCAGTGTTGTTCTGCACTGCAGAGCATTACTTGACTAAATGTAATACCAAATTTCAAATTAGATGAGGTAGTTGCCTTATAGGGCAAAGCTGACTAAGCACTGAATAGCAATAGAGAAACTAATCAAACTGAAATTATCATTTTGGTTGTCTTGATATTTTGAGCAGAATTTATCTTTTATAAAACCACATGAGACAAATTTTCATCTGTGTGTCCCCACCTTACACTAGTAGAATAAAAGAGGCCAGCCCATACTGGCAACCTAGTAAACTCATTATATCAGTTTTGTTTTCTGAATATTACAAAAAATGCAATTTAACACATCAATGGTAATGTCTAATTTGCTTTTTGATTCGTTTTCTATGGCATATCAACCCTTGGCAAGTTATTTAAATCCAGAAAATATTTTCAGATTGTAAAAATTTCTTTTCTTTCTTTTTTTTATTTTATTTTATAATAATAGTAGTTTAGTGATATAAGACTCAGTGTAAATACTCTTGAGAAATGTATGAATCCACCTCTTTCACTGGCTATGAATTTTTTTTGGAGATAATAGAAATTTACTGATAAAAATCCTACTAATTAACCGATAGCTGGGGAGGAGAAAAGTGGTTTCATACTTTTCACAAGCGTATTTGCATGTTTATCTAAACTTATTTATAAATGGAACTTTGTGTGTCTGTGTCCGTTACCTATAGACTCCAAAACGACTGAACCGATTTTCTTGAAAATTTACACAGTTGTACTATAAGCGTCTGCGAGTGTTCTTAGCTAGGTTTTGTGTCAAAGTACCCCCGATAAATATCAAAAATCGAAAAAATTGGGTTATAGAAGAAGTGGTCCGATTTTAATCAAATTTGATACACTCATAGACAAAGACATAAGAAACGATATTCAGAAGTTTCAAGGTTGCAGTTCTTAGAATAGTGCAGAAAATCAATTATATATATATAAGGCAAGATGTTTGTGTGTGTGTGTCTGTTTATCTGCCTGTATGTCTGTAGTTTTTTCAACCCTTTTATTTTAGAGCCAAACCTGAAACAAAAACTAAGTAGGTATAATTGTAGTTCTTAGTCTCAGCCATGACACCATTTACTCAGACAACTTATTTAGCCTTCAAAATTCAGTTTATGACAAAATAAGTTTTTTATTTGATATCGATACCAGGAAATCAAAAATTTGACTTACATCCATTCATTTTTCCTTCAGTCTACGGTTTCGCTTTAACTGGAAACAACTATTGCTTTTTAGTCTTTCTTGCCAACATCCAAAGAGTCTGAGCTCCAGGACCATGGATTAGTTTTAAAGCTTTCATTACACCCGAGCAACACCGGGCTATACTGCTCGCGTATATAATAAAACCCAACAGAAATTAGAACTTGGCTCTCTGATTAACAATTCTAAACCATTATTCATTACATCGTCCACACATTCAAGCTTACATCACTTGATATTTCCAAGTGATCACACATCCATCTAGGTATTAAACAGACTTGACATTGCTTAAATTCAGTGATCATACATGGACCAGTGTTTTAATGTGATATGGCTGTAAGCATGTAATTTTTATAACTGTTTTATAAGAATATTTTAATATTTCATCTGTGTTATTTATTAATTAAAATTTTTAAAAATACCATATATAAGCAATGTCACTTTTTTTAAGCCATAAAACAAATTTTTTCACCCAATCAGAAATGCTGCTAATTTCTGAAAATAGAAGCAATTCTTATATTCAATTTTCTCTATTTAGCCTCTGCTATATTCTCAAGAGAGTTTTTTTGTTGCATAGTACGATGCAGACAGCTACATATGTATTATACTGGTCTGTAATAAACTGGTGGTGTTTCAACTTCTAATTATTCGCAGTACCTTAAACATCATGACATTCCCAACATATCCATAATGATAATCTCAAAAAAGGATAAGTGACAACCTTCATCTATTAAATGAGTCAAAAATAGGTTTAGTAAAGCAATAAAATCATTTAGATATGAGATAAAATATTGAAAGAAGTGTGCAAATTAAGTGCATTGTGTGCCAAATGATGGCCGATAACCTGTATGTGAAAATACTCAACACAAATGAAATGTGTTCTTTACAATAAAAATTCTAATGTTGCATGAAGTCCTCGAAAAAGAAAACTACATATAAAATGTAGAAAAGAAAAAAATGAAAATACTTCTTTGAATAGTTTTCAAAGAATTGATATAATTTTTTAAGCAAATTTCATGAGAACAGCAAAGAACAGAACAATCACACCAACCAAAGATTTTTCCTTGATGTGGGAGCAAATTTGATGTTCCTTTCAATTCTCCTGCTGGTTGTCAAATTTCTTCTGGACTAGAGTGACCTGGGTTTCAGCAGCAGATGTTTGTCAACTCCTCCAATTAACTTCTAGGCTCTCTTTGTTTACCCACAAGTGGGCTCCAAATTCACATGCTGGAATTTGGAGAAAAATCTTTTGATTGGTTTTGGATGAAAAACAAACATAGCTGTTTTCTCACAAATCGAAATGTATGAAAAATATTTTTGAAATTTAAAAATTAAGCGCAATGTAGTGTTTGCTTTCTCTCAGAAAAGCCAACAATATACACCCAAGCAGCTTATATTTTTTATACACTTTAATGTTAAGTCAGTCAGTTAAGTGACATACGTGATACACGCTTGAGCAATCATGTCTCAAAAGAGACATGACTGACTGGGCAGAAGATTATCCCGCAGTAAGTTGCCATTGCTTTCTGCGGTAGACTGGTTGCTGACCAAGGCTATAGAACCCAATCTGTCCTGCTATTTAACCCATAACTGGAAGGAAGAGATGGATTAATACCTTTCTCAAGGGTATTTGCGCATAAGTGAATGCAATGGATTCAACTGGAATTCGAACTTGGCTCCCCGGTTTCTCGTTCCGAGCCGATATCCACTGTACCACAATGCACATCCTTAATGTTAAGTCAGTTATCTTTAAAGTCAGATCTGAACATAATTCTTTAGTATTTTTCAGTGAAGACTGTTGGAAAATAGAAAAGAACACATGGTGAGATGATCTGCATTTACCTTACCAAAATCTCTGCTTATTGTTCATGGAAACATTGATTTCAAATGCTAATTTTCAGGGCAGATAAGCAGTGTCGCCCCCACCCCTCAACATTTCTCAACTCCATTTGGATTAGTTAATATCTTTAACCAATTTATGTTCATTGAAAGTCTCTATAACTGCTGTTGAAAAATTTCAGTGAAGAGATTTTAAAATCCATTTACAATATTTAATATTTGCCAACTTAAAAGGTTTCAGCACACATCCATTAATACACAGACATTTGTTTTCCTGAACTTTATTTATCTAGATTTTTTACAAACTTTCTCTAACCCATCTAAGAAAACCTTTTCTTTTAATTGTTACCATTTTTATTAAATTGTATTCAAAATTCTTTGCTTAGTTCACACAAAGGATTGTTTTCTCTTTCTTTCTCTCACTTGGTATGAGCCCAAACATCACCTTCCCTTTCTGCAAAAAGGTAATTAGTAGTAAACACCTTCATTTGACTGTCAAAACAGTCAGCATCAGCCCTATGCAACAAGATTCAACAAATATCTATCATAATAATGTAGACTGGGCTTTATAGCTATATTTGTACCCTGTAGAATGTAATATGGCACTGATAGATGGAAGAATTCCTACAGTCAAATCCATGGCCAGAGTGGCGGACTCCTCTAATGAATTCAATACTATGTATCCCTGACCAAGGTGAGCGTTTGAGTTGGAGGACTTTGGTTGTGGTCTGACCAGGAGAAGGATGAGCTCCAACAGATCTACTTACCCAAGACAAATAAATGAATACCTCTCTGGCTTCCAACTCAGATATGTAGAGCGAATTGATCAACTGCTTGGCTGTGCAGCATTCCTATGACCACACCCAATCATGGGATTAATGATAAGATACAGAGTGACTATTTCCTGCTATTCAAGATAATCCCCACCTGTAACATTGCATTTGCACCATATTTGAATCCACTTCATCAAATTGAATTATTTTTTCTCTGGTTGTGTCAAAGTATCATATTTTTAAAATTTCAAAGCAAATGACAAGCAGATATCACTTTTAGGAAATCTTTCATGCACTTCACAAAATCATCAGTTAGTGATTGTAATGTGTGAAAATAGGAAGCCTTATACTCTCAGGCAAATCCAAGATGTTAAGCGTGTAGCCAGTGTGTACACCAACCAAATTTTATATGAAAGAGGGAGAAAAAGAGTTACTTTGAATGTCTGTCTAATCATAACTTCTTCATTAAAAATGCAAGACATATGCAACTATGTACATGTATGGTTTAGCTTTTTCTGCTGTTCAAAATGGTCTCCACCCATAGCAGTTCATTTATACCAAATTTGAATTGAATTTGTCAAATCCAATTTGAATTTTTTATATATATATTTTATGAGAGAAAGAGTTACTTTAAATGTCTGTTTGGTCGTCATTCTTTTATTAATGACAGGAGACATATGCAACTATGTACATGTATGGTTTAGCTTTTTCTGCTGTTCAAAATGGCCTCCACCTGTGGCAGTTCATATACACCATATTTGAATTCAATTTGTCAAATCCAATTTGAAAAACTCTTTCAGACACTCTGTGCTCTTTTATTGGCCTTCAACTCTTCAGTTTGTCTTCAACACTAGTTTTGACACGTGTCTTTTTTTTCTTTTTTTTTTTTTTTTTTTTTGACCCCTCTTGGTGCATCATTCTTACCAATTGTTACCTCACCATACACAGAACCTTCTATGGATGCCAACAGTAATCCATCCTCCTTTGGTCAAGAACTTAATGATTTCTCTTTGTTTCTGCTTCATATCCATAATTATGCAAGACCTGAACAAAAGAGAATAACAGAAATAATGTCAATCAGTCAGTATGAATTTCTTTTATAGATCTTTTCTAAAGCATTACGTTCCAATTAAGAATATGCCTATTTATTAATTCTAATGATCTTTTTTGTCTAATGCCCTAATATTGTTTTTCTTTTACAAATATGTTGTGCATGAATAAATTGACCAAAATTCATATTGTGTAGTCCAATCTTTTGACTCACATGAGTAATCATAATGGCACTGAAAAAAAAAAAATTTCTAAGAATTAAATCATATCATTCAATTTTTCTATAATTTAAAAAAAAATTTTTTTTAGCAATTAGATTTCCAAAGTATTCTGAGAAATATTATTGTAATTCTTGTGGTGCTTGTTGATGTGTTATCTAATGGTACATTGGTCAGATAAATGGTATGTGAGTCTACATGAAAGAGTGGTTGTTGTATAACTTATAACAGAAATATTGTTTATTAATTTCAGAAAGACACTCACTGATTGAATAAATGAATTCATAAACAACACTAGTTTTAGGTAGGGGCTTAGTTGATTAAGAGATATTATTTTTAATATGTTACTGGCTTTAAATTATTTGTAGTAAATGATGAATCTTAAATATCAGTTTTTCTCAAATTTTTTTCTGTACTATGTTTTGTTTTTTGTAGCTAGAGGGTATTTCATGTTGGCTAGATATATTGATGTCATTATTATTTAGTCAGTTAAGTCTCATACGTGATACATGTTTTGGGCGATCATGTCTCGAAAGAGACATGACTGACTAGGCAGAAGATTATCCCACAGTAAGATGCCATTGCATTCTATGGTAGACTGTTTGCTAGCCAAGGCTATAGGACCCAATCTGTCCTGCAATTTAACTCATAGCTGGAGGGAGAAGAGATGGATTATATTACATTATTATATTATGTGTAATTATTGGGGGATCAGTTTATTACTTCATAACAATAAAAAACTGATCTCCCACTTTATGCCCAGTAGAAGTTTTAATTATGTTTCCAACTATTATATTCATTCAGTCAGTTAAGTGCCATACATTATAGATGCTTTGGGCGATCATGTCTCGAAAGAGACATGACTGACTGGGCAGAAGATTATCCTGCAATAGGTTGCCATTGCTTTCTGCAGTAGACTGGTTGCCAGCCAAGGCTGTAGAACCCAATCTGTCCTATTATTTAGCCCATAACTGGAGGTAAGTGACAGATTAATACCTTTCTCAAGGGTATTTGCGCATAAGTGAATGCAAGGAATTCAACTGGAATTCGAACTCGGTACCCCGATCTCTTGTTCCAAGTCGATATCCACTGCACCACAATGTTTGAGTGAAGTTTGATTTTATTGAAAACAATATCATTAAGGAAACCATTATTCATCAATATTTGCTTTGTATTACACAGTTATTTAGGAAAACTTGTTTTGAATAATGAGATAAATTTAGAATTTTTTATATATATATATATATATATAGTCATCTGCAGACAGATCTGTTTTGCTGTATCACAGCTCATCAGTATGGTTAGACATCCAATAGCTTCTAGCCAGGACTGAAACTCAACCAAATTGACATCAGTTGCTGATTCTACCTCTGAGCTATGGGCGCTCGGTAGAGGAAGGTGGACTTTAGCATGTGATATACCATGTAAACATACGCCAGAAACTGAGTGTTCCAATTCATTATATATATATATATATATAATATATATATATATATATATATAGTGATGATCCACGTATACTGTCTTAATAATATGTATAGGAAAAACTACTAAAAAGTTGTAAGTTTAAAAATGTATTTTTATTTAGAGCTCTCCTAGAGAGTTATCCTACCACTGTATGTACAGGATACTCCTTTGGATTCTTCTATATCTACACTGCATGTTTTTATATATATATATATATATATATATATATATATATATAAAAAGAGAAAATAGGAAAAATGGTTTTATTTGAAATATAGTATCTATAAACAAAAACATAATGCCCATCAGTGGATAAAATTCATCGGCTAAAACTAAATACAATTTTTCTATTGTCTTTTATTTTTAAATCATATTGTTCTCCTCTAAAGATTATATCTAAGAATATATATATATTAGTCTAGTCATCCGCAGACAGATCTGTTTTGCTGTATCACAGCTCATTAGTACGGTTAGACATCCGATTGCTTCTAGCCAGGGTTGAAACCCAACTGAATTGACATCAGTCGATGATTCTATCTCTGAGCTATGTGCGCTCGATAGAGGAAGGTGGACTTTAGCATGTTATATACACTGTAAACACACACCAGTAGCCGAATTCATTACTAAATGAATAATACGTAGATGCGTGAGTAGCTACTGTTTTTTCAAAGTTTACCATTCCTCCATGGTCCTCAATCAGAGTATGAAAGTTTAGTCGAGATAGATATATATATATATATATATATATATATATATATATATATATATGAAGTATAGGGTAGGTATAGATGGAATAAAATTCTGTATCCCAAAAACACTATTCTTAAAAAGTGCTCAATAGAAGCTAGACCAAATAATATTTATCTAAAATTTATAACATAAATATATTATAATATCACTACAAAAGTAGCTATTTTGTTTTAACATTACTCGTGGTTTATCAAGTGATGGTGTTGATTTCAAGTTGAAGAGTTTTGAAATGTTCAAAACTAGCTGAACCCCTTAATCAGAGAGACATTGTTGACCAATCAAAATACAAGTAATTTCTAATTTGAAGAACAAACTCTAAAAACAATTTATTGGAGCATTAATGTTAATATTTGTTTAAAATAGTGATCAGTATTACTAACTGACTATTAGTTTAACTTTACAATAAAAATAAAAATTTATTTTCCAAAACATTAATTATGAATTGATATTAGCAAATATGAATTTTAAATTCTAAGTTTGATTAAGCATTAGGTTTAGATTATTATAAAGTTATTCAAATATAAAATGGGGAAGAGAGATAGGTGCACGTCTATCTAAATCTAAACTTATTTACAAATGGAACTTTGTGTGTGTGTCCATTACCTATAGACTCCAAAACGGCTGAACTGATTTTCTTAAAAATTTACACAGTTGTACTATAAGCGTCTGCGAGTGTTCTTAGCTAGGTTTTGTGTCGAAGTACCCCTGATAAATATCGAAAATAAAAAATATCGGGTTATAGAAGGAGTGGCCTGATTTTAATCAGATTTGATACACTCATAGACAAAGACATAAGAAACAATATTCAGGAGTTTCAAGGTTGCAGTTCTTACAATAGAGCAGAAAAATCAATAATATATATATATATATATATATATATATATATAAAAGGCAAGATGTTTGTGTGTGTCTGTTTATTTGTCTGTATGTCCTTTATACAAATCCACAATTTTTATCCAATTCTTACCAAACTTCACACAGATATTCTTGAGGCTGAGTCTGAGCTCCAGGACCATGGATTAGTTTTAAAGCTTTCATTACACCCGAACAACGTCAGGCTATACTGCTAGTAAACAAATATAATTAAATATATACACACAAATTCACATGCAAAAAACAAAATACAAACGCAACATAAAAAAACCCACAAAGCATCATACACAGAATAAAGCCACATACATGGATCTACTTATAGACAATTATAGACATAAATACACACAAATAGACACAAGAACACTCACAAAGAAACATATACACACATATATATGCATATGCATAAACAAGAAAAAGATAGATATATACACATACATACGCAGACATGCATGTAAAACAATATAAAAATTTGCCTAATAGTATATAAAACCACATGCACACCTTCATAGATAAATGCATTTGTACATTGACAAACCCATGCACCCAAGTATATATTAATATATAAACACAAGTAAAAACAAACAGAAAAAATATATATACATACAATTTAACGTAGGTACTACAAATATATTATATATCTTCCACAAATACTTTCATGGCTTCTACTCCGATGAACTTAGCTCACTACTGCCCCCTATATATGAATTTACTCGTGCCACAAGACTAGCAACTAGGTCCTACCCTTTTACTGTGAAACCAATAAATTGTAAACTGCAAATTCTACTCCAGCAGCTTCTTTTCTTGCAATTCCCGCCTGTGGAATTCCCTTCCATTTACTTGCTTCCCCGACTGCTACAATCTCCAAGAATTTAAATGTAAAGTCAAAAGTCATCTCCTATCCTCTCTCTTATGCTTCTTTCTCCGTCCACTCCACTCTCATCATTATTCTCATCCTTCTCTTACCCACTTCCTGACACCCCCTATAACCTGTTACTCTTTAAATTTCCTCCTGTGTAACCCCCTGCAAAACAGTGGCAGTAAAATGCCTTGCTTGGGGCAATATGATTATAAAAAAAACAAAAAAACTAATAACAAATGATACCTAAAGAATCATAATTATTAAATATTAATTTGACAATGTGTGTGTGATGGGTAAATTGTTGCCATTTTATAGTTTTAATTTTGTGTGTTGTTTGTTTTAGATTTTGTCAACTGTTCAGTATAGTAGGGTCAGTTGGACACCATCTATTAGAAATGAATACCATGATGCAATTCACTCAACCAGAAATTTGTAGGAGATTCTGAAGCCATCTACAGGCTATGGTTGAAGCCAGTGGCAATTTCATTGAATAAACTTACTCTTTATTATTTCAAGATATTGTTGTGTAATTTTGGTAAAGGTATCTGTTAAAATGATATATCTGTGTTATTTTTATTTTTGCGTAATTTAGACAACATCACATCACATAAAAATATATATATATATATATATATATATTTTTATCATCCCGGTCAGTGTAAACATTTATTTAATTAACACTTTCAGAGTGGAGTTAAAATGTCTCTGTTACCCAGATTAAAGACACTCAGAGAGTTTTAGAAACCCATTTGGAAAAATATTATCCCATATTTCCTCCCCACTTATGAAAAGTAAAAACGAACATTTGAAGGAAAGAAAAAAAATATATGCATAATTCTTTCAACCACACACCGAAAATAAAATTATACAAGTAATTTTTTTTACAGGAAATTGTTGAGAAAATAAAATTTATTTTTATCAACTATGAGATGGAGGTTGTAGTTAAACAGAAGAAAGAAACTACAAATTTAGGTACCTCCACTCAATTGCCAAAAAAACAAAAAAAAACAGTATATCATGATGTCAAAATAATGAAAACAAGTTTTATCACCAAAATGTTTATGCTATTATTAAGAGGAAAGATCAAATTTTGTTGTTATTTTAATAAAATTTTTAAATCCTTTCTAACACAAAAACAAAAACAAAAAATACAAAATCAAAAAATGAAATTTTAATTAAAATTTCATTTTTTGTTTTCTATCAGCAATTCACGCTATGTTTGCGTAAGGCGACTATTAAGAAAATGGAGTCGGTCAAGTAAAATGATTTTGGGCGAGTAAATTTCCCTTCACTCTTGACCGCCAGTCGAGTGATTTCTTTTTCAAATCTCAAATGCTGGTTAAGAGTGCATATAAACAACAGTTGCACATAAAGTTAGATTTAAGGTGTATATACAAAATTCACCAAAATATGCATGAAACTTAGTCATTCAGAGATAAAATACAATTTTATTTTACTTTTGTATACAAAATAATTTATTTAGAATGTTATCTTGTTTGTTTGTATTAATTATGGATTTACGTCTATGGAAGTGTCTGGTTACGTGTGAGGGCTTATGCAAAATACATGAGTTTCTGATTTTCCCACATGCAAACCCTCATCATTGCTTTTGTCTCCTTTCCAATGTACTCTTCATCCCAGCAACTTGTTTACTATGGTGAAAAGGTTAATAACGAGAGATCATTTCTTTTTGTCCAGGCTAGCCTCATTCTCAAATCAGATGCCAAAGGCCAGGTGAGTTTTGACAGTGTTGTTTGTGATGCTATTGTTTAATTTTCACCTTTTTTGTTATTTGCCACTTTGGGGGAAATTCAGTGCTAAATGCCATTTTAAATTTATTTTATTTATTTATTTATTTTTTTTTTTCTATACTTTACTCAAATAGTGTCATATTTTATTCAGTGGTCCTCATTCGATTACAACTTCCACAAAAAACAATTTGGGTGATGGGTATTAATTGAAGTAATCAAAGTATCTAATATAAGTAATATCATCATCATCATCGTTGTTTAAGATCTGTTTTAATGCTAGCATGTGTTGAACAGGGTTATCTTGATGGCTCCTGTGATTGAACCATCATGAAATATTCAAGCAAGTTTTACAGCTGGATGCCCTTGCCAACACCAACATGTTTAAAAGACTGGAAACTCAGTGTTTTTTATCAAGACATCATCTCTAGGAAGGTTACCTACCAAGGCTAGAGAGTTTAGCCTATTCTTTTTTTTTATAAAGTAGGTGTAGAGGTCTTTTATTTCAGATATTTCCTTCTCTTAAACAAGTTGTTATCCAAAGCTAAAGACTCTTACAAAGCAAGATGCCATTTTTAAATAAATGAACCATTAAAACTATTTATAAAACTAGCAGTATAGCCCGGCATTGGTCAGGTGTAATGAAAGCTTTAAAGCTAATCCATGGTTCTGGAGCTCAGACTCTTTGGATGTTGGCACAAAAGACTAAAAAGCAATAGTTGTTTCCAGTCAAAGCGAAACCGTAGACTGAAAGAAAAATGAATGGCTGTAAGTCAAATTTTGATTTTCTGGTATTGATATCAAATAAGTTTTTTCATCATAAACTGAATTTTGAAGGCTAAATAAGTTGTCTGAGTAAATGGTATCATGGCTGAGACTAAGAACTACAATTATACCTACTTAGAGCCAAACCTGAAGCAAAAACTAAAATAAAAGGGCTGAAAAAATACAGACATACAGGCAGATAAACAGACACACACACAAACATCTTGCCTTTTATATATATATATATATAATCGATTCTCTGCACTATTGTAATAACTGCAACCTTGAAACTTCCGAATATCGTTTTTTATGTCTTTGTCTATGAGTGTATCAAATTTGATTAAAATCAGACCACTCTTTCTATAACCCGATTTTTTTTTTTTATTTTATTATCGATTTTCGATATTTATCGGGGGTACCTCAACACAAAACCTAGCTAAGAACACTTGCAGACGCTTATAGTACAACTGTGTAAATTTTCAAGAAAATCGGTTCAGCCGTTTCGAAGTCTATAGGTAACGGACATACACACATACGCATACACACACAGACAAAGTTCCATTTATAAATAAGTTTAGATTTAGATAGATTATTTTTTTTAAGCATATCCTCTCCTCTTTAGTTCCAGTCCCGTTTTATGATGTGGCAGAGTTTCCTCTTGTGTAATCACTGAAAAGAACTATACAGCTAAACATGTAAATATGATAAGGTTGTTTATAAGAGCAAATTTGTACTGGTCATTTGCTGCTCTTTGCTGTTGTTGTGTTGTTATTGTTTTTGTTACACATGCAGTTATGAAATAACAAAATTTACCCAAAATATCAACCTTGGGATGGGTGTGGGTGCCCTCCCAGCTGTGTGTGGGGTGGTGTATTGTGTTCAGTATAACCTTGTGACAAAGGAACAACTCTGATCAGCAATTAAAAATTAGAAGGCAAACAATCTGAAAGCAATTAAATTTGAGGACAACCAAGAGGTTGAAGGCAAACAACTTTGAAAACAATTAAAAGTTTGAAGGCAAACTGTTATGGGGAAACACACCTATTCCTCAGATAATGGACTCTCCCCCCTATATCAATAAGAGTTAACAGGAAGTTCTTTGGAAGTTCATAGGAGTTCTTTAGACTTCTGAGTTCAGTAGAACTACTATGCAGTTGATATTAGTCTGCAGTTAACCAAATACTAAACAGTCAGCTTTCAGTGGAAGATTACCAAGTTCCTAACATTTTGGCTACGTTAAGTCGATTAGCAACCAACATAGCATGATTATAACCTTCAGTGCAAAAACTACTCCACAACACAAACCTTGAAAGTCATAAAAAAACTTGAAGGCAAACAACTTAAAAAAAAAATGATTTTCAGCATTAAATGACCCAAAGAAGATTAATATGCTGGTTCAACCAACCAACCAACCAACCAACCAACCAAAATATCAAGAGATAGTATATTGGCAATTAGCAGGGCTCCAGTTTTTTTATCCATTGTTCTCAAACTGTCTTGTAAAAGTTCTAATTGTCCCAAAATCAAAACTTCTTAATTTATTCATTGACACTTGTCAGTAGCATCATTAAAATGTTTAGGAAATAAATTTTTAAAAAAAAGATGAAATATTAAAGTTCTAAAAATTAATAAATGTAAAAACAAATTAGTTATATTTTATGATAATTTTTATAAAATCTCAAATTGATTTTTATTGCAACATTTTGGTTACATCAACTGGAATAATTTGACATGGAAATGTTTTTATTAATTAACTAGCCGAATTACCCATGCCTCACTGCAGTTCACACATTCTTTTATAAGAATATACATGGTTTTGGAGTCTACGCTTATTCTAAAAAGATATATGTATAGGCAGCTCTCTGACTTCCAATTAAGAGTTTGTGCCCCAGGGGCTCCTCTTTGATCAAAATGACTTGGAATAATTTCCACTGTGTTACCATGAACACCCTGATTCCAAAAAGGTATATGCATAGGTAGCCCTCCAAGTTCTAATTAGTGGTTTGTGTCCGCCACCCCTCCAGGTTCCTCTTTGATCAAAATGAAATATACTCATCCAAGTACCCTGGGTAATATAGTTTCAGAATATATATTGGTTTTGGGGTCTATCTCCAAAATCCTAGGAAGAGTTTGTGAACAGACAGACAAAATCTACAACTTTATATATAGATTTTCATGTTCAGAGTAACTTTTATCAGACTTTAACACATTAACTGCCAACCATAAGATAACTTGTTTGACAGTTTTTATCATGATTTTTTTTTTTTAATCATTTCACCCCGAGCAAGGCAGAAATGCCACTGATGAGCGGGGGGCTACATAACTGTAAAAAAAGATTAATTAGAAAAGAGTGAGGAGTACAAACTAGTTAGAAAGGAGCAATAGAAAGCTGAGAAAGCAGGTGCAATGACAGATACATAGGTGGAGAGAAAGGGAAGGTTATACGGGGGTGGGGAGAGAGCTAGAGTCCAGTGGTTAATAGATGAGTATTGACATTGCATTTAAATTTCTGGAGGTTGTAGCCATCAGGAAAGCAAGAATATGGGAGCGAGTTCCACAGGCAGGAAGTGTGAGAGAAGAAGCTGCAGGAGTAGAATTGTCATCTGCATTTGGCTAACCTGCTTGTGAATGGTGGGACCCAGTTGCCAGTCTGGTTGCATGAGTAAACACCTGTTGAGGAGGCACCAGTGACTTAAGTTCGTCCGAGCAGAAGCCATGAAAGTATTTATAGAACAGACAAAGGGAGGCCACATTTCGACAGTGGGGAAGTGGCTGCAGTCGAGCCGCCAGATCAGTACCTATCACATTACAGACTCTCCTTTGGAGCCTGTTGAGAACACTGAGAACTGCATGGGCGCTTGACCATAAATGGCAGCAGTACTCCATGCATGGACGGATGGTTGACTTGTATATATGCAGGATGGATTCAGGTAGGAAAAACATCCTGGATCGACATAGTAACCCAACCTTCTTAGCAGTAGATTTAGCTATGGATTCAATATAGTGGCTCCATTTGAGGTCTGAGGAGAGGGTAAGGCAGAGGAGGCGTAGTGTGTTGCTCTCAGGGAAAATGATGCCCGACTATGAGTTTATCTCCTGCTTGGCATTTCCTGACAAATTTTCATCTGTGAGCAGCAACAAGAAATTTATCTGTTGTGATACTTTTAGTGTGAAAATAATGTTAAGACTTCAGCTAAAGTTATAAATCAACTGAAAAAGAAATTACCTGACTTACCTATTATAAAGTTTGAATTTAAATAATTTGCATTTCATAATTGACCTCTGACAATCAACATGTTGAGGATTGTGATCTATGAATTTATTTTCCACTAAAAGACAATTGATATTTTTAACTTTTAACAATAAAAGAAAAAAGTTTTAAAGTCTTTATGAAAAAATTGTTCATTTATAATTAACTGCCTCACATCATGAGTAAATTTTCTAAGTTTATCATTTTTTAAACTCTTCCTTGTATTTTCAATTTCATTTATGATATGCAAAAAATATCACATATAAATGTTGTTTGTTTATAATTTATTGAAGATGCTTTAAGCAACAATTGATAGAAAACTTATTTATTAAAGCAGATTCAGTTCTAATAATTAGATCCTAATGTTTTACATTCTGTCAGTTAAGTGGTACTAGCAGTATAGCCCGGTGTTGCTCGGGTGTAATGAAAGCTTTAAACTAATCCATGGTCCTGGAGCTCAGACTCTTTGGATGTTGTAACAAAAGACTAAAAAGCAATAGTTGTTTCCAGTTTAAGCAAAACCGTAGACTGAAAGAAAAATGAATGGATGTAAGTCACATTTAGATTTCCTGGTATGAATATCAAATTAGTTTTTTCCTTGTAAACTGAATTTTGAAGGCTAAATAAGTCCTCTGAGTAAATGGTATCATGGCTGAGACTAAGAACTACAATTATACCTACTTAGAGCCAAACCTGAAGCAAAAACTAAAATAAAAGGGTTAAAAAAAAATACAGGCAGATAAACACATGCACACAAACATCTTGCCTTTTATATATATATATATATATATATATATATATAATCGATTTTCTACACTATTGTAAGAACTGCAACCTTGCACAATGTCAATATTTATTGGGGGTACCTCGACATAAAATCTAGCTAAGAACACTCGCAAATGCTTATAGTACAACTGTGTAAATTTTCAAGAAAATCTGTTCGGTCGTTTCGGAGTCTATAGGTAATGGACATACACACACACAAAGTTCCTTTTATAAATAAGTTGAGATTTAGATTTAATTGTATTTCAGTTTCTAAACAAATACAGTAAAACTATCATTGACATTGATTTTAAACAAATATATACTGAAAGTCTATGTAGAAATCTCAAAATACATTATATCTATTAAACAGATCCATCAAAATGGTGGGGCTGAAAATATGCCTAATTGTCTTCACTTCAGAGGAGAGTATTGTTCAACATTCTAATAGAAAGTACAATAAAAAAAAATTAAACATCTTTTTGGTTGAATTTAACAACACTTGTTTAAATGAATTCTTGTTGTTTAAATATATCTTACACGAGAGAGATATGTTTGGAAAGCTAATCTAACAGACTTTTACTCTAATTGTGAGTTCAGTCCTCGCTTGTGACCTTGAGCCATATATACTATAAAATATTGAATAACTGCAATGCCTGTGAAATGAAAATCTATTGTAAAATCAATAAATACAATTATTCTCTCAGTTGTCCATCATCCGAATGATGATTTATAGCATTTGTAAAATAAAAGATTTGCATAGCAATCTATGTGTTAATATTTTTAAACTTGGATGGTGGGGCTAATTTCTTGGTCTGCTGAGTCATCATTTTTCGCATTCATATTAAAATCATCACTGGTAACTTTTTGGCTAGAGGAAAACCTTACTACCAATCTGTCTTAGAGACTCCATTCTTGGTTTTGAATTGGTTGTCTGTCTCTTAGACTAGTTGCCAGCCAAGGCTAGGAAATCTAGTCTGACTTGTTATTTATCCAAAGCTGGAGTGGGTGGGGAATTCACACTTTTCCTAAGAGCATTAATATGAAATGAAGCACAAACGACTTTGACTAAAAGTGGAACTTGATTCCTTGTACTTTCTGTACCAATGACTCCACACAGATTCTGAGTTATCTATAAAATGTCATACATATACTACACTCTGATCATCAGAAGAAGTGCCAGGAGGCAACACTTTTATCCTAGGCAGTGCTCTCAGGTACTACATTGTAATTTTTCGCAGAATACTGAGAAATAATAGCAATTTACTAAAAAGGCTGAAAATATGAAGCAACCGGTGAGGATCAAACTCACTACTCATAACTGATCTAGCAAGACAAGCTTGCTAACCATTAAACCATGTCGAAGAGCCCAATCTGAGGAATATTTTTACCTTTTGCACAAAGTGAACAGGTATTATATTTATCATAGGCAGAAGTAATGAGCCATACCTAAATAATTTCATTATTTTTGATAGGGTGCAATGCTATTAATTAAAATAATTGTTTTTTTTTCTCATGCCACCAATATACCTTAATTATAATTAACAAATATAATTACAACATACAATTATTTTATGACACAAGAACCCATAAAATGTTGTTCCCTAGTGTTTGTGTTATAAACTAGCAAGAACTTTATTATGATTTCCAACAGTATGGTAGTATGTGTGTTGTGGTGTAATGGATGTTGGTTCTAAATGGGAAATCAGAGAACCAAGTTTGAATTCCAGTCAGATTTGTTTCATTCACCTGCACACAAATATCCTTGGGAAAGGTATTAATCCATCTCTTCTCCTTCCAGCTATTGGTTAAATAGTAGGACAGATTGGGCTCTATAACCTTGGTTGGCACCCAGTATACCACAGAAAGTAATGGCAACCTACTGTGGGAAAAATCTTCTCCCTAATCAGTCAATTAACTGACTGACTGATATAGCAGCATACAACTAGCATTGCGATATATTTTTATTGTATTGTGTGTTGGAAATGTTGTTTAGCTTGTACTGCCGAGTATCCGATCAAAGCCAAAATGCCAGCACTCATGAGAAATTGTTGCTAGTGTCTTTATAGTCATTTATTTCCAGTAAATGACAATTTCTTATTTTTCAATATGGGCCAGCACAGCCAGGCAACAATACTATAACAATACAGCAGTGAATATGTTAAATACATTCCAATTTTAATAATGAATGAAAATATCTTGCTTTTTTTTTTTCATTTCAAATTTTTAAAAAATGCTTGATGAAAACTTTTATGATAAAAAAAAATTAGAATCTGTTGAGACTATTGTCCTCATCTTGATTTTTATAGTCTTGGACTTCTTCAGTAACTTACTTGGAATTTCAAAGTGAAACCATTATTCAGTTCCTTAATAGGTTGTTCTCATTCTGGTCTCCATGCCAATGCATGCCAGTTAATTCTTAGAAGTTAATTCATTCCTGTTTGGGGAAGAACAGATATTATGTTTAAGACATTGCTATCCAGTGATTGTCTTATGGGCAGTTGCATAATGGATAAAAATGCTGTTTCAAAAGTCAAGAGTTCAGTTTTTGGATTATGCAGTGAAAGTTATAGAATCTGGTTTGGGTGGAGAGAAGTCCAAAAGCAACATTACAAAAATAAATTAACATGAGATTTTTCTTCTTCTTCTATGTGCCCTGTCCCTACAGGACGTAGGCGATCATGGTTCTCCACATCTCCCTATCCCTTGTGGCTCTTAGTATGTTTGCTCCTGTTGCTAATGGCAAACCCCGTTCCGTCATCCACCTGATCAGACCCTGCAAATATGTTATCCGCTGCCTTCCTCTGTCTCTCCTTCCTTCTATCTGGCCAGTCAGTATCAGGTTCTCCAGGCTCTCCTTCCTCAGTGCGTGTCCTAGGAACTTCAGTTGTCTCTTCCTGATGCTCAGTATCAATTTCCTTTTTGTTGCCATTCTTTCCAACACCTCATCGTTGCTTGCATGCTCAGTCCATGATATCCGCAGTATCCTTCTGTAGAACCACATTTCCGCTGCTTCCAGTTTTGTCCTCATTTTCGATGATATTGTCCAGCATTCACTGCCGTATTGAAGAACTGACATCACGTAGCAGTCTAGCACTCGTTGCTATTGAGATTTTCCTGTGTGTTAGTATTTTGCTCAGCTTCTGGAACGCGTCCTTTGCCATGCCAATTCGCCTTCGGATATCCGTGTCGCACTTTCCATCTTCTGTTAGAACACTTCCTAGGTACTTAAATTTTTGTACTTGCTTGATTCTGTTATCCCTCACATGTATTTGGCATTTTGGGTTGTATCTTTTGCTGATGACCATGCACTCAGTTTTCTTAAATTTTATTTGTAGTCCCTTTTGTCACTCTCCACTGCTACTTTCTGTATGAGGTCTTGTGGTTTCCTTTCTGTGTCTTAGTTTCCATAATTTCTGAATATAACAAAATTCTTCTTTTTTACCTGCAGCTTCTTCTCTCGCTTCCATATTCTTGCTTTCCCGATGGGTACAACCTCCAAAAATTTAAATGCAATGTCAATACTCATCTCTTAACCACTTGACTCTAGTTCTTTCACCATCCCGTATATCCTTTCCTTTCTCTCCACCTTTGCAACTGTCATCACACCTGTGTTCCCATCCTTCTCTTGCTCCTTTCTAATTGGTTCGTATTCCGCTTCACTCTCTTCTAATTAATCCTTTTACACTTATGTAGCCCCCTGCACATCAGTGGCATTACCGCCTTACTCGAGGTGATACGATTAAAAAAAAAAAAACTTAAGAGATAAGCTTTGTACTTTGTCAACCTCTCTTTTGATGTCCTGGTACAAAGGTGAAGGCATGAATATTTCTCCCTCTAGTTATAAGTCAACCCTTGTGTGTGTCTGTCTGTCTGTCAGCCCACCTGCTCTTGAATGTCTCTCTCTGTCTATCTGTGTGATCTTGGGCATCTCTTTCTATCTGTCAGTCTGTCCGTCCTTGAGTGTCTCTGTCTGTTCATTCATTCATCCATCCATCCGTGAGTGTCTCTCTCTGTCTGTCTTTCTATCTATCTGTCTGTTCAAGTGCTCCTGTTTGTCTGTCCACCTGTCTCCATCCATCCAGCCTTGAGTGTCTGTCTTTCTGTCTGCTCTTAAGTGTTCTTTTTTGTCTGTCTGTTTTCTTGTCCATCCATGCTCATATGTTTCTGTCTGTCTGTCTGTCTTTCTTTTTTTTTTTTTTTTTTTTTTTTTTTTTTTTTTTTTTTTTTTTTGGCAAATGTCACAGGCATCTCGTCTGAGAGACCTGACCAATGCAATGTTTACCAAACCTCGATTTTTACATGACTGTTGATATATTTGATGGGACATTGTAAATTCAACATTCACGCAGTAACAAGATCTCTCAATAGTGTCACACTGCTGATTCATTAACCACAGGGGAGATTTCACTTTCCTTATGTAGTGTAAGGTCCTCTCTTATCGACTATGGAAATCAGTTAAATTAGTTCTGAACAACCAGTTCTCTTAATATTTAAAATGGCTGTATACTTTCCGGACAGTCCCTGTTGCGGATTAGCCATTAATTCTGCTTTAAAAATAAAATCTGCTGTTCCTCTTCCGACCGAAGCTCCACTTCTGAATGGTTCCATTTCCCCAATTTTACCCAGAAGACTTGTCCTAAAAAATTTGATCTGAATGGATCTAAAACTTGGACTCTTTCAACAAAACAACAGCACTGTTTAGATGGATGTTACACTCGTCTTCTCAGAAGAGTACTTGATTTTTCATGGCGAAACCATCCAACTCTAGAAATGATATATGGAGACCTACCAAGAGTATCAACCTTAGTTCAAAAGAGACGTGTCCAGTTTGCAGGGCATTGTGCACATGCCACAGATGAACTTGTTTCATCGTTTGTATTATGGAGGCACCCATCATCTCACAATCGATCTCGTAACGTAAGTTAACCTTTCCAGACAGGATACATAGAGATACACCTATCGCCAAGGAAGACCTTACAGGAGCTATGACAAATAGGGAATACTGGAAGGGTGTAGTGAGTTCTATCGCAGCCGAGGCTGCAGGATGATGATGATGAAACAATATGATTTCTAGGCACTTTCCAGGGTTTGTCTCCCCAAACCTAAATGCCTGATAAGATTCGAACCCAGGTCTCGGTGTTGGAAAGCAAACATCCTAACCATTCCACAAAGTATCTACATACATATGCGCACACAGACACACACACACACACACACACACACACATACACACACACACAATAGAGAGAAGAGTTTTTTGCTCTTTCTGGATATATCTCAGCATTAAGCGCTGTTATTTAATGCTTAAATCGGTTCTGAACAACCAGTTCTCTAAATATTTAAAATGGCTGTATACTTTCCGGACAGTCTCTGTTGTGGATTAGCAATTAATTCTGCTTTAAAAATAAAATCTGCTGTTCCTCTTCCGACTGAACCTCTTTCTCTTGATTACAGTTAGTGTTTCTCTTTACCTGTTGCTATTTCAGTTCAAAGGCTTTATGAAGTTTGCAGAAATAGATGCTTAATGTGCTTCTTTTGTTGTCTTCGTGCCAATCTCAGGTTTGTTGAAAAAAAAAAGGTACACAGTATGATCAAACATTTAGGGATCAAGTGCATAATCTTACATGATCACCAGTTTTTTTTTTTTTTTTTTTTTCAGAAAGCCAATATGTTGATACCCTTGATCTCAGTGATGACTTCTGAATGGTTCCATTTTCCCCAATTTTAGCCACAAGGCTTGTGTTAAATGATATGATTTCTAGGCACTTTCCGGGGTTTATCTCCTCAAACCTAAATGTTGGATAAGATTCGAACCCAGGTCTCAGAGTTGGAAAGCAAACATTGTAATGACTCCACAAAGTGCCTACATACAGTACTGTGCAAAAGTATTAGGACAAGAACTATTTTATCTTTTATGAGGCATATTGACAGAAAATAAACAATTTAATTAAAGTAATTTTATTTGATTGACTTAACAAATGCTTTAACAAGAAAAAATACTTGTTACAAAATAAATTTAATATTTAATATAAAAGCCTTTTGCTTTGATCACGGCCTTTATTCTGTCAGGCATTGACATTACAAGCTTCTTCAATGTATCTAATGGTATCTCCTGCCAAGCAGCTTGTATTTCTTCCCAAAGTGTGTCTTGCGAAGTAACATTAGATTTATCAATTCGAGAGGGGAGAATAAGAAAAAAGTCAGTCATATCCAAGGATAATAGAATAATGAGTAGTTTCAAAATAACTTGTTTAATAGAAAATAGGAAAAATTAAATATAACTTCTTTTTTATACATTTCTTTTGTACCTAAACCAGTTAAATCCAAACCACCTAAGCCCATTAACCTCTCCTTCACTAATATCCGAGGCATTCGTACTAACTTTGCTAGTGTAGAAGCGTTCCTGCATGAAAAGTCCCCTGACATCCTCGCGCTCTGCGAAACTAACCTCAACTCAGCTATTCCCTCCTCTGACCTCTTCATCCCTGGTTATCTTCCCCTTTTAAGGAAGGATTCCACTGTCCACATGCATGGGCTGGGTGTTTATGTCAGCGAACACCTCCCCATAACTAGGGTGACTTCACTCGAATCTACTGACCACCAATACATATGTCTCCGCTTGTCTCTCCTCAGTTCGGTTAGCTACCTATTCTTCCTTTACCGTTCTCCCTCCTCTCCTGACTGCTCCCTACTAGATAGCATTGCCGACGACATAGATAAGGCTATTTCCTATCACCCATTTGCCCACATATTTGTATTTGGAGACCTCAATGCCCATCACTCTGAGTGGCTTGAAAACGCTGTTACTGATTCGGCGGGCATTCACGCCATGAACTTTGCTATTTCCCAATCCCTTACGCAAGTGGTGGACTTCCCCACTCGCTTCCCAAGCACACCCTCGGGTCATTCCTCACTGCTAGATATATGTTTCACCTCTGCACCCGACGCCTGTCAAGTCTCGCAGCTTTGCCCTCTCGGCAACTGCGACCACGCTGTAGTCTCCCTCAGTATTTCTTTCCAATCTCACTCCCCACAGGATCCCCCTACTTATAGAACCTCCTACCTCTACCAAAAAGCTGACTGGGATGCCTTTCGCGATTTCCTCTGCGACGTCCCTTGGGGAAAAGTGTTATTTCTATCAGTTGATGACTGTGCCTCTGAGGTCTCGTCATGGGTGAAAGCTGGCATTGATGCCTTCATACCCACCAGGAAGTATTGCTTAAAACCTCATTCCTCTCCGTGGTTCTCTCCGGCCTGCTCAGCCGCCATTGCCCACAGGAACCATTACTTCCGTCTATTCCGGAGACAACCAACTGATCACAATAGGCGCCTGTTCACATCTGCTCGCAGTGAGTGCAAGAGAACCCTAAATGACGCCAAACAGTTGTTTGCTGAGAGAATGCGACAGCACATAGCTGACCGCAAGTTCGGCTCCAAGGACTATTGGAGGATTTGTAAACGAGTGCTCAACAATAGGAAATCCTCAATACCTCCTTTAATCCATGGATTTGATGTTCTCACGTCATCTGCGGAGAAAGCTGAGTGCTTTGCCCGCAGATTCTCATCCAACTCCACATTCGACTCATTCGGAGTGCACCCACCTGACTTCCCTATTAGAACTGAGGCCAAACTGCACGACGTATATATTACCCCGACAATAGTATCCAGAGTAATTTCAAAACTCGACCCCCATAAGGCGTGTGGAGACGATGGAATCCCGGTGATAGTCCTTAAGAGGTGTGCCCCTGAACTTTCCCCTGTCCTCTCTAAATTGTTTAACTACTGCCTTTCTGCTTCCTGCTTTCCTGCATGCTGGAAATTCTCCTCAGTCGTTCCTGTCTTTAAGAACTGTGGTGAACCCTGGGACCCATCCAACTATCGCCCTATCAGTCTTCTACCGATATTCGGGAAAGTGTTCGAGGCTATAATCAATGCTGAAATAGTTCATCATCTCACCGCCCACAAACTGTTCTCCGACAGGCAATATGGATTCCGATTTGACAGGTCCACAGCCGACCTGCTAACAACTGTAACGGAGTACATGCTACAGGCCCTTGATGAGTCTGACGAGGCTCGCGCGGTTGCTCTGGATATCTCCAAGGCTTTCGACAGGGTTTGGCACCCTGGCCTCCTATGCAAACTACGCGGTTATGGTATTACCGGTCGCCTGCTTGACCTAATCCAATCTTTCTTAAATAACTGCAAAATGAAGGTCGTTCTGAATGGGTGCGCCTCTTCGTCCTACAGCACGAATGCTGGTGTCCCACAAGGCTCTATCCTGGGCCCAACGCTCTTCCTTATTTTCATCAACGACCTCCCAGATGAGATTAAGTCCCAAGTAGGCATCTACGCAGATGACACTACAATATACTCCCGCTCCAGTAAGAAACCTGTTGTGGCGGACAGACATAATCTCGCTGCTGACCTTGAGCGGGATCTACACTCTGTGGTGAACTGGGGCAAGAAGTGGCTTGTCAACTTCAATTCCTCTAAGACCAAGCTGTTGTCTGTCAACCATTACAGGCAACCTCTTCTGCCTCCCATAAGCATGGACCAGATGATTCTCCCGGAGAGTAATACACTATGCCTCCTCGGACTTACCCTGTCCTCAGACCTCAAATGGAAGCACTATATTGAATCCATAGCAAAATCTACTGCTAAGAAGATTGGGTCACTATGTCGATCCAGGATGTTTTTTCCACCTGAATCCATCCTGCATATATACAAGTCAACCATCCGTCCGTGCATGGAGTACTGCTGCCATTTATGGTCAGGTGCCCCTGCCGTTCTCCTCAGTGTTCTTGACAAGCTCCAAAGGAGAGTCTGTAATGTGATAGGTACTGATCTGGCGACTCGTCTGCAGCCACTTTCCCATCGTCGAAATGTGGCCTCCCTCTGTCTCTTCTATAAATACTTTCATGGCTTTTGCTCGGATGAGCTTAAGTCACTGATGCCTCCTCAACAGGTGTTTACTCGTGCAACCAGACTGGCAACTGGGTCCCACCCATTCACAGTCAGGTTAGCCAAACGCAGACAACAATTCTGCTCCTGCAGCTTCCTCTCTCGCACTTCCCGCCTGTGGAACTCACTCCCGTATTCTTGCTTTCCTGACGGCTACGACCTCCAGAAATTTAAAAGCAAAGTTAATACTCACCTACTAACCACTGGACTCTAGCTCTCTCCCCTCCCCTGTATAATCTTCACGTTCTCTCCGCCCATGTATCTGTCATTGCACCTGCTTTCTCAGCTTTCTATTGTTCCTTTCTAACTAGCTTGTACTCCTCACTCTTTTCTAATTAATCTTTCTACATTTGTGTAACCCCCTGCACATCAGTGGCGTTTCTGCCTTGCTCGGGGTGAAATGATTAAAAAAAAAAATTTATTAGCAACTTACTTTGCTTTTCAGCCTGCATTTGAATTTCAGTGAAGTTTTTAGGAAAATCACCCCTGTACTAATACTTTTGCACACTACTGGTAATGTGCAAAAGTGTTAGGACAGGGGTGATTTTAAACTTTATTTTGCTGCCTCATAAAAGATAAAATAGTTCTTGTCCCAATACTTTTTGCACAGGACTGTATACACACACACACAACTTATGAGAAAGAAGAGTTTTTTATCTGGATATATCTAGGCATTAAGCGCTTAGATAAGTATTTGTCTTTTAGTTTTTTCTTTCTTAGTTTGATTTTTTTCTTGTGTGAAGTTTTTCTTATTCTTTGAGGGTTTCTTTTGCTTACATTTTGCTATGTACAACTTGGAATTCCATGCACTATGCAATCATCAGGTGCTTATTATGAACTGTTTATAATATGCACCTGATGATTGCATAGTGCATGAAACTCTGAGTTGTGCTATAGATGTAGGATAATGTGTATACTTATTAATGTGTACTTTATAGCTCTATTATATTATGTTGAACACTGATTTATTAACATCAGAAAAAAGATGTGTGTGTATATATATATATATATATATATATATTTTCCATTTTTAAATGTGTTATTACAGAACCTAATAACACATTTAAAAATGGAAAATATTAAAAAGTTCTACAATATAATTGTATTGAAAACTTTTTAATACAAATGTGCACTGGTCTAACCCTATTATGATCAAAAACTAAGTATTAAACAATAAATATATATATATATATATATATATATATATATATATAATTTCCTTTTATTTTTTTTTTTTTTTGTCTCACCCCACGCAAGATGGTAACGCCACTGATGTGCAGGGGGCTACATAAGAGTAAAAAGATTAGATAGAAGAGAATGAAGAGAAAGACAAACCAGTTAGAAAGGAGCAAGAGAAGGATAGGAATACAGGTTTGATGACAGTTGCAAAGGTGGAGAGAAAGGAAAGGATATACAGGGTGGTGAAGAAAGAAATAGTCAAGTGGTTAAGAGATGAGTATTGACATTGCATTTAAATTCCTGGAGGTTGTAGCCATCAGGAAAGCAAGAATATGGAAGCGAGTTCCACAGGTGGGAAGTGCGAGAAAAGTTGCAGGAGTAGAATTGTCTTCTGCATTTGGTTAATCTAACGGTGAATGAGTGAGACCCAGTTGCCGGTCTGGTTGCATGAGTAAACACCTGTTGCAGAGGCACCAGTGACTTAAGTTCGTCCGAGCAGAAGCCATGAAAGTATTTATAAAATAGACAAAAGGTAGCCACATCCCGTTGGTGGGGAAGTGGCTGGAGTCAAGTCGCCAAGTTGGTACCTATCACATTACAGATTCTTTTTTGGAGTCTGTCAAGAACACTGAGATGAACAGCTGGGGCGCCTGACCATATATGGCAACAGTACTCCATGCATGGACAAATGGTTGATTTATATATATATACAGGATGGATTCAAGCAGGAAAAACATCCTGACCCATTATAGTGACCCAACCATCCTAGCAGTGAATTTAGCTATTGACTCAATGTAGTGGTTCCACTTGAGATCAGAAGAGAGGGTAAGGCAGAGGAGGCGCAGTGTATTACTCTCAGGGAGACTCACTCGGTCCATGCTTATGGGAGGCAGGAGAGGTTGTTTGTGATGATTGACAGACAGCAGCTTGGTCTTAGACGCATTGAAATTTACAAGCCACTTCTTACCCCAATTCACCACAGAATGTGGATCCCTCTCAAGATCAGCAGCAAGATTATGTCTGTCCGCCATGCTGAGTTTCTTACTGATGTAGGAGTAAATTGTGGTGTCATCTGCGTAGATGCCTACTTGGTACTTGATCTCGTCTGGGAGATCATTTATGAAAATAAGGAAGAGCGTCAGGAGCATTGGGCCTAGGATAGAGCCTTGAGGGACACCAATGTTTGTACAGTAGGATGTGGAGGCATGTCCATTCAAGACGACCTTCATTATGTGGTTATTTAGAAAAGATTGGATCAGATCAAGCAAGCGTCCGGTAATACCATAACCCCGTAGCTTGCATAGAAGGCCAGCATGCCAAACCCTGTCAAAAGCCTTGGAGATGTCCAGAGCAACAGCATGAGCCTTGCCAGACTCCTGAAGGGCCTGGAACATGTACTCCATAATGGTCGTTAGCATGTCGGCTGTGGACCTGGCAAAGCGGAAGCCATACTGCCTGTCAGAGAATAGTTTATGGGCAGTAAGATGTGTAACTATTTCAGCATTAATAATGGCCTCGAACACTTTCCTGAAAATTGGTAGAAGGCTGATAGGGTAATAGTTGGATGGGTCAGAGGGTTCAGAAGAGGACTTCCAGCATGCAGGAAAACAGGAAGCAGAAAGGCAGTAGTTATACAGTTTAGAGAGGACAGGTGAGAGTTCAAGGGCACATTTCTTAAGGACAATCACCAGGATTCCATCACCACTGCTCGCCTTATGGGGGTCAAGTTTTGATATTACTCGAGATACTACTGTCGGGGTAATGTATACATCATTCAATTTACCCTCATTACTAATAGGGAAGTCGAGTGAGGGTACTCCAGATAAGTCAAATGTGGAGTTGGATGAGAATCTGCGAGCAAAGCACTTGGCCTTGTCTGCTGATGCTGTGAAGACCTCAAATTCATTGATCAAGGGCGAGATAAAGGATTTGCTATTTTTCAGAACCCGTTTGCATAACTGCCAATAGTCCTTGGAGCCGAGCTTGTGGTCAGCTATGTGCTGTCTCATTCTCTCAGCAAATAACCATTTGACATCATTCAGGATTCTCTTGCACTCATTACAAGCAGACATGAATAGGTGCCTATTGTGGTCAGATGAATGTCTCCGAAATAGTCGGAAGTAGTGGTTCCTGTGGCCAATGGCAGCCGAACAGGCAGGAGAGAACCAAGGGGAGGAATGAGGTTTGAGACGAAACTCCCTGGTAGCTATGAAGGCATCAATGCCAGCTTTCACACAGGAAGAAATCTCAGTGGCACAGTCATCAACTGGGAGATCGAACACTTTTCCCCAAGTGACGTCGCATAGGAAATTACGAAAGCTCTTTGGTAGCAGTAGGAGGTTTTATAGGTAGAAGGTTTCTGTGGGGGAGTGAGAGTGGAGAGAAATATTAAGAGAGACAATAGCATGATTAGAGTTGCCGAGAGGGCAAAGCTGCGAGACTTGGCAGGAGTTAGGTGCAGAGGTAAAGCATATATCTAGTAGAGAGGCGTGTCCAGAGGGAGTGCCTAGAAAGCATGCGGAGAAGTCCAGTACTTGCGTAAAGGATTGGGAAATGGCAAAGTTCATGGCGTGGATGCCAGCTGAATCAGTAACAGTCTTTAAGCCACTCAGCATGATGGGTGTTAAGATTTCCGAATACAAATATGTGAGCAAATGGGTGAGAGGAAGAATGGTAGATTAATGAATTCAGAATGAGTTTTGAGTTGAATTATGTAATCATAAATTTTCTTTGCATAATGTTCATTCAATCAATTTGATCTATAGAGGAGCATTAGGTTGAAACACAAGGGATGAGGTTATATTGAAGAATAAATATTGATGTAAAATAAACTCGTTTTATTTATTAGTGGGCTATAAACTAAACTCTTTATTTAATCTACGGGGTAGACTGTTCAGTTATTGCTTGTAGGATAATTTGCTGTAGTGAACTTGGAGCTTTAAATGCAACTTGCCTGCTGCTGCTGTCTGTCATGTCTTGATTGCTGCTGCTGTGGTTGAAATGACTTGCTGTCATTTGGCTTTCTTTCAAAGTGCTGAAAGAAGACAAATAACGGCAAGTCTTCAAATGCAACAATCAGTGCATAATCAGCAGACAGGTTAGGTTTCAAGCTCCAAGTTCACTACAACAAATTGTCCCATGGGATAATAGCCTAGTGGATAAAAGCACTAGTTTGTGAATTTGGTGGCATAGTGGTTGTGCAGTGTGTACTTGCACTCAGTGGAAACAGATAATCAATAACTGAAGAGTACTAAATAAATATTGAATAAAGTGTTCAGTTTCAAATTTTTACTAGTTTACCTAGATCAATATACACCAGATTCAGTAAACCCTTGTATCTTAGTGGCCTTATTGCCTTACTTGAAGTAAAATAAATGTATACCCATGTAAAAAAAAAAATAATTTGCTTTGGAGGTGTCTGGTTTTATTATGCATACAAATGAAATGCAGTATACATTTCTTTATTAGTGAATAAATTCAAAAGATACACATCATAGAAACCGATTTGATTAATACAATATTCTCTCGACCTGAATATATTATTTTATTACAGAAATACCTGGAGAATTAAGAAATGGATTAACCACCAATATATTTTTAATTTATTCGTTTGAACATTTTTTCCAAACAAATAAATTAAAAATATGTCAGTTAATTCATTTTGTAAATCTCCAGATCTTTTCTGTAACCTTGTCTGTTTACATTAAGATACACTTCCAGAGCAGAGATGAATATTACAAGGATTTGTGTTTATAAGGCCTGATTCGGCTTCATTTAGACTGTGAAATCATTTGTGGTTGAGTGGTCTAAGATGCATTAGATCAATTGACGGCTTCCTCTGTGTTGTTAGGAGTCACAGATTGGAAACTTGCTGAATGACACATATTTTACTAACAAAATTTCTCAAAAATATTCAGGCCAATAAATATGTATAAATATACCGTTTCATTAAAAACAGTATCAAGTCAGAGTATCTGTTAAAAAAATTTTCAAACAAATTAATTAAAAGAATTATTTTATATTAACAGGCTTCCATGACATTCTGTAAGATTCATTATCCTGTTATCCATTGATATTTTTTGTTGTTTTGTTTTAGATTTTTGTTTTAAATTTTTGCATTGTTTCAACTTATCTTGCATTGGTTTGTACTGTTCCCCAGAGATTTTCTTTACCGGAGTATATTATTTTCTATTCTCATCTTCATTTAATGATGGATCATGCATTTTCTACTGCATTAATATCTGGAGACACTAGTAGACATTCAAGTTACTCTGGTATCTTTGAAACATATTTTTGGTAAAGTGGACAATAATAAGCGTCACAGAATGTGAAGTAGCATTGTCATGCATGAAGACATTATTCTGCTTAAAGCTTCTTCCTTGTGACCAGTATCACTCGAACTTACGATAAATTTCTGCATGTATCTCGAAATACCATTGTCAATAAGATACATGCAGAAATTCAAGGAACCTATAATATCATATTAGACCAAAACATCTCTACTTACGATTGTTTGCCTTCTACCATTTTTACTTGTGTATAATACAACCACCATGTTTCTGAAGCAAAAAAACAGAATAAATTACACAGTAGAGTATCATATGACCTCATAATACAACCATCCCTCTGTGTGTGTATATATATATATATATATATATATATATATATATACACACACACACACACACACACTACTGGGCATAATTATTAGGCCACCCCCAGTGTTTAAAAAAATGATGTATTTCATACTATTTTTTAGTATTTATTGCCAAGTGAATAATTGTAAATGGAAATAGAATGGTTATTTTGTTAATACTGCACAATAACATGTGCATCAAATGAATTTATATATATTTGATAATTACCTATATTGTAGTTTCATCAATGAAAGAATGAAGAAAATTTTGGGTGATTCAGACAAGTTCATCTTTGCTTCCTTGCCTTGTTAAATTTTACAAATTAATAATGAAAGAACCATTGTATTTTCATCTTGAATTGTCCACTTGGCAATAAATACTAAAAATAGTATGAAATACATAATTTCTTTTAAAAATCAAAACTGTAGTGGCCTAATAATTATGGCCAGTAGTATATGTGTGTGTGTGTGTGTGTGTGTGTG
Source organism: Ascarosepion bandense (assembly GCA_037127315.1). Lineage (NCBI taxonomy): Eukaryota > Metazoa > Mollusca > Cephalopoda > Sepiida > Sepiidae > Ascarosepion > Ascarosepion bandense. Next base: position 1,100,272 of record JBBBDQ010001566.1, read on the forward strand.
TGTGTATATATATATATATATATATTATAAAGTTGTAACATATCCATTAAAATCTCAATGTTGTACATAGATTGCATTGTGTTTTCACCCCTAATTTCTATTTCAAAACTTATTTTCGAGGATAGGTGCTAACTAGACATACTGGGTAATAAATTTCAAGGTGTTTATTAATCTATCATATTTTTCTGTTTGATAAGACTTTATTATATTTCTCTCTCTTTCTCTCTCTATCTATCTATATATAGTTATATATATATATATATATATATATATATATATATATATAAATAAACTATGTAAATCAAATATTGTCTTTCATAAAAAAATTAAGTGAGAAAACTTGAAAAAAGTATGAAAAAGAAAATGTTAACAAAAATGTTCTAATTTTAAACACTGGGAATCGGCCTGATCCCAAAGAACAAATATTGTCGACCTATCAAATATCTTTTATAAACAAGTGTTATCAACACCCGTCTAGCTTGTGTTCTATTATCTATTGTGCTAAATGAGTTTATTTGCAAACTTATTGTTTGAAAAACGAGGTTTTTTGCATTGTGATGCACTGGATATTGGCTCGGAACAAGTAATCAGGGAGCCAAGTTCAAATTCCAGTTAAATTCCTTGCATTCACTTATGCGCAAATACCCTTGGGAAAGGTATTAATCCATCTCTTCCCTCTAGTTATGGGTTAAATAATAGGACAGATTGAGTTTTATAGCCTTGGCTGGCAACCAGTCTACCACAGAAAGTAATGGCAATCTACTGCAGGATAATCTTCTGCCCAGTCGTTCATGTCTCTTTCAAGACATGATCGCCCAAGCATGTATCACATATGGCACTTAACTGATTGAAAGATTTCTGAAAACATTTACTTGTGTATAATCTGACCCCACATTTTTTTGCCTTGAATTTACATTGAAAATTTTCCATATTATGCACAAGACTGAACTATCGTCCGGTTCACATTCCACCCACATCTATTGAACAGGTGTAGAGGCTCATCCCTTGTTCCCTGTTTAGGATGTGGTCTCCAGCTTTATCTCTTCCAATTTATTCACTCTTACATAGCCCCCTGCACACCAGTGGCTCTACTGCCTTGCTTGAGGTGATGTGATCATAAAAAAAAAAAAAGACGATATGGTAAGTTGTCGTCATTGACGATTTCCATAAAAGACCCAACACCTAGTGCAGCCATCATGTTCATTCAATGTGACTCTAAAATTATTACTAAAAATTAGTTTTTTTTTATACTTCTTCCTTCAAATTAGATGTTTTTCTTTCTGATCATTGCTAAAAGGTGGTTTGTTGTTTGCTTTAATAACTTTAGTCAATGTTCTTAACATTCTACATCTTTCCTGTATTATACAGCACTGTCATCTTTAAATATTTCCTCAATGTGACTTTACATTGAAAAAAATATTATATACCAACCATTTAAAAAAATACAAAATCTTTATATATCCACCCAAAATCTAACCTCCGTCCATTATTAAGCATGTATCCTCATCCATAGAATAGAGAATTAGTAAAAATTCTGCAAATGAAGAAGTATTTAATAAGCACAATAATTTTTATAATACTGCATTAAAAAATAGTGGATATAAAAGCTCAAATACCAAATATGTAAAGAAGACTATCTACCCCCAAAGAAAAAAACAGAAATAGAAAGATTTTGTATATACCCACTTTCAACCAAATTGTTAGTAGTAAATTAGGATAAAATTTCATCACTTTGATTAAGAAACATTTTTCGAATAATAATCCATGAAGCAAGATTTTCAGTAAAAATACACTAAAATTAAGTTATAGTTGTAAGCATAATCTAGAAAAAATTATAAAAAAATGTATTAATAAGTTTAAATAAAAAATTTAAACCTAAGTGAAAATAAGAATCATTCCAAAACTGAAATCAATAATTTAGACAATGAAAAATGTAATTGTAGAAACCATTGATGTCCATTGGAAAATAAATGCCTTTTAAAATCTATTGTTTATCAGTGTACTATTTCTTCAACTGAAAACCATAGTAATACAAAGATTTACGTTGGGAGTACTAGAATTCGTTTAAATGAAGATTTTATCAACACACTTCTACTTTTAATAATGATAAGTACCATAATCAAACATCCTTATCAAAATATTTTTGTTATTTAAAAGAAACTAACAGAACTTCCACAATAAAATAAAAAAAACAAAAAAAACTAAAATATCTAAGTCTTTAAACAACCCATGCCTATTGTGTCTATATGAAAAACTATACATTATTACATTTCTTAAAAATGAGGATCTATTAAATAAATGTAATGAAATTAATGTCTTAAATAAACATTGCAAAATGTTCACCTTAGAATACGGTTAATAATTCTTCATAAAAGAATATTGATTAACTTACAGATCTCTGGTACTTTGTTTTATATTATGATATAATATTAAATTAATAGATTTTAAAATTTATGAAGAATTGATGAAAAAATTGCACTTTGAATAAAATAAAAATAATTTAAATAAAAATAATTTAATTATGCCAAATGTTTCTTTAAGTCGGGTCAAAAATTAAGTGTTTTCTTTCTTTCTTTTGTGTTTTTAAAATAGCTGAGATGCATAGAAATCAAAAGAGAATTACCTTTGTAGCGAATAATGTATACATCTTACTGGATATAAACAGTCTTGACTCAAGCCAAATAAAATGTCATTTTCCTATAAGCATGGAAGTTAACACAATATATAACCTGTATTTCCAAAATTTCAAAGTTAGCCTTCATTCTGATTAGTTAAATTAAACAAATCTATAAAATCTAAATTTTTCTATTTTCCCCTTCCATATTAACCTTTTAAATAGTAAATGTATTTTCTAAATCATTTTTATTATAGTTATTGAACATTGCTTGATGACGAGATAAATCTCAAAACATAGACATTTTCGTGTCACAATGTAAATTAATTTTAAATAAAAACAAATTTAATTATATGTATTCTAATAGCCAGCAATATTTCGTGATAGATACCTTATTTAAAATAAAATTCATTTCAACTCTTTGCCTTCATAAAGTCCGTCACAGGATGAAATGTATAGGCAAGAAAAATACAGTTTTCCTCTTGTCTACTTTATTTATTTTCATATATTTACTGTGAAACCAATAAATTGTAAATACAAATTCTACTCCAGCAGCTTTTTTTCTCGCATTTCTCACCTGTGGAATTCACTTCTCTTTACTTGCTTCCCCAACAGCTACAATCTTCAAGAATTTAAATGTAAAGTCAATAGTCATCTCCTATCTCACTAACTTACATCCTCTCTATCATGCTCCTTTCTCCGTCCACTCCACTCTCATCAGTATTCTCATCTTTCTCTTACCCACTTCCTGACACCCCCTATAATCTGTCACTCTTTTTCATAACTTTCCTTCTATGTAACCCCCTGAAAAACAGTGGCAGTAAAATGCCTTGCTTGTGGTAATATGATTTAAAATATATGTAATTTTATATATAAATGAGATTATAATTATACTCGTGTTGAAAATCTTCCTCAAAAACTTTCTACAGAAGGAAAAAATGGTTTCAAAAAAAGAAAGGGCTTAGTACATGAACATCAGTCAAAAGTGTCCAGCTTTCTCTGATGATTCGTTTAGGTGTAACCTAGGTAGGTTCGCCTGGCTCATTAGGTGTTATCTATTTATTTTTTATTTATATATATATATATTCTAATGTTTGTTATATTTTCATTCGTTATGTATACATCACAAATGAAAACAAGACAATATACAATGTAAAGATGATGTAATTCTGCATCATTGCATTTTCAAATGACTTCTGATGATGCTGAACAAATAGGGAAACATTTTAAATTTTTCATCCTTCCTCCTTGTTTAATCACCCATATGTGTGGGCAAATTCTAAGAGCTTTCTGTTTCCATAAGCCTTTGTGCTTCACCTTTATCAGTTTGTAGCATATGAATATATTAAATATATTTTAACTAATACATATAATTAAAAATAAAAAAAGATGCACAACAAACTAATGTGATGGACATTAGCTTATGGGAGCTTAGTGTCCAGAATCTGTGTGTGTGAATAATTTTTTTTTTTTTTTTTTTTTTTATGAATTATCAACTTTTTGCAAGTTATTTAAAGCCAGAAAGTATTTTTCAAGATAATAGTTTTACTGATACATGTTAAACTCATTAAACCATAGCTGAGGGGAGATGGAGTTGTATCTCTTTTAAGAATATTTACACGCAAGTGAACATAACAAACCTGACTGGAATTAGAACTCAGCTCTCAAATCTCCAGGGTATGTTTAGACATTTGCTAAACCTGCCTTAGAACTGCAAAATATAGGTGAGTAGAAATGGATATTGGAAGTTTCTCTATGGAGGGTCTTCTTTCCTAAATTATATATGAGCATAAAATTTTGCTCTTTTATCAGCTCAGTTTTTTTCTTTGTTTCATTAATTTAGCTTCTTTTCTCTTTCCCAACCCTCCTTTCCTCTTAATTTTCTCTTCTCTCTCTCTCTCTCTCTCTCTCTATTTCATTTTTTATTGTCCCTTTCACTATTTTTATGTACATCCTAGGCCAGAAGTTTGGGGACTACCTTCCGGATTTAATAATTAGTAAGTTTCATGTCATCTTTAGCTCCTACTAAGCTGGGATAGCGAAACTAATTAACCCATTAGTGCATCTAATATTTTAGAGAGGTGGTTACCAAAAATTTAAAATCTGCAAATCTTAAGATTGTTACTAACAAGGTAGATTAGGCGAAAAGAGCTAAACTTTTCAGGAAACATTTTTCAGTAATGGGTTAATTGCATTAGTATTATTATTTAATCTATGATAAAACCCATCAGGAAGTGAGTCTCTGTGGCCAAAAATGAGCTAGTAAATTAGTTTTGAAAAGGCATGAAACCTTAAATTATTAGATGATTTTTTGAAATCCAGAACATACCCCCAAACTCTATCTATCTATCAAGCATATCTGTCTGTCCATCTTTCTAGTGTATTTATCTGTTGGTTTGTGTTTTTAGCATATCTGTCTGTTTGTCTTTTTAGCATATCTGTCTATCTGTCTGTTTTTTTAGCATATCTGTCTGTCTGTCTGTCTGTTTTTAGCATATCTGTCTGTCTGTCTGTCTGTTTTTTAGCATATCTGTCTGTCTGTCTGTCTGTTTTTTAGCATATCTGTCTGTCTGTCTGTCTTTTTAGCATATCTGTCTGTCTTTTTAGCATATCTGTCTGTCTTTTTAGCATATCTGTCTGTCTGTCTGTCTTTTTAGCATATCTGTCTGTCTGTCTGTCTTTTAGCATATCTGTCTGTCTGTCTGTCTTTTTAGCATATCTGTCTGTCTGTCTGTCTTTTTAGCATATCTGTCTGTCTGTCTGTCTTTTTAGCATATCTGTCTGGCTGTCTGTCTTTTTAGCATATCTGTCTGGCTGTCTGTCTTTTTAGCATGTCTGTCTGTCTGTCTGTCTTTTTATGTATGTCTGTCTGTCTGTCTGTCTTTTTAGCATGTCTGTCTGTCTGTCTTTTATGTATCTGTCTGTCTTTTTAGCATATCTGTCTGTCTTTTTAGCATATCTGTCTGTCTTTTTAGCATATCTGTCTGTCTTTTTAGCATATCTGTCTGTCTTTTTAGCATATCTGTCTGTCTGTCTTTTTAGCATATCTGTCTGTCTGTCCTTTTAGCATATCTGTCTGTCCTTTTAGCATGTCTGTCTGTCTGTCTGTCTTTTTAGCATATCTGTCTGTCTGTCTTTTTAGCATATCTGTCTGTCTGTCTTTTTAGCATATCTGTCTGTCTTTTTAGCATATCTGTCTGTCTGTCTTTTTAGCATATCTGTCTGTCTGTCTTTTTAGCATATCTGTCTGTCTGTCCTTTTAGCATATCTGTCTGTCCTTTTAGCATGTCTGTCTGTCTGTCTGTCTTTTTAGCATATCTGTCTGTCTGTCTTTTTATGTATCTGTCTGTCTGTCTTTTTGTATGTATGTCTGTCTGTCTTTTTAGCATATCTGTCTGTCTGTCTTTTTAGCATATCTGTCTGTCTGTCTTTTTTAGCATATCTGTCTGTCTGTCTTTTTAGCATATCTGTCTGTCTGTCTTTTTAGCATATCTGTCTATCTTTCTTTTTTAGCATATCTGTCTGTCTGTCCTTTTAGCATATCTGTCTGTCCTTTTAGCATATCTGTCTGTCTGTCTGTCTTTTTAGCATGTCTGTCTGTCTGTCTGTCTGTCTTTTTAGCATGTCTGTCTGTCTGTCTTTTTAGCATGTCTGTCTGTCTGTCTTTTTAGCATATCTGTCTGTCTGTCTGTCTGTCTTTTTAGCATATCTGTCTGTCTGTCTGTCTGTCTTTTATGTCTGTCTGTCTGTCTGTCTGTCTTTTTAACATATCTGTCTGTCTGTCTGTCTGTCTTTTTAGCATATCTGTCTGTCTGTCTGTCTGTCTGCCTATCTGTCTGTCTGTCTGTCTTTTTGCCTATCTGTCTATCTGTCTGTCTGTCTGTCTTTTTATCTGTCTGTCTGTCTGTCTGTCTTTTTAGCATATCTGTCTGTCTGTCTGTCTGTCTTTTTAGCATATCTGTCTGTCTGTCTGTCTGTCTTTTTTAGCATATCTGTCTGTCTGTCTGTCTGTCTTTTTAGCATATCTGTCTGTCTGTCTGTCTGTCTTTTTAGCATATCTGTCTGTCTATCATGTCCTTCTGTCTGTTTATATATTTTTCTTGTGTATCTGTCTGTTGGTTTATCTATCTCAGTCTTCTTCCTTCACTTATTTCTTCTCCCTGCACTTGTGCTGTTTTTTTCCTCTTATTCACTTCCGTCTTTTTTTTTTCTTGTGGGTTGCACAATAAGTATTTTTCCTGTTGATTGCATTTACTTCACAGAGCTGCATTCCTTGTGGACATCTTTCTTGTGTTTTGGTAAAAAGTAGGTTAAAAGCTTAAAAAATCTATACACAGGAAGAGTCAGTTGCTTTTACAAAGTGTTCTTTCTCTTTGACTTGGTGTTTCTTGCTACAATGCACTTATTAAATGTGCACACGTTTCTTACACATTCAACATGAGGAAATCAGAATTATTTATCTGTTTATATGGCAAGAGCATTGAAGCCAAGAGAAAAATCAAACATTCACGCAAAAACTTAAATAAAACCAAAAAGAAATAAAAATGTTTTTAAAGATGTTTATATGTATATTCAGTCAGTTGTGAATGTGTGCTGTGGTGTAATGGACATCAGCTTGGAATGGGAAAGTGGTAGAGCTGAGTTCGAATTCTGGTTGAGTTCATTGCATTCACTTACACGCATATCTCCAGCTATGGGTTAAATAACAGAACAGACTGGATTTTATCGCCTTGGTTGGCAATTAGTCTACAGCAGAAAAAAAATGGCAACCTACTGTGAGAAAATTTTCTACTCAGTCATCGATTAAAAGAGACATGATCACCCAAGTGTATATCACATGTTACACTTAACTGATATGCATATGATATGCATGATGTATATTATCAACAGCAACCATTGTGTGTTCATAGCAGGACAAAAATGATCAATAGACTTAAATAGACTGGTCCACTTGCAAAGAAAAAAATATGGAAAATTTTTTTTCAGGGAATAATTTGTGTAGCATTCATTAGATCTTCCTCAAACTATGACATTTATCGGAAAAGAAAAATATTGATTTTGTTTTGTTTTTCTCAATCAATTTAAGAGTTGTCCTGTTCATATTCATCTCTAATTTTTGACAGTTATCTGCCCATAGATATCATTTAAAAATGTAAAGTTTGAAACTGTGTTTACATCATTGATATCTGCTTAATTTTTTAAAAATCTTCTAGATCTTTTCAAACTTTTTTTATTTATTTATTTTTTTTTATTTTTGGCAGCACATGCACACACAATGGGGTAATAATAATAATTTATCCTAAATGAAGAATAAATGTATGAATATATACTTTTTATTAATTTATGTAAATTTTTCTTCTGTAAAAGTATACATAACTGTTTATTCTTTATTTAAAAGAAATCTCAGTAAATGTTCCTTTTAACTCCCGATGGCTTCCCCCTTCAAATTTATCCAAAATAGCATTATTTCTGTGCAAATGTATATGCTGAACTCAAATCAACAATTAGTTATTGAAGAAACCTAGCTCTTTTGCTTTGAAAGTCCATAAAAAAAAAAACTATATCTTGCACTTTTTCTCTCCTGTAACTCTCACGAAGTCATGTAATTAACTGCAGAATGGCGTTCTACGTAGGCAGCAATTTTCTGCCGATTTTTGGTCGATTTTCTTCATTTACTGAAACTTCCGGCAATGTACTTCCTGTTATGAAAGTAATAAGTGTAGAAATACAATAGTGCATTACTTTCATGACAGGAAGTACATCACCGGAAGTTTCAGTAAAGGAAGAAAATCGACCAAAAATTGGCCCAAATTCATTGCCTACGCAGTATGTCATTTTGCAGTTAATTACATGACTTTGTGAGAGTTACAGGACAGAAAAAGTGCAAGATATAGTTCGTTTTTTTTCATGGACATTTAGATAAAAAAAGGTAAGTTTCTTCAATAACTAATTGTTGATTTGAGTTCAGCATATACATTTACTGAAATCTCTTTGTATTTTTTTTTTTATTCAAAATAGTTAAGTTCAGATAACTTTGTAAAATTTAGGGATTTATTTTACACTCCATTCATATTATGAACAGGACCCCAATTTCAAATGAAAACCATCAATATTTTTAAATTCTAACAAATGTAGCATCTTGCAGAAGATCTCAGAAATGATAATCTATGAAAATTATTTCTAAAACAATTTCTACCTATCTTTTACAAGTAAACCAATTTACTTAGGTAGTATTGCCAAATTCTTCCATGATGACAGTGACTGTTATTCACCACCATATCTTGCCAATAATGCAGTCACAAATTACATCATTTTGGACTTATGATAAGTTCTTTTTTTTTTTTTCATTACCAATGTTTATCTTGCTCAAATCAAACAAGAAGAGTAATGTAATTCTTTAAATGCCAACTGAGAGCCTCTTCTGCAATTTGATGTGAACCGATTTTCCAACTTGAAAATTTTTTAATATGTTTGTAAAAAATGCATTAAAATGATTGATTCATTCCTAATTCTTCTTCAAATTCACATGTTCCTTGTGTTGCAATTTTCTTAAAAATTTCGACCAATTCATTGTTTCAAATGCCAGGCTCATCCAGAGCATTCTTTCTACTTAAACTCAAAATGTCCTTTCTTGATCTTTGCAAAGCATTCTAAACATGCTTGCACCTACTGCAGTGTTACCATGAGTCACACAGTTCCATTGCTAAGCTACACTTTTTAAACATGAACAGTATCATATAGACTTTTAATCTGTTTATATAGAAACTGTCTTTTGTATTCAAAAGTTAAATTTTTCTGTGTTAAATGAGAAGAGAAATGCAATTGTTTAAAGGCTGACTTCTTTCCTTTGGTACAAACTTAGATTCAGTGAGAAAAAAAAAGAAAACAAGCAGTAGCCGAGCAATACTAATATTGGGAGTTCAATTCTTGGACTACGTAGTACTGACTCAAACTCAGTAAAAACAGGGTGAGCAGTACTAAAAAGAAAACCAATTGAGATATCCCTAGACATCAACAATAAAATCAGAACAATCTATTCCAGTAGATTAAATGTTTCAGTGTGAAATTCTTTGACAATTACCCAGACTGACGGATGTGAATGACTGGATGGCACAATAACCAGAATACTCTGATAACAAAAATTTATATATATATATATATGAATATATATATATATATGAAGAAAGAATAAATCTAAGTAAGAGCCAACAGACGAGAACTCGTCTCGGGGTTTTTTTCTTTCCTCTGAGTATTTTGACGTATGTTCAAGTACTTAGTTTATTTCTTTGTTTACTTCCCCTTTTTTCTCCTCCGAGTTTGTTCTCGGTGGATTTTTTGAGACGGACTGAAATATATTATAACAATTATTAGTATTAGCATTATTATTATTGTTATTTTCATTATATATATATATATATATATATATATATATATATATCAGCAAGCAGTGTGGGTATAGAAGAATCCAAAGGAGTATCCTGTACGTATAGTGGTAGGATAACTCTCTAAGAGAACTCTAAATATATATGTATATAAATACATATAGAGCAAACATAAGAAAAATTAAGGCAGACTTATTTCATGGTAAATAAGAAGTATAGGCCTATTTCAGGCGAACCATCATCAGCTTCCATCTTTATTTTACAAATTCATATAAAATCCTTTGTAAAATAAAGACAGAAGCTGATGATGGTTTGCCTAAAATATGCCTATACTTCTGATTTACCATGAAATAACGTGTCTGCCTTAATTTTTCATATATATCAATTATCCACATACAAGCCTGTTTTGTTGTATCACAGCTCATCAGTGTGGCTAGATACATCCACTTGCTTCTGGCCAGAATTGAAACTCAACCGATTTGGTATCAGAGTTGGTAACCCCTAAGCCATAGGTGCATAGAATCAGAGAAGGGAAATTTTAGCATGTTATATGTAATCGTTGTATACACACACCCATCATGGAAAGAACTCAATTCATTGCTGAAGAGTTATGCCTAAATTGCAGAAATGGTAACTGTTTTTATTTAAATTTTTCCCTCTAGGGAGCTCAATTGTAATATGCTCCTCATCCACATATAAGCCTATTTCGCTGTATCATGGCACATCAGTATGGCTAGGCATCCACTTGCTTCTGGCCGGGATTGAAACACGACTGATTTGTTGTTAGTCAGAGACGCTAACCCCTAAGCCATAGGTGCATAGAATCAGAAGGGAAATTTTAGTGTGTTATATATAATTGTTGTATACACATGCTCATCACTGAAAGAACTCAATTCATTGCTGAAGAGTTATGCAAAAATCACAGAAGTGGTAACTGTTTTTATTTAAATTTTTCTCTATAGGGAGCTCAATTGTAATGAGAACATAATATACTCCTCATCCACATACAAGCCTGTTTTGCTGTATCACATCTCATCAGTGTGGCTAGGCATCCACTCGACCGATTTGGTGTCAGTCGGAGTATATATAATCATTTCATCCCAAGCAAGGCAGAACTACCATGGTGCACAGAGGATTACAGGAAGATTAAACAGAGTACAGGGGATGCAAAAGAAAGAATGAGAGGTAGAAGGGATTTAGGGAGATAGAAGATAGCAATTGATGTGTGCATTTAGAGCTTTAAAGATTGTAGTTATCAAGGAAGCAAGTATATGAAAAGAACTTTCACAGATGGGAAATGTGAGAAAAGAAGCTGATTAAGTAGAAGTGACAGTTACATTTCACTGTTTTGATGGTATAAGGTTAGGATTGAAATACCAATCTAGTAGCACAAGTAAATTCATGTGGTTGGGGCACCAAAGAAAAAAAAGCTTTTCAAAGCAGAAGCTGTAAAAATATTTGTAGAAAAGACAGAGGGAAGCCATATCATGTCGGTGAGAAAGTGACTGAAAGCTAACTGCCAAATCAGAACCGATTACATCGCAGATCCTTCTTTGGATTTTGTTGAAAACCTCGAGATGAATAGCAGGAGCACTCGACCAGATATGGCAATAAAACCCAATCCATGGACAAATTGTAGATTTATAAATGTGCTAAATAGATTCTGATGTAAAAAGACACAAAAACATCTTGGCTAGAGACATACACAACCTTCCTAGCAGTACATACAGCTATAGATTTACTGTAGTTGTTCCACTTGAGATTGATTGAGAGTGTGAGGCCAAGGAGGCACAGTGTGCTGCTCTCCAAGAGACTAGTATCATCCATTCTTATGGCAGATAGTTGTGTAAGATAGATTCAGACAAGGAAAACCTTCTGTCCCAACACAGTGACTCAACATTCATAGCAGTAAATGCAGCTATAGATTCAATGTAGTTGTTCCACTTGAGATTGATTGAGAGTGTGAGGCCAAGGAGGTGCAGTGTGTTGCTTTTTGGGAGACTCGCATCATCCATTTTAATGAGAGGTGGGAAAACTTCTCTATGGTGGTTAAACGAGAGCAGCTTTGTTTTGGAAGCATTAAAATTTATGAGCCATTTCAAACCAGATTGGAGGTCCTTTTCAATAGCAACAGTGAGAATGTCAGGCAGTCAGTTAAGTGCCATACGTGATACATGCTTGGGTGATCATATCTCGAAACAGACATGACTGACTTGGCAGAAGATTATCCTGCAGTAGGTTGCCATTACTTTCTGCGGTAGACTGGTTGCCGACCAAGGCTATAGAACCCAATCTGTCCTGTTATTTAACCCATAACTGGAAGGAATAGACAGATTAATACCTTTCCCAAGGGTATTTGCGCATAAGTGAATGCAAGAAATTCAACTGGAATTAGAACTCATTTCATTTCTCATTCCGAGCTGATATCCACTGTGCTACAGTGCACATCCTGTGAACATCCAGTGAGAATGCAGTAATATTTAATAAATATAATAAAGAACCTGAGCATAATGGTAAACTGCATTTGGCAGTAAGGCCTTTGATTGGAAGGTTATGAGGAGCATGGAACCACCTCTTAATTGCTGTTGTTCCTAGGTCCACCCTGACTCGAAGCGGTAGCACCTGTTAGGGTTCCAGCTATGGGCAAATAGTTAACCCCCAAACTGGGATCAAAACACTATGAAAGTATAAAAATGCACTTTTATAGAAATATATACATAAAAATAGACTTTTATAGAAAAATATTACCAACAATACATTTTTGAAGGAAAAAAAACAAGTTATTACCAGCAATACATTTTTAATACAAAACTAGAAGACATCTTCAGTTTTCTAAAATAAAAAGAATTTTTAATCAAAATCTGACTAAATCAACTTTCTCAATATAACTGAACATAAAAAAATACCTAAAAAACCCCACCTTTTTGGCATTAAATAACCCACAGAGGTTGATATGCTGTTAAACAAAACACAAACTCGAAAATGAGAAAATTAATTTTAATAAGTACAATGAAGTAATATTAAAGCAATAAAAACAGAAAAATGAGACAACAAAGGGAAACCACATCTATGGTACTACAAAAATAGAAGTGAAAAAAAGAATGAGCTAGCCGGTTATCACTCCTGCCTTGTATGAGCACAATCAAAGAAACTAGAAAGGAAACAGAAAATAAATACATTATTGATATGGCTAAAATTTTAAACAAATCTCAATCAGTCCCAACAACTAGTCCTTCATATGTATAAAGAAGTTTATTTTGAAATTAAAATAGTTTCAAGGAATTTTAAATGATAGTTCAAATTCAATCCATACAAAACAAAATATGTCCTCCTGGATGGATGATGCACTCTCTTGATTTATTTATTTATTTTTGTATAGGTTGTTATGCAAATTATCTAGTCTACCCTTTCTAATCAATGCTAGTACATGCTGTGTAATTCTCTTCTCTAGAAGATGAGTGGTCTTACCTATATAGTCAGCTTCACACTGGCATTTATATTCATATTTTACAGAATTAGTTTTAAATATAAGCATGACATCCTTTTGAATCGATTATGCTTTTAATTATGTCCATTATTATTTCTTTAATCATTTTTTTTAATTCTAATAATGTTTTAATGTAATATTAATTTTTTTATTTTCTAATGTTGTCACATGACTCCCTACAGATTCCTTTGTCTGTAAATAGCCATACATTCTTGAGAAAGTTGGAGTGATTTCCCATTATCACCGTCCTTTAAAAAAAAAAAAAACTGATTTCATTGAAATTCCTTGTGTTGACAGCTACAATATTATGATTACTCTGATATATTTCTGTCATTGCACACAGAATAATATCATTGAATGTGTCTTAAGTATAAAATTAATAATTAAAGTGAATAAAAATAAAGTTAGGCTAGTAAGAAAGAGTGGTGAGATATTGAGACAAAAGAGCCTTGAGATACTTTGGCATGGCGCCAGACACTGGCATCATGTCAGTTTCAATGATGGTCTTGTTAAAATATAATAAAAATCCAAGGAAAATGTAGAATTTAGTTTTCATTGTTTTAGATGATTTTAATTCATGAGTATTTTTTTTTATTTTATTTGTTTTTGAAGAACATTAAAAAGCAATATCAGTGACTAATTCACTTACAAACTTTAAAATCCTCTTAGAAACAATACTAATCTAATTCTGTAATCAAAGAGTAGAACAATGGCTTAATGGACACATCATCTTCAATTTACAATAGGACTAATTAATTTTATATAAACCTTTCTGTTAACATGATCACTAATGAAAATAAACCAAAAAATGTGAACTGGTAATATGAGGGTCATTCAATAAATAAGGTGAATTTTTCGGTATAAGGAATTCTAATACAGATAGAAGCTTACTTTTTTTTCTTTTTTTTTTTTTGCTTTACTTCTTTTTCAAAGGGATTTAATTATTTTTGCAGATTGAAAAAAAGATTTTGAGAGTTTTGGGGAAAAAATTGGGTTATAGAAGGAGTGATCCGATTTTAATCAAATTTGATACACTCATAAACAAAGACATAAGAAAAGATTTTCAGAAGTTTCAAGGTTACAGTTCTTACAATAGTTCAGAAAATCTATAATACATATATATATATATATATATATATATATATATATATATATATAAAGGCAAGATGTCTGTGTGTGTCTGTTTATCTGTCTGTATGTCCTTTATACAAATCCACAATTTTTATCCAATTCTCACCAAACTTCACACAAATATTCTTTAGGCTGAGTCTGAGCTCCAGGACCATGGATTAGTTTTAAAGCTTTCATTACACCCGAGCAACGCCGGGCTATACTGCTAGTTTATTATATAATCTATATCAACATCTTGATTATGTCATTATTTCCTCTTTCAGTTACAGGGTTACATTTGCTACCTATTTTAGTTGTTGCTGCTGTTGAAAGTTCTCAAATGATGTGGTTTCTGTTATTTGGTACAGTTCTTTTTTGTGTGTGATTCTGTAGTACCAGTTGAGGTAACTCATTGCCATAGAAAGCCACCAAGTGTATAAATAGCTACAGCTATTACCCATAGTTGAGTGACTACTACTTTCTGTGAGTTAGTAACACTTCAATGGTGTCATGATATCTAAAGAACTGAATGAATAATTATCATTTGATAATTATTTAGTACACACAAGCATGTCTTAGAAGTCTAGCAGCTCAAGAAAAAAGTTGAATTTAGAGAAGAAAGCCAGCGAAGTGATCTCTTCTTGGTACCTGCTGATTGTGAGTCTAGTATCAAAGTATCAGTAATTGTGCACCCAATGATGGTTGGTGATATAAGTCAACTAATAGAGAAAAACAAAGATGTCCAGGTTAAAAAAAATGTGAAAAATGTTTCAAAATGAAGAGGAAATAAGAATGGACCTCTTTTCATTGAGAAAAAGAAATGAAAAAAAGGGTTATTAAAAATCCGAATCAATAATGTTTTTATTGACATGCATTTAGATGCAAGAAGTGATGTGACTTTAATACCTAGAAATATTGGGAAGAAATTAGGAAAACCAAATTAAAAGAAAAGCCTTAGCCAATTGAATCAGGTTGACAGTTCCATGATAAAAATGTTAGGTTATTTTGAAGCTTACGTGGAACTAAAAAATAAGTTTGTCATATTAACAATTATCGGTGGCTAACAGGAAATTATGTGTTGAACATAAGTTAGACAATTAGTGAACAAATCACAGCATAAGAAACTGGGATATTAAAAAAGTATGATGCAAAGTTAAAACTAAACAAAAATCTCTCCCTGCCTCATATTTTCAAGCATGAAAAGTGCCAGTCCATCTCCTACCAATAGTTGTGGAAAAATTAAGAAACTTACTAGAACAAGATCTACTTAAGAGTTCCACCTGGAAGGAGCAAATGAGTCTCCCCATTCTTCTTCTTCTATGTGCCCTGTCCTTTCAGGACGTAGGCGATCATGGTTCTCCACATCTCCCTATCCCTGGTGGCTCTTAGTATGTTTTCTTCTGTTACACCTCGCAACTCCCATTCTGTCGTCCACCTGATCAGGCCCTTCAAATATGTTATCTGCTGCCTTCCTCTGTCTCTTTTTTCCTTCTATCTGGCCTGCCAGCATCAGGTTCTCCAAACCCTCCTTTTTCATTGCATGTCTCAGGAACTTCAGTTGTCTCTTCCTGATGCTCACTATTAATTTTCTTTTCATTTCCATTCTTTCCAACACCTCATCGTTGCTCGCATGCTCAGTCCACGATATCCTCAGCATCCTTTTGCAGAACCACATTTCCGCTGCTTAAGTTTTTTCCTCATCTTCGATGATATTGTCCAGCATTCACTGCCATATTGAAGAACTGACATCACATAGCAATCCAGTACTCTCTTCTTTGTTTTTAGCAAAATTGTCCTGTTTCTCTTTTCCGCTCCTGGAATGCATCCTTGTGCTTTTGGATCTCGGGAATATAAATGTATAGAAACTGCTGTGGTCACAAAATGAGGGGTCATTTTATATATTGATTGTAATGTGGAACTGATCCCCCACTTTATGTCCAGTATGCATCTGTAGAACCAAATTTCAATTGCTTCAAGTTTTTCCTTCATCTTTGATGATATTGTCCAGCATTCACTGCCGTATTGAAGATCTGACATCACATAGCAATCTAGCACTCTCTTCTTTGTTTGTAGTGAAATTTTTCTGTGTCTTAGGACTTTACTCAGCTTCTGGAACACATTCTTCACCATGCCAATTCACCTTCGGACCTCTGTGTCACACTTTCCATCTCTTGTTAGAACATTTCCTAAAGTATTTTTACAAAAATAGGATGGGGATCTGCACATTTGGGAAGACTACAAAATAGGCATAAACCACAACATTTGTGCAAACTCACATACAATCTCCCAATGCTGAATGCACTTTGAACTTGGATATTTACCCTACTCCCTCACTGGTGCAAGATGGGACACAAGGTCTTTTTTAAGAGCTGTTCTAGCAAAGAAGCCAGCTGTAAAAATATTCGACCCTAAAAATGAAATAGTAGTAACAACTGATACAACATTCAATTTTAGGAATATTAGCTCAGGATGGTCATCCTCTTATGTATCTTTTGGTAAAATTGTCAAAAGCCAAATCAAACTACCCAATTATTGATAAAGATTTGGCCATAATATGAACAATAAACAGAGCTCGTCAGTTTTTGATTGGAAAGAAAGCTCTTCTAAGGTTAGATCATAGAATTTATATTTAATACTAGGAAGTAACTTCCTAAGGTAATGTCATCTAGAATTCTAAGATGGGCCTTTATACTGATAGCGTTTGAATTTGATACTGAATACGTGAAAGCAAAAATTATTCTGCATGTTGATGCTTTTTAAAGGTTGATGTTCATTACTTCTGAAAGTGAGAAAGAGGAGAAAAATTTTGAAGATACATTCTTACACAGGGCTGAAACTGATATTTTCTCAATAGATAAATTAGCTGAGGATATGAAGTGAGATTCTGTATTGAACAGCATATTGTTCAGGATAAAAAAAAATAAGTTGGATAATTGACCACAGGCAGAAAGGCATTTTAAAAAGATTAAACACTCTAATGTGTAGGTGTAATTTGTAATGGAGACGTAATCATACTGGCAAAAATGTAAAGGAAAAAAAATATTAAAAGTATACATTGTGGAATGACATCTACCTAAAGGAGGTTAAGTGGCCAGACTATTCTACAGATGTAGAATACATCAGTCAGTTAAGTCCCATACGTGATACACGCTTTGGGTGATCATGTCTCAAAAGAGATATGACTGACTGGGCAGAAGATTATTCTGAAGTAGACTGGTTGCCAGCCAAGGCTATAGAACCCAATCTGTCCTGTTGTTTTACTGATAGCTAGAGAGAGGAGAGATCTATTATATTAATAGTAATTAGTGGGGGGTCTGTTTATTACTTCATAACAATATAAAACTGATCCCCCACTATGCCCAGTAGAAGTTTTAATTATATTTCCAATTATTATATTCAGTCAGTCAGTTAAGTGCCATACGTGATACATACTTGGGCGATCATGTCTCGAAAGATATGACTGACTGGGCAGAAGATTATCTTGCAGTAGGTTGCCATTACTTTTTGTAGTACACTGGTTGCCAGCCAAGGCTATAGAACGCAATCTGTCCTATTGTTTAACCCATAACTGGAGGGAAGAGATGGATTAATACCTTTCTCAAGGGTATTTCCGTATCAAGGAATTCAAACTCTGTACCCCAAGCTCTCGTTCCAAGTCAATATCCACTGTACCACAACGCACATCCATTCCTTCATAGTCGGCCTATAATGTTTTCAGCCCACCCTTGTAATAAGAAAAAAATGCCAGATTTTTAAAAATATCTTTGTCGACATGATTATTGATGCAAAAAACACCAAAAAATATTGACATGCAATGTAATTTATTCAATTTTATATAAAAAAAATAGTATAATGGCCATAGACATAAACAAATGTAATAATATCATGAACTGGAATTGTAGGAGATGCTGATTTGAAGGAATTAAAGAAAAAAATATCATCGGCCTTAAAAAACAGTGAATTTGCTGCTTTTTGTATTGATTTTGAATTTTTTAAAATAGAAAACTGAGAAACTCAGACTTGAACTGGGCGAAGGCTTTATTTTCATTTTCAGCAAATTCATTATCCAATATTTTTGTTCTTTTTTTCATCAGTTGTATTTTCTTGGCAAAGAGCTTGCAGGCAATAACTACATTTCATGGCTTCTTACATATGATATTGATTATTGATGACTTGTTGTTATTGATTAATTCCACCCAATTAAGCAACTGATTAGCTTTCTGTTAATTACTATCTGTTGAGATGTAAAAATATGATCTTTGATTTATTATTTTGTTTTTTAGAAGAGAAAAATAAGAAAGACTTTAATAAGAGGGAGAAAAGTAAAACTGAATGGAAGGATGAGGAAAAAAAGAGTATAGCGAAGAAAGCAAATAGAAGGGAAAATATAAAAAGGAAAGGGAAAATTGCAAAGATAGGAGAGAAAAAAATAAGGATGGAAATGAAAGAGGGGGAAAAGAGAGCAAAAAAATGAAAGAGAAGGAAAAAGGTAGCAAATGATGGAAGTAGGCGGAAAATTAGTAAAAGAAGGAAAAAAGAAGGTCTGAGGTGGTAACAATTAAAGGAAAAAGATGGCAAATGAAGAAAAGAAAAGCAAAAAGGTTGTAAAGAAAGAAAAAACAAGGAAAAAGAAGGAAAAAGACAGCAAAGAAAGGAAATAGAAGGAAAAATAGAAAGAAAAAAGGACAAAGTCAGCAAAGAAAAGAAAAAGGTAGAAAGAAAAGGGTTGGTAAAAGATTGACAAGAAAAGGTAATGGGACAAAAAGGAACACAACAAAAAGAGATAAAGAAAAAGGAATTACTCTGACACGATTAGAATCGTCTCTTGTAATAACCATATAAGTGTAATTTTATGAAGTCTGTCATCTTCAGTTTGAGTTTTGCTTATCGACATATCAACACCTTTATGGGTTATTTAATGCCAAAAAGGTAGAGTTTTAAGGTATTTTTTTTAATGTTTGATTATAGTGAGAAGGTTGATTTAGTCAGATTTTGATGAAAAAAATTTTTTATTTGATTTTATTTTTTTTAAACTGAAGTTGTCTTCTAGTTTTGTATTCAAAAAAATTATTAATGGTAGTAAGCCAAGGCTATGGAACCCAATCTGTTTTATTATTTAACCCATAACTGGAGAGAAGAGACGGATTAATACCTTTCCCAAGGGTATTTATGCGTAAGTGAATGCAAGGAATTCAACTGGAATTTGAACTCGGCTCCCCAATTTCTCGTTCCCACCCAATATTCACTGCACCCCAATACAGATCCAAATATGATATTAGGAAGATAATGTGTATCTTGATTTTTGTTCCACAGTGCAAAGGTAGTGATCAGAAATGTTTTTTTTTTATAACCAAATAATCTTGATCAGCTCAATATCATTTTGGAATGAAACCAGATCTTCCTCTGTTATTCCTCTTTTCCTATTGTTGACATATAAGAATGAATTGTTGACTCAGTCTTGGAATTTTAAGGAAAAAAGATTGAGATTTGTCAGACATGTCTCTATACAGCTTGTTTAGATGTGCACGATATGCTTAAAGGTCGTCTAGCATGATTTTATTCACCAATTCAGAGACTTGGAAATTGGAATGGTTCATGACAGACAATATGAAATTTGAATAACTGCAACTTGAAAAGAAACATGGAATGGACTGATTTGACCTTGATGAGATTAACAATATTTCTTTGTTGCAGCTACAAATTAACTTCATTGAACTTTGATTTCTTATCAGATTTAGTCAAAATGTCATACTTGATGTTTCTTGGTTCATTACAGAGAACAGAATCAGTCTTAGAAGAATTCAACAAGTCTTTTAAAAAGGGAATAGAAGCATTTCAGGCAGCTACTTTTCGTAGCCGTCTAAGACAAAAATCCAAAATCTTTATCATTCTTGGTTTTTGTTTTGTTTTTTTTACTTCTTCTCATTTTCATTTCTTAGGGTCAAGATCCTTACGGTTAGGATCCTTGTTACAGTTTTAAATTCAGAATTGTCCTTCTCTTAGACTGATTGCCAATCTTGGCTAGAGAACCCATTCTGCTCTGCTATTTAACCCATAGCTGGAGGGGAGAGATAGATTTATACCTTTTCCAAAGACATTTGCATATGAGTGAATGTAAAAAACTTGACTAGATTTTGAAGTCGGCTCTCTGATTTTTAAATCTGAGCCACTGTCTATTACACTAACCACACATCAATTTTATGTCCAAGTTTCTCATTGAGAAAAAAAGTGATGCCAAATATTTTTTGACCATTACTGGGAAGCTGGCTACAAAGCTGTAGCTCATTCTCCCTCAACACAAGGAATGAAGTGGTTGGCAGCTTGAAAAATTATCAAGTTCTCCAAGTACTCTCATCTACCCCATTTTGAAAACATTGATCCTTCAATAGCCAACCAAGGCTAATGAACTCTGTCTACATTTAATAACAGTACAAAACTGTTGAGAACTGCACATGTGTCTTAATTTTATTTACAGCTGTGATAGCAGTGCTCAGTGACTGATGAAATTAATCATTTAGGCTTTTGGAGATGCAGCCTGTGGATTACACAGCGTAGAACGTTGTTTTTCAAGAAAGTGATAAAGCTATAATGATGACCAATCATCGATGATGCCTCATCTCTGTTGCACAAGCAATAATGTTGCGTGTCTTTCTCTTTAAAAGATATTCTTGAAACACCAAATACTGATTCCACTTTTGTGTCTATTTGTAGTTGTCTTCTAAACAGAAGATCTTAAACTGTACTTTCATTGTTAATGAACATGAGGAAGAAGCAAAGATTCATTGCCTGTCAGACTAGACACATCTATTTGTAAGCTAAATTCTGTTATGCTAAATAAGTTGCACAATGTCAAATGTTTTTCACCATTTCATTCACTCTTCTTTGAACGGAGTTATCACTGCTGATAAAAATAGCTTAAATAATTTGTTCAGGTGACACGTGTAGAAATGTGTGCTGAACTTCTGTTACTGCTGGCAGAATAAGCTCTTCTCTAATCTCGACTGCAGTCACTATCTCACCAGCATGACGTGGCTTCCCTGTGCCTCTTCTATAAATACTTTCACGGCTTCCGCTCCAATGAACTTAGATCACTGGTGCCTCCTCAGTATGAATTTACACGAGTTACTAGATTAGCAACTAGGTCCCACTTTTTTACAGTGAAACCGATAAAATGTAACCGCAATTTCTACTCTAACAGCTTCTTTTCACGCACTTCCCACCTGTGGAATTCCCTTCCATATACTTGCTTCCCCAACAGCTACAATCTCCAGGAATTTAAATGTAAGGTCAATAGCCATCTCTTATCTCACTCACTCGCATCCATTCTCTCAAGCTTTTTTTTCCATCTACTCCACCCCCCATTCTTGGTATTCTCATCTGTCTATTACCCTCCTCCTGATATTTCCTATTACTAACCCTTCTTTCTCAACACTTTCCCCGATGTAAGCCCCTGCGCAAGAGTGGTAGTAGAATGCCTTGCTTGGGGTGAAATGATTAAAAAAAAATTGTATGAGACTTACCAAGTCTGGCAATCAGATGTAGAGTGTACAATCACTCAAATATATTTTTAACGGTTTTACATTTCTGAAAGTTTTCTTGGAGTGTTTGAAAATATGCCAAAATTTTGATATTTGTCTATACTTCTGGAAAGTGATCAAAATAAAGGGCACAATTTGAAATTCCAAAGAACTGAAGAAGGCCAGAGCATACAATGACCGAACCATCATGAATATGGCAATAAAAATGAGGATAACAGTCTGAACAGTGTAAATAATGTCAAGATTTTTTTTTTATCATTTCATCATAAGGAAGGTGATAATGCCACTATGGAGCAAAGGCTTACTTGGAGTTAAAGAAAACAAGACTTTAGTGAGGAGAAAGAACAATGAAAGAACAGGCTTCAGGAATATAGAATATGGTGCTTGATGTCGCATTTAAATTTTTGAAGATTGTAAGTGGCAGGGAAGCAAGAAACCAGAAGGGAGTTCCATAGGGGAGAAGTGTGAGGGGAAAAAACTATTAGAATAGAAGTTAAGAATACGTCTAATTATTTCAACAATAAAATGTTGACATCAAGTTACCAATCTAGTAGTACGCTTAAATTCCTGTGATTGAGATACCAAGGAGGAGAGTTCATTAGAACAAGTGCCATGAAAATATTTATAGAAAAGACAAAAGACTTTCCCACTGCCATGTCATGGCAGTGGGAAAATGACTGAAGCCAAGATGCCAGGTCAGGAATAGTAACATTACAGATCCTCCTTTGGATTTTGTCAAGAATTTTGAGATATATAGCATGGGCACCAGACCAAATATGGTAGCAATATTCAATGCATGGACAGATTTTTAAATCTACAAGATGTATTCTAGCAAAAAAAATTGTCTGTCATGACATGGGGAACAAGTTTTCCTTGTAGGAGACCTAACAGTTGATTCAATATAATCTTTCTACTTCATGTTGGTGGAAGGAGTTGCACACCTGAAGATTAGAATCAACTATACTCATGGAAAGCAAAAATAGTGCTCTACGATAGCTAAAAGATAGAAGATTTGTTTTAGAGGCATTTAAATTTACAAGCCATTTCTTGTCCCAGTTAATAACTGATTAGAAGTAATTTTCGACATCAGCTGCTAATTTTACTTTATCAGACTTATCAAACTTAGTATTAAGACAGGAGTAAATAGTTGTTTTGTGGTATAGACCAGCAACTGCTACCGCTCTTGATAATGATTGTCTTCCTTGAAAGAATTCTCCCTCGCTAAAGTAAGAGGTCGAGTTGTGACTCCCTATTCAAGTTCAATAAAGTCTTTAAGTCTTATCACACCTCCAAGTTATTACGTCATCAGCATAAATGCCAAGTTGCTTCGGTTCTGGGTATGACCTTAAACTGCATCCGGCAGCAAGGCCTCTGATTGGGAGGTTGTGAGGAGCATGGAACCACCTCTTGGTTGCTGTTGTTTCCAGGTTCACCCTGACCCAGAGTGGTAGAACCTATTAGGGTCCCAGCTATGAGTAAATAGCTAACCCTCAAACTGGGGTCAAAATGCTATGAAAGTATTTACCAACAAAACTTTTTTGAATGAAAAATATTACCAACAAAATATAAACAAACAAAAACAATAAAACAAATAAACTAAATAAAACAAATCAAAATGAGTTTCAGCATTAAATGACCTAATGAAGGTTGATATGGTGGTTAAATGAACCAACCAACCAACCAACCAACCAAGTTGCTTCAAATACCAAACAAATCTTAAAGCTTTCATAGTTTCATTTGAAAAGATTCTTTCACACAGCAGCCACATTTGTTTGCTGATGTTGATACAAATGATTAATTTCAGCTTCACTGAATATTTACCTAAGACTTAATGCCATTGCAGCAAATGTTGATGTCACTTGACACATTGCAGGGGGGCGGGTGATGTAATGGTTAATGGTGTATGTAGTGTGATGAGAATTTAGTGAGCTGAATTCAGGTTACAATCAAGTTCATTACATTCACTTTTGCACAAATACACTTAGCAAAGATATGAATCCATCTCTTCTTTCCCCATCTACGGATTAAATAACAGGGTAGTCCAGATACTTTAGCCTTGGTTGTCAACCAGTCTAAGAGGAGTACCACTCTGAATTCATAACTTGAGGAGGACTGTTTAACAGTTTTGTGGAACACTGTTCACCAGTTTAGCGATCAGTTTTGAAAAGTGTGGTTGGTTCTGCACAAGTTTTTACTCTTGTGATCAAAGCATCTTTATAGTCTGAAAATTTGATTCTAAGAACTGAATTGTTAAATCCTTATACATAAATGGATAGGAGATTTCTGATATACATAGGAATAGATTTTTCATTTATTAGACATATTTTAATTTATTGCATAAACGTTATTTTCAATGGATACCCATATTTGTATAGATGCTTTGTTTTTATTTAGTTATTAAATATTTTTTTCTCCATCTATTAGCCTGAAGATATAATAAATACATTTTACATATCAGATAAATGGTAGGTACTTATATAACAAAATGCAAAAAGAAAATCCAATATGGCGCATTTCATACTGCAAAAAGACTTCTTCAGGCTAAGTAATGTTTTTATTGATTACTAGCAGTATAGCCCGGCATTGTTCGGGTGTAATGAAAGCTTTAAAACTATTCCATGGTCCTGGAGCTCAGACTCTTTTGGATGTTGGCACAAAAGACTAAAATGCAATAGTTGTTTCCAGTTAAAGCGAAACCATAGACTGAAAGAAAAATGAATGGATGTAAGTCAAATTTTGATTTCCTGGTATCGATATCAAATAAGTTTTTTTCATCATAAACTGAATTTTGAAGGCTAAATAAGTCCTCTGAGTAAATGGTATCATGGCTGAGACTAAGAACTACAATTATACCTACTTAGAGCCAAACCCGAAGCAAAAACTAAAATAAAAGGGCTGAAAAAAATACATACAGGCAGATAAACAGACACACACACAAACATCTTGCCTTTTATATATATATATATATATATATAATCAATTTTCTGCACTATTGTAAGAACTGCAACCTTGAAATTCCTGAATATTGTTTTTTTATGTCTTTGTCTATGAGTGTATCAAATTTGATTAAAATCGAACCACTCTTTCTATAACCTGATTTTTTTTTTGATTATCGGTTTTTGATATTTATCGGGGGAACCTTGACACAAAACCTAGCTTGCAGACACTTATAGTACAAATGTGTAAATTTTCAAGAAAATCGGTTCAGCCGTTTCGGAGTCTATAGGTAACACACATACACACACACAAAGTTCCATTTATAAATAAGTTTAGATTTAGATATTCTACAACATTTACAAACAGCCAATATGAAGATCAAGAATGAGTTTAGTGAGGAGACAAAGATAAAAAGAAGAGTAAGACAAGGATGCATTTTTTTTTTTTTTTACTGGATCCAATTAATCTCTACAGCAAGATTATCCTGAAAGAAATAGAGATCTACTCGGATTTATGATCAGTGAATGTAATCTTTTCAGCATAAGATATATAGATGACCTCACATTCATGGCAGATTCAGGCATCTCTGATACTCTGCTTCAATTAGAGCTCTTTCTGATTTATTCCGCATGTCATCTGAATGTGAATACCAAAAAGGCAGAAGAAAAAAAATGGAAAAGTCGCTTTCTGCATATGGGCTCTGATCATCATGTCTGGCCCATAAAACAAGCCTTCATAATGAAAGTGATACAATGAACAATTGCAATTGTCTGCCAGAAAAAAGAGATGACCCTGGGGACGGCCTGACTTGTTTAATAAAAGTCCCCCTCATAATGTCCAATGCAGTTGCCAGCCAAAAAGGCCACTTACCAACATGCAGAGTGCTGTTGCTATAACTACCATCACTGCTTCTCTCAACATAAACATTATCACTACCAGGCATCACTAATCTCACTCAGCTTTTCACACGGAGACCAGCTTCAACCACCAACACACCCTACCACCATGACCTCAATTGATCAACACAGGCATCAAATCCAACCAATGACTAAATCCACTTCAGACCTATCCTGTGACCTTGGCCAAACAAACCCAAAAAATCAGTCAACTACCGACAATATCCTTACACCCGATTGCTTTCCTGATGATCAGCAATGAAAAAACAATATTTTCTCCAATTTTCTAGCAACTATAAATATATCATGTACATCCTTGTGCAAATTAATCAAACCAAAATAATAATGTCTTCCTAGGATCTTTCACATTTTTCCTAATCACATATACATCATCTCTTGGCGTTGTTTTTTTTTTCTCTCCCAACCACATTTTCCATTACGTTTTGGACTGTTGGATCCAGTTTGTTTCTTGATGACAAAATTGACAGTTGAATGGCTGACACCAATCTCTCTTTAAGCGTGTTCATGCAGCATTATAATTATTGCACACATTCTTGGAGCAACATCCATTGCAGACAATGGCAGTTGGACAACTAATCGCTAGTCGAGACAGTTGTCTGAGCAGGATAAAAATCTGACAAAATCATGAATGGCGCAATATTTTTCAAGGCTTAAGAAAATTTCATCAGACACCCCAAAAATAGATTCATATTACTGCACACCATTGCAATTGACCTAATCTGAGGAAAAAATAGAAATTGATTACACCCTATCCCTCCAGTGAGTCTAAAACTGACCATATGG
Source organism: Ascarosepion bandense (assembly GCA_037127315.1). NCBI lineage: Eukaryota > Metazoa > Mollusca > Cephalopoda > Sepiida > Sepiidae > Ascarosepion > Ascarosepion bandense. The sequence continues at coordinate 1,127,040 of JBBBDQ010001566.1, forward strand.
TGAAAGAAAGGAAACTAAAGCAGTTGTTTCAATTAATTTGCAAAAGGGTATATTGTAAATGAATACACACTGTCTGAAAATCTAATCCCTGTTATTCTTTTTGCAGCCAAACGCTCATTATAACATGACTAAATGAATTCTTAATGAAGATCGTAAAGGAAAGCAAGAAGAAAGGACTAACTAGTAATTGTAAGAACATAGAATGTATCATTGTTAGCTCACATCCTGGGCTGTTTCTTTTGCTATATGTTGTGGGTGTCAAAACAGACAATGGAAATGCAAAAGAGAAATCTGAAGGTGTGCAGGAACAGTGAAAGATGTCTTTCCAAAACTAAGCAAAATATAAAGAGGTAGGAAAATGTCTTTAGAAACAAAGAAAAGAATGTTGAATGGCTATGTAATAATTATATAACCATAAATTTTCACAGACAAAGAAGTAACAGAAATGTTCTCGTGATCAATGCTATAATGAAGAAAAAATCCTAAGCAAGACAATAACGCAACTGAGAAGCAAGACGTTACTGAGTCATAGAGAGTTGACTTACTAAGCGCCGCTTAGATATAGCACAAGGCCGAAGGTATGGTGTACCCAGTGAGGATCGAACTCCCCATTCAGTTGTAATTGGTTCTAACGAGACAAACTTGCTAAACATTACACCACGTTGGGGTACCCTACTGAGTCTTAGAGAGTATATGAAAAGATGAAAATACTATTAAGGAAAAAGGATAATGGAAAAACAAGAATTAAGAAGACAGAAGATAAGGCTTGATGTTGCATTTAAACTCTTGAAGTTGACTGGGTAGCTAAAAGCCAGAAAAGATTTCCATGAGCTAGAAGTGCAATAGAAGAAACTGTTAGCAAAAAACTCATGATTATATCGAGCCATTTCAAGTGAGACCTTGCTGCCAATCAAGTACTGACAGCAGACCTAGCAACTGATTCAATATGTTTTCACTTCATATCAGCAGAGAATGTTAGCCTGAGAAGGTACAACAAATAACTTCCCTGGAGGTTAGCATCAGCCATAGTAATAGAAGGCGGAAAGATGTCTCGAAGATGATTGATAAATCTTCTTCTATGTGCCTTGTCCTTTCAGAACGTAGACAATCATGGCCTCCCACATCTCCCTATACCTGGAGGCTCTTAGCATGCTTTCTCCTGTTACACTACACAACCCCCATTCTGTCATCCACCTGCTCAGACTCGTCAAGTATGTTACACGCTGTTTTCCTCTGTCTCTCCTTCCCTCTATCTGGCCTGTTAGTATCAGATTCTCCAAGCCCTCCTTCCTCATTGCATGTCCCAGGAATTTCAGCTATCTCTTCCTGATGCTTATTTCATTTTCATCATTTCCAAAACTTCATCATTGCTCACATGCTTGATCCATGATATCCGCAGCATCCTTCTGTAGAATCCCATTTCAGTTGCTTCAAATTTTTCCATCATCTTCGATGATATTGTCCAGTGTTCACTGCCTTATTGAAGAACTGACATTACATAGCAATCCAGTATTGTCTTTGTTTCTGGTGAAATTTTCCTGTCTCTTAATACTCTACTCAGCTTCTGGAATGCGTCTTTCGCTGTGCCAGTTTGCCCTTCGTATCTCTGTGTCGCACTTTCCGTCTTCTGTTAGAACACTTCCCAGGTACTTAAATTTTTGTACCTGCTTGATTCTAGTACCCCCCCCCCCCCGCTATATTTGGTATTTTGGGCTGATGACCATGCATTTGGTTTTCTTGCAGTTTATTTGTAGTCTTTCCTTCCACTTTATTCAACTACCTTCTGTAGGGGGTTTTGTAGTTTCCTTTCTGTGTCTGCTATCAGCACTGTATCGTCTGCGTACATTATGCTGTTCAAATTGTGGCCTCTGATGCCAAATCCTGGCATAAAATCTAGGCTCCTCAATAGTCTCACTGTACAAGTTGAATAGATCCAATGAAAAGACACATCCTTGTTATACACCCCTTTCTATTTTTGTATATCTGCTGAATTCTTTATCTGTCCGTATGCAGGTAGTTTGCTGCCAGTAGAGATTTTTGATTACTCTTATGTCTTTCCCAAATATGTCGAGGTTACTGAGCATATCTTTCAATTCTTTATGGCATATTTTGTTGGACACCTTTGCTTAATTGATAAAACATACATGTCCTTTCTCATTTGTATTGCCATTCGGATAGCATCCAAATCATAAATATGGTGTTCCTTGTTCAATTGTCTTTGACAAACCCACATTGTTCTGGTTCTCTCTCTGGCCTGATTTTGCTTCTCACTCTGTTCATCAGGATTTGGACGATGAGTTTTGTAATATGGCTCATTAAACTGATTGTTTGGTGGATTGATAAATAAGTTTTATTTTGGAAGCATTAAAATTAACAAGCCATTTCTTGCCCCATTTAACAGAAGATTGTAGGTCCTTTTTGAGATCAGCAGCAAATTTGACCTTATCAAACTAATGAGACTTGTTACAACAATGACAGTACGTTGGTGGTAGTAATTCCTCATTTATATTGAAAATCTATCCTGGGTGAATTAAAAACTTAATGGGTTATCAAGTATATAAATTATTTTTCTATTTTATTGTTTTCAAAACATCAGGTGTTCAAATCATTTTTAAAATGAAATGCTTTAAGATTGAATTAAAAATATTCGAGTCTCCTCTTGCATTTTAGAGCAAGAACAAATATCTCCTGAACTTCATCAAATTAGTGCCAAGTTCTAGAAATCAGTGATAGCAACTTGGGTTACAATTTTAGCTAGATCTAAGCTAATTCTGATAATGTTAGTTTTTTCAGTTTTATCAAGTCTATTTGCCTTCTTATTTAAGAAGGCCTTAAATTATACATAGTGTTATGGTGAAACACATCTATTCTATAATAAATAGACACTCCCACTTAATTTTAGTAGAAGTAGTAAGAGGAATGAGGGTCAGTCGATGTTTCCAGCAGCATTAAATTAATTTGAAAACAGCTCATTTGAGCAGAAGACAGAAATGTAATCAAGAGAAATAAGTTTAAATAAAATATAATTCTGCATTTTGTTTTTAGTATATTGTCTAGAAAATAACATGAATGGTCATTGTTGGGGTGCTCTCCACCTTTGTCTACAATAATGGACTGTTCCAAGCACTACATAAAGTAGTAGTGATGATACCTTGGAGAAGACCACGGGAGTCAGCCGAGTAACAAGTCAGTCAAGTATTTCCAGTAGTGAACCGGAAGTGTTCTATTGGTCAGACTCTTACGTCTCACGACAATACGTTCTACTAAACCCTTGTTCCTGTATTCTACTAACGACCTCTTTTGTAAATACTACTCTTCCTGGTAATATACCAATTTACTACAATTCCGTTGTTTGTATTTATTCCACAATAATTCTGTACATGCAACATAAGTCATCAAAATTATTTACAAGAAATATTCTCAATGAAAATATGAAACATTTCATTGTCTGTGATTTTGAGAAAATTCATTAAACAACTTTTCTCAAAATCAGAGAAAATTAAATTTAACTAATTTGATAACAAACTCTTCTTTGAATAGTTGTTATTGTTAACATGCCGTTTTAACCGATACAAGAGTAGGGATGATACCTACTCTGGAACAGTCATATAAAATCAGAATGTGGAATTAATAAATTCTAAACACTATAAATATCTCAGTGTATGAATGAATTGATTGATGGATGTTTCGTGACTTTTTTTTTCTTTTTTAATCTTTTCACTCTAAGCAAGGCAATAAAACCACTAAGATTGAAGTGGGTTACTAAATGTTATAAAATGTCAAAAAATGCACTATTAAAGATAATCAATTTTTGAAGATTAAAGTTGACTGGGAAGCAAGAAGCTGGAAGAAAATTCAATAAGCCAAAAGTGTAATAGAAGAAACGGTTAGCATAGAACTAGAAAATTCAATAAGATTCAAGGACATTCAATACTAGAAAATTCAATAAGATTCAAGGACATTCAATACTAGAAAATTCAATAAGATTCAAGGACATTCAATACTAGAAAATTCAATAAGATTCAAGGACATTCAATACTAGAAAATTCAATAAGATTCAAGGACATTCAATACTAGAAAATTCAATAAGATTCAAGGACATTCAATACTAGAAAATTCAATAAGATTCAAGGACATTCAATACTAGAAAATTCAATAAGATTCAAGGACATTCAATACTAGAAAATTCAATAAGATTCAAGGACATTCAATACTAGAAAATTCAATAAGATTCAAGGACATTCAATACTAGAAAATTCAATAAGATTCAAGGACATTCAATACTAGAAAATTCAATAAGATTCAAGGACATTCAATACTAGAAAATTCAATAAGATTCAAGGACATTCAATACTAGAAAATTCAATAAGATTCAAGGACATTCAATACTAGAAAATTCAATAAGCCAGATGTATGATAGAAGAAACGGTTAGCATAGAACTTACAGTTACATCTAGCCATTTCTGCTGTAAAATGATGAGATCTTGCCACCAATCTAGTACTGGGTTTAAATATCATAAAGTCCATATACTCTAGAGGAATATTTATCGGAATAATTGCCACGAAAGAATTTCTAGAAAAGACACATGGAACCACAAAGCGTATTTTAGATTGTCAGAATAATTCATTTTTCTAGTAAATGTTTTTAGAGGGAAAAATGATTTTTACATATTTTTTCTTTTCACATACTCTCATTCGTTCAACTATTTAAACCATAGATGGTAGAAGAAGAGACGGATCCATACCTTTCTAAGGGTATTTGAGAATAAATGAATGTAATGAACTTGACTGTAACTTGAACTCGGCTCACTGATTTTTCGTTCTGAGCTGCACGATCTGCATACCTATTCAATGTATGTGTCTGTTATAACATATTGAGTATTGGAGATAAATAAATTGAACGCAGAAGAGGTTGTGCTAGAGGCAGTTTGGCTCAACACCGTAAGATACTGCAAAAACCAAAATATCAAATTGAAAAATCAAGTCGTTCTTGAATAGTCTCATCGGATCGAGACTCTTATATGAATGTCATGCATGGCATCTGACGTGTTTGCAAGGAGTTTACACAAGTATTAAATTATGATTCATCAGAAAATTCAAATCGGGAGACCGTGAAATATTTATTGGTATTGTTAGTGGAAAGAAATTTGTTTTGAATTTTGTTTTCAACTGGAGAACACACATGAAATTCTGCTAACATTCAACATACCATCCAACAATCTTTGTTTTGTTTTATATATATATACTGAAATGAGTGATTGTTTTCTTTGCCCTCAAATATAATAAAAATGGAACTATTTTCATTGGCAATATATTAAGTTATGTTAGCCAAGCCAAATGTCAGAGGCTTACGGCCTATCACGTTGAATACACCGGTTCTCACTCGATCACCGAAGTTAAGCAACGTTGAGCCTGGTCAGTACTTAGATGGGTGACCACTTAGGAATACGAGGTGCTGTAAGCATATAGTGACGGATGTGCATTGTGGTACAGTGGATATCAGCTCAGAAAGAGAAATCGGCGAACCAAGTTCAAATTCCAGTTGAATACTTTGCATTCACTTCAGCACTGGTATCCTTGAGAAAGGGATTAATCCGTCCCTTCCCTCCAGTTATGGCTTAAATAACAAGGGTAGAACTTGGGGACCCTGTCGTTAAAAACAAATCCCAATGAATTTTGAACAAACAAAAAACAATAAAACGAATAAACTAAATAAAACAAATCAAAACGATTTTCAGCATTAAATGACCTAATGAAGGTTGATATGCTGGTTAAATGAACCAACCAACCAACCAACCAAATAGTCAGTCAGTTCATTGCTGTAGGTGATACACACTTGGATGATCATGTCTCTTTTGAGACATGACTGACTAGATGGAAGATTTTCTTGCAATAGGTTGCCATTATTTTCTGTGGTAGACTGTTTGGCAACCAAGGCTATAGAACTCAATCTGTCCTGCTATTCAACCCATAGTTGGAGGGAGAAGAGATTAGTACCTTTCCCAAGGGTATTTGTGCATAATGAAATGTAGTGGATTCAACTGGAATTAGAACTTAGCTCTCCAATTTCTTGTTTTGAAATGTATTGATGTTAAGTTTGGATAGATTTTTTCCCGTTGTAATTGTTATAAACTTAATGGATAGAACAATGTATTTTGATTTATTGGATTTGTCAGGAACATCTGCTTTTCTATTTTGAAATATTTTATGAGCCTTTTGTCTCATGCTGAATATGATATAATTTGGGTATTTTCAAAGTATTTATGCTCTTCATGTAAATATTAAGACTACAAATTTCTGTTAAATAGAATCTAATGATTGTTTTGGATTTTATTTTGTTTTTATAATGAGAATAGAAATTAATGAGATTTTTATTAGTTGATTTGAAGATTTAGGTTATTGTCACTGAAGTATAACATGATATCTAGTAAAGTATTGTTTGTTTCCATTTCATGAGTAAATTCTATCATCTGATAGACTTTTAGTTACCTACAAATTCTAAATTAGTTTTTCAATATACATTAATAGCGCATCATCAATATATTGGAGGTATGTCAACTAGAATATTTTTGAAAGGACTAAAGCTAAAAAAATCTTAAAAAATCCAATTCAAATTTTCATTATAGTTTGTGCTCCCTGCAAAATTGGTGAAAAAATAATTTAATTAATAATTCAATAAAAATTAATTACAATCAAGTGTTATCACAAACCAACTTGGATATAATTGGATACAAATTCTGATAACGAGAAAGGAAATACTTGAAATCATATAACTTTGTGCAAATTACTTACTTGAAAATAGAATTGTTTGAGAAAAAAACTTTTGTATTAAATCAATAAGGATTGATATGTCATAAAACCAATAAAAGATGCTTGGGTTGGTTTTATAACATATCAACCCAACCCGCTTTTATATATCAAGTTCTTACAGTTTGCATATCCAAAACTTCCTGTCTTTTGTTGCTCGAAGTAATTTTATTAACCACCCCTTTTTATCATCCATTCACTTCAGTTTGCTAGGTAGCTAACTCTTTCCTTTTGCCTCTCTTGCCTTTAAGATGTCTTGTGTGTGTTAGTTTCTCTAGACTCTTTCTCCACTATATGTTCCCAAAGTATAAGTTTCATTGTAGTCTGTATTTTCCCTCAGACTTCCTCATTGCTTACATGTTCTGTCCATGGTATTTTCAGCATTCATTGGTAGAACCATATTTCTGCTGCTTCAATTCTGAAACAGACCAATTCTAAAAGATTTGTTTTATCAGCATCTGATTTTTGTGCTAATTGATTCTATACAGTGGCGTTTCACATTGTAATAATTTCAGTTATTGATACTTTTTCTTTGTTACCATTATGTTGTGGAATCACACACACACACCCACTTACACGCTCACGCAATTGCATGTACTAAGTTCAGTATGTAATCATTATATATTTGAATAAATGTAAGCTGCTTGCTGATTGGGCTGAGATAGCCAATCAAACTCAAGGTAAGTGAACATTTTTACTGCCAAATTGTGAGGGTGTTTGAACCCCTATATATACAATTTGCCGCATATTTTCAGTTAGTTGGAGCAGACACTCAACAGGTCAACAACCATGTCAAAAATCTCTAAAAGACTAAACGCCCAACTCACACTGCTATACAAATTCTTTCTTTTGTACAACTAACACCATGAACATTATTCCTGAACTTTCATACCTGAACAATTCCTCTCAGCAGCAATTACATACATCATTTTTGTAACACTGTGTGAATCCGTCAACAATAATGAACATTCAAACTTATGCTAAAAAACGTAACAGTAATTTTCACACAGACAATGGGAGACAATTACAAGCAACTAATTTCAAATATTATTCAACACCAATGTACATTATATGTTTTTGTTAGATATTTGTTAATACACTATCGTTACAAATTAATGTTTTATCAACTTCATTTCACCTTCTCAATATTTGTTTAATCATGGAATTTCAATGCTTATAAAAATAATGGTGGGTTTGTAAGGATTTAAGTAGAGTGTCCCTTTTGGAAGTGGTCTTGTGCCAGGTGAATTCAACACAGAAAATATTCCAAAGAACCTTGCAGTACAAGTCCCCCACAATGTAATCAATTAAAATGACTTGTTTATTTTTTTACATAGTATTTTTCTGTCTGTCTTTTTGCTTTTTATCACAATTTACAATTGTTAGCAAGCAACTTGGATCAGAAATAACAAATAAACTTTAATCAAAATTTAAAATCAAATTACTTACCAAATTATCAAATTATCAAATTGAAAGGTCCTGGGCATGATGGTAAACTGCATCCAGCATCAAGGCCTCTGATTGGGAGGTTGTGAGGAGCATGGAACCACCTCTTAATTGCTGTTGTTCCCAGGTCCACCCTGACCCAGAGTGGTAGCACCTGTTAGGGTCCCAGCTATGGGCAAATAGTTAACTCCCAAACTGGGGTCAAAACACTATGAAAGTATAAAAATACACTTTTATAGAAATATATACATAAAAATAAACTTTTATAGAAAAATATACATTTTTGAAAGAAAAATATAACTAGCAATACATTTTTGAAGAAAAATTTATTGTCGTAACACATTTTTTTAAAGAAAAAAAAAGTTATGCTCTGCAAAACATTTTTGAATACAAAACTAGAAGACAATTTCAGTTTTCTAAAACAAAAAAAGAATAAAAACAAAATATTTTCATTAAAATCTGACTAAATCTTCTCACTATAACTGAACATTAAAAAAAATACCTTAAAACCCCACCTTTTTGGCATTAAATAACCCATAGAGGTTGATATGTCGTTAAACGAAACTCAAACTTATCCTTGAGAGTTTGTCTTTATGTGGCAGCTGCAAAAATGACTGCATATCAGGCATCCAGAAAAAAAAAACAAAGAATGAAAGCTGTATGGTGAAATATGAATGCAACTTTCATAGCTTAATCACTATAAGCTATTCTCAGGTTTTCATACTCTACCCCTTCACATTTCTTTTTTTTCTAAGGATTTTATATCCAACTCCTGCATATCTCTTTTCTTAGATGACCATTTCTGTTGTACATTTTTCCGATAATGCCTCAGTGATAAGAATATCCTTTTTTCTTTAAGTGTAAAATCTTTTCTATTTATTTATTTTTTATTTTTATTTTTACAGGTTCTTGGTGGAAAAAAGAAAACAAATGCCTTAAATCTCTCGCCTGTGTCTGTCCGACGCTTCAATAGTTTCAGTTTACTGAAGAACAAACCTACCCTTGACAACGTTCCAAGTGAGACAGATGCTACCTGGCATGAATACACCTGCCCTGGGAGCTCCAAAAATTTGTCCATAAACATCAGGTATGCACAATTTGTGAATTCTTTTGTATAAGGAGGTACGTAAAAGCTCTCAACCTAACCTACTACCCCAAATCAGTATCCAGATGTTTGGTCATTGAACTACTTTTGCTTTTGGGAGGTGAGCTGCACTGAGAAATTTTCAGCACCTCCTATTTATCATTCTTATGAATGGTGTTTATGGCTCTTTGAGTTTTATTTTTTAAAGTTCTTAAATTAATAATTTCAGCTATTGATGCTTTTTCTTGCAAGTACCATTCAGTCAGTTAAGTGCCCTATGTGATACACGCTTGGGCGATTATGTCTCGAAAGAGACATGACTGACTGGGCAGAAGATTATCCCACAGTAAGTTGCCATTGCTTTCTGTGGTAGACTGGTTGCCAGCCAAGGCTACAGAAATAAATCTGTCCTGTCATTTAATTCATAGCTGGAGGGAGAAGAGATGTATTGTATTATTCAGTAGTAACTAGGTGGGGGATCAGTTTATTACTTCATAACAATAGAAAATCGATCCCCCACTTTATGCCCAGTATAATTTTTAATTATGATTTCAGCTATTATATTCAGTCAGTTAAGTGCCATATGTGATACACGCTTTGGGCGATCATGTCTCGAAAGAGATTATCTTGCAGTAGGTTGCCATTGCTTTCTGCGGTAGACTGGTCATCAACCAAGGCTATAGAAACCAATCTGTCTTATTGTTTAACCCATAACTAGAGGGAAGAGACGGATAAATACCTTTCCCAAGGGTATTTGTGCGTAAGTGAATGCAAGGACAGTTAAATAATTGTCAGTTAAGTGCCATACATCATACATGTTTCGGCGATCATGTCTCAAAAGAGACATGACTGACTGGGCAGAAGATTATCCCGCAGTAAGTTGCCATTAATTTCTGCAGTAGACTGGTTACCAAGCAAGGCTTTAGAACCCAGTCTGTCCTGTTATTTAAGCCATATCTGGAGGGAGAAGAGACGGATAATTACTTTTCCCAAGGGTATTTGCGCATAAGTGAATACAAGAAATTCAACTGGAATTTGAACTCAGCTCTTCGATTTCTCGTTCCAAGCTGATATCCACTGCACCACAACGCACATCACAAAAGTACCATTATGTAATCAATTAAAGTCTCTTCTTCATCTGTGAGGCCATTGCCTCGCATTTAATGATACATAGGAGATGAAATATTATATAGCAGTTCAATACTTTTCTTTTTCTTTCTTTCTCTCTAACGTTTCAACTTTTTCTCATCTCTTTATATTTTTTAACAACACTACCCAGATAGGTAATATCGGTGCCTTCATTTTTTTTTTTTTTTTTTTTTTTTTTTTTTTTAATCACTGCACTTCGGATCTATCAATTGATTGTTGCCAGTCAATGATTATATTCAAAGTCCCACCCTTTTACAGTTAGATCAACTAAATGCAGATGACAGTTCTACTCTAGCAGCTTCTTTTCTTGTGCTTCCCGCCTGTGGAACTCACTTATATACTTGCTTTCCTGACGGCTATAACCTCCAGGAATTTAAATGCACAGTCAATTCCCAACTCTTATCCACTTTACTCCAGCTCTTTCTACATCACCCAGTGTATCTTGTTCTTTTCCTTTCTCTCTACCTTGGCAACTGTCATCACTCCTGTGTTTCCATCCTTCTCTTGCCCTTTCTCTTTCACTCCCTAAAGCTGGTTCATCTTTGTCTTCATTCTCCTCTTGCCTAAAACTTTAACGCACTTATGTAGCCCCCTGCACATCAGTGGCGTTAATGCCTTGCTTGGGGTGAAATGAGTAAAAAAAACAGATGTATGCTCAAATAGGTGCATCCGTAGATATAACATTTATAATAACTTTCGCCTGTGTAACTCCCTTCCATATACTTGCTTTCCTGACGGCTACAAACTCCAGGAATTTAAATGAAATGTCAATTCCTATCTCATATCCACTTGACTCCAGCCCTTTCTACATCACCTCACGTATTTTGTTCTTTTTTTCTCTCTACATTCATAACAGTCTTCACTCCTGTGTTCTCATCCTTCTCTTTCCCTTTTCTCTTTCATCCTCTGTAGCTGGTTCGTCTTGGTCTTCACTCTCCTCCTGCCTAAAACTTTAACTCTCTTATGTAGCCCCCTGCACATCAGTGGTGGTACTGCCTTGCTTGGGGTGAAATGATTAAAAAAAAAAAATTCCACTTGATGTCTGTTGAAAACATTAGCCTGAGAAGGTGCAATAAGTCACTCTCTTGCAGCAAAAAGGTTATCGAAAATGATTAAAAAAAAAGGTTTCATTTTGGAGGAGTTGTTCTTTTCTCGAGTTAATGTTATGAGACCTACCCTTTTTTTGGACTATAATGAACTCTTCCTATTATTATGAATACCGGAAGAATATGCCTCTTGGGGTGGAGTGGAGTTGAATTGGGTTGAGTCACCCCGGTCAAATACTTGGCAGTCCGACTGGCATGTAACACTCTGGTATTTGTTTTCTGATTAATATATAAGTTTCACTAATTCCTGAGTTTGAGTATTCTTCAAGACCTATTCTGGGTCTACAACAGTTAACGTATTGTCGGTCATTTTTTAGGTTAGCTACCAATCAGACTTACCACTAAAACAGGAAAAATTATAATCTGATGATTCTATTCTTCTTTATATGCATACTAGCAGTATAGCCCGGCGTTGCTCAGGTGTAATGACAGCTTCAAAAATAATCCATGGTCTTGGAGCTCAGACTCAGCCTAAAGAATATTTGTGTGAAGTTCGGTGAGAATCGGATAAAAATTGTGGATTTGTATAAAGGACATACAGACAGATAAACAGACACACACAAACATCTTGCCTTATATATATATATATATATATATATTATTGATTTTCTGCACTATTGTAAGAACTGCAACCTTGAAACTTCTGAATATCATTTCTTATGTCTTTGTCTATGAATGTGTCAAATTTGATTAAAATCGGACCACTTCTTCTATAACCCGATTTTTTTAGATTATCGATTTTCGATATTTATCGGGGGTACCTTGACACAAAACCTAGCTAAGAACACTCGCAGACGCTTATAGTACAACTGTGTAAATTTTCAAGAAAATCGGTTCAGTTGTTTCAGAGTCTATAGGTAACGGACACACACAGACAAAGTTCCATTTATAAATAAGTTCATGCATATATAAATCACATCTTGAAATATTTCATTTGCTAAAAACCATGTATTCTATTGTCTTACAGTTACTAGTTAGTCCTTTTTTCTTGCTTTCCTTTATTAAGTGCTTTTTTAGTTTCCTATCTTAGTCTGTCATTAACAGTCACCCAGGTATCTAATGCTAAGATGTTTGCCAGTGATAAATTATGATAGACTTCTCACTCTCTAAGGATCATTTTGTTGTATAGGTATATGGCTCTTGGGCCTTGTACAGGGTGAACATCATTGGTTAAAAAAGAAAATAAAGGATTAAATACATTTAGTGAGGGCTTACGGCCTATACCGTTGAATACACCGGTTTTCGCTCAATCACCAAAGTTAAGCAACATTGAGCCTGGTCAGTACTTAGATGGGTGACCGCTTAGGAATACCAGGTGCTGTAAGCGTTTAGTGACAGATGTTCGTTGTGGTGCAGTGGATATTTGCTCAGAAAGAGAGATCAGTTAGCCGAGTTCAAATTCCAATTGAATAACCTGCATTCACTTAAGCACTGGTACCCTTGGGAAAGGTATTAATCCGTCCCTTCCCTCCAGTTATGGGTTAAATAACAAGGGTAGGACTTAGGGACCCTGCCCTTAAAAACTAATCCAATCCCAATGAATCCTGATACTTGAAAAATAATAAAGTATTATTATTCAGGTTTAAATAAACCAGTGCTCAATGTAGTATGAACAGAGCTATTTTATATATATATATATATATATTTATTTATTTTATTAAATTACTTTAATTCGAAATGGAAAAGTAGGAAGGTAAATTCCAAGAACCTGATCCTAATTAATACTAAAAAATTTAATATTGAAAAAAGATACAGGAGGAGAGCTCAATGTAATTAAAATTACAGAGCTAATATAAATTAAATTTTCAAAATTCAAAAATGTTGAATGAACATTTTAACATGAAATCCCTAAGAGAGATTTCTTGTATCCTCAAGCAACACAGTCTATATCAAAATGAAGAAAAATAAGATTAAAAAGGAGAAAAAAAGTAAAGAAATAAAAACTTTTAACTATTTTTTTTTCCCCCTCCTTTTTAATCTTATTTTTCTTCATTTTGATATAGTTTTTTGGTTCGGCTCTCATTGGCTTTAATAGCTTTGCAAAATATGTATTTTTAATATTGTAATATTTTTTAATATTAGGTATATAAGAACACGCTCGTATTCGATTAAAATGCTATAGTAAAATTTCAAAACAATTGGTGCAGCTGTTTTCTAGATTAGCGGATAGTAACAAACGGATAAGTACATTTTTATTTATATAGATGTAGTTGTTTATTTTTTTAATATAAGTTTTGATATCCATTGCTTGACTTATTCTTTATGATGAGTGTCATTTAGTATAATAATTTATAAGCATTTAATTTATTAATCATAACTCAGTAAGAATCATTATATTAAAAACATTCAATGCCTTGTATTTGTTAAAATACTTATACATTAGCAGGAATAATTCTACTCTATCTTAAATTTAATTGTAACATGTCTCTCTTTATGAATTAGGATGCAACTTTCAAAATTGTAAGAAAGGCAGAATGTTTGTTTTGTTCATTTCTAACTATTCAGTATCATCAATTTTTTTCCCTATCATTTATTATTTTAATTTTTTTCTTTAATTCTTGCCTAGGATTTCAAGTCATGTTTTTTTTTTATTGGTTCAGAATCGTCAATTTATAACAACAAAAATAATTATAATAAATCAGATTTCCTCATAAAACTGATAATTTTATATTTTTATTCTTTTCTTATTTATCGATTGATTTCTGATATTATCTAAGCTTATTTATAAATGTAACTGTGTGTGTGTCTGTGTGTGTCCGTTACCTAGAGACTCCGAAACTGCTGAACCAATTTTCTTGAAAATTTACACAGTTGTACTATAAGCATTTGCGAGTGTTCTTAGCTAGGTTTTGTGTTGAGGTACCCCCGATAAATATCGAAAATCGATAATCGAAAAAATTGGGTTATAGAAGGAGTGGTCTGATTTTAATCAAATTTAATACACTCATAGACAAAGACATAAGAAACGATATTCAGAAGTTTCAAGGTTGCAATTCCTACAATAGTGCAGAAAATCGATTATATATATATATATATATATATATAAAAAAAAGGCAAGATGTTTGTGTGTGTGTCTGTTTATCTGTCAGTATGTCCTTTATACAAATCCACAATTTTTATCCGATTCTCACCCAACTTCACACAAATATTCTTTTGGCTGAGTCTGAGCTCCAGGACCATAGATTAGTTTTAAAGCTGTCATTACACCTGAGCAACACCGGGCTATACTGCTAGTTAAAAAATATTATTACATATATTTTAAAAGTGGTATATTTGATGACTAAATGTTAAATCCCAGTTTTTTTTTTTAAATTATGTATTTCATACTATTTTTAGTATTTATTGCCAAGTGGATAATTTTAAATGAAAATAGAATAGTTCTTTTGTTATTATTACTTTGCAAAAACTTACAAGACAGCCAGGAAGCCTTTGTTTCAACCAGATAAGAGACTAGCATGGGGAAGAGAGCACAAAAACTGGACACCAGAGCAGTTTATTTGATGCACGTTATTGTGCAGTATTAACAAAAAAACATTCTATTTTCATTTAGAATTATCCATTTAGCAATAAATACTAAAAATAGTATGAAATACATAATTTTCTTTAAAAAAAAAAAAAACTGGGGTGGCATAATAATTATGGTCAGTAGTGTATATGTGAGCTATTATGATGTTGCCAAGTTGTCATGCCCTGGTAAACTGTTTCAGCTAACAAGCTAAACTCATGTGAGGGGGTGGGTGTTAACATGGCACTACTGGGTGAAGAACCTCCTCGACACAGTTTTCTGACCAGGGCATAAGAGTTCCTTAGATAAACTACAACAGCTACATTTTCACAACTAAGGTGAGCCACCAGGTTGGAAGACATCAGCTGTGGTCTAACCTGAAGAAGGATGGGCTCTGTCAGGTTAAAACTCCCAAGACATGCCACATGATGAGCACACCAAGAAACCATTAGCAGAGATCCAGGTTCTGGTACACAATTGCAACAGATGAAGGTGAATGGTAGACAGCTTGATAGATTGGCACCTGAAGGATTCCTTTCAGGGTTAAGGGTGAAAGAAGAATATATTATGAAAATTTATGATTATGTGAGGGAAAAAAAAATTTGTATGAGGTATTTTGTTCTTTAGGAATTCAACAGATTAAAGTGATGTTTAAATTGGTGTGATTACACATGTGCATGAAAAAGAGATGTGATATTTTAAATTTGAAAATGTATCTTTTCTTAATGTGTTTTGAGTATAGTCTAGCCAATTTCATTTCTTTTTTTCATTCATATTTCTATCACTTTCATTGCTAAATATCCCACAAGTGATAACAAAAAGTCTAGCAAGAAAAGTGATATGTTGTAAGAATATAGGCAATAAAAGACACACACACCCACATATATATATATATATATATATATATATATATATATATATATATATTGTCATCCGCAGACAGATCTTTTTCACTGTATAACAATCGCTTCCTAACCCAGGATTGAAACCTGACCAAATTGGCATCAGTCGGCGATTCTACCTCTGGGTCACGAGCGTCCTGTAGAAGAAGGCAGACTTTTTAGCACGTATATAATTATACATGCCCAATAGCTAGAGTGCTCTAATTCATTACTGAATGAGTGATGCATATATGCTGGAGTAGCTACTGTTTTCAAAGTCTCCCACTCTTCCAGAGTGCTCAATCAGAGTGTGAGAGCGTAAATACTATAGTCATCCGCAGACAGCTCATCAGTACGGTTAGACTCCGACCGCTTCCCATAATATATATATATATATATATATATATAGATAAGAAAAATTAAGGCTGACATGTTATTTCATGGTAAATCGGAAGTATAGGCCTATTTCAAGCGAACCATCATCAGCATCCGTCTTTATTTTACGAAGGATTTTATACACGGATATATTTTTTTTAAGTTTGTATTTTCTTTTGGGTATATCATGGCTTGATATACTACCCTTCTGTCATTCACTCTCCACCCAAAGGACACTCATTTTTTATTCTGCAATTGCATTTAGGTGTATTATTGTTATGTCCAGCTGCATTCTTTATGTTTGGTAAATTCCGGGCAACCCTAAAGTTGCCCGGAATTTAAAATCCTTTGTAAAATAAAGACGGAAACTGATGATGGTTCACCTGAAATAGGCCTATACTTCCAATTGACCATGAAATAATGTGTCTGCCTTAATATTTCTTATATTTGCTCTATATGTATTGATATACGTATATATTTAGAGCTCTCTTAGAGAGTTATCCTCTACTGTATGTATAGGATACTCCTTCGGATTCTTCTATACTCACACTGCATGCTGATATATATATATATATATATATATACAGGTTTCATTGAATAATATAGACAAGTTCTGTCTATTTATTTTGTGTAAGATCCTTTCGTATGATCTGATTAGCTTGATAGTGCTGTCATTAAAAGACGACAAGAAATCACAGTAATTGTTGATTTTTTTTTTTTTTTTATCGGGTCTGAGCTTTCGGCTTACATAAGCCATTATCAAGAATGAACATTTAATATATAGTGAACATAGAACATTTAAATTATTAACAGAGTGGAATTAAACAGAGAAAATTAAACCACGGAGACAGGTCCATTTTTTAGTGTGGCAGATGGCCGCAGGCGGTGACGAACTGGTGGCATGAGAGGATTGGTCTGCAAACTGCTACTACTATGGGTAGAGGAGGTAAGCATAGTAACTATGACCTCTCCCATCGATTATAGGCATTGGAGTATGTTAGTGGAGGTGTCGAAATTTATTTTATTTAAGCTAGGTTTAAACTGTTTGATGTAGATAGCTTCTAGAAGCTATATATATATATATATATATATATATATATATATATAGGAAAGAATATTAAAATGTTTTGAGTTTGAAAATGTGTTTTTTTGACAGTATTTGTTTATTTCTACTATTATATTTTATATTTCAGACTGCCCTCAGTCCTTCATCAGAAACAAATGATTTTAAAATTTAAATTAGTAACGTATTTCGAGATTTCGCGAGAGTGTCAGTGTTTGCATCACGTGACGCGTTTGTTTGCATCACGTGACGCGTTTGTGGAGAGAGTTTTTGTTTTCACATCAAGTGACGTTGAAAGCAACAGATTTTTTAAAAATTATGTTTGTAAACCTAAACCTATCTTTAATAATGCTTGTAAATTTGTTTTAGATAAAAAAAAATTTTTAATTGTATCTAAAAAAGTTTAAAAAATATTTTTAAATGTATCTAAAAACGTTTAGTTATTGAAGTATTTGTAAAGATTCAAAGCACCTAAGTCCCTATTTAACCCTAGCTTGTGTGTATTTAATTTTAATGCGTATGTAGAACTAAAATTGGAGTCTATTAGTAAACATTTGCAATTTTCTAAAGTGTGACCCAGTTGATTAAAATGTGCTCCTACTGGGTAATATTGATTATTTTGGCGTATATTAATTTTGTGATTATTCAAGCGAAATCTAAAGCTATTACCGGATTCGCCAATATATCCACTATTGGGACATATTGAACAAAAGAGGAAGTATATAATGTTTTAGCTGTCACAAGTGAAGCGTGGTGGCTGCAATTTGATTTTGGTGTTGGGTACAGAGAATATTGTGTCATTTACCAAATGTTTACAAATTAGGCACCTGGGTTTCTGACATTTTAAATTCCCTGATAGGTTTGTGTTTTTTAGATATTTGTTAGAAGTGAGAATAGTTGATAGGTTGGGTGTTTGTTTCATTGCATTTATGGGTGGTTTATCGAAAATGTCTTTGATTTTTTTTTTTTTTTTTTTGTTTGATTGGAGGTTCTTGTAACCATTTTTTAAATTTTTGATAAGTGTGTGGGAATATTGATTGTGGTTAAAAACCATGGGAATTCGGTTGTTGTTTTTTCTTTTCTTGTATGTGAGAAGTGTGTTACGATTTATGTGGATGGTTTTATTTAGTGCTTCTTTTATTATTTTTATTGGGTATTTACATTTTAGAAATTGCTTTGTTAGGTTGTTAATATTGTTTAGAAAATCTGGATGGTCTGAGCATATGCGTTTGATTCTTAGAAATGAGCTGTATATGATAGATTTTTTTTAATTTAAGGGGATGACAACTGTTAAAGTGTAGGAATTTATGTTGGTTTGTGGGTTTGTTGTATAGACTGGTGAAAGTGTATGTTTGTTGAATTTTATCATGACGTCTAAGAAAGGGACGGATGTATTTGAGTACTCCATGGTAAATTTAATGGTATTATGGAAGTAGTTGCAGAAAGTAAATATATATTAGTCATCCACATACAAGTCTGTTTTGCAGCTCATCAGTTCTACAATATAATTGTATTAAGCTCTTTTTAATACAACTGTGTATTGTTCTAATTTATTTTTTTTGTCTCACCCTAAGCAAGGCATTTCACTGCCACTATTGCGTAGGGGGTTTCATAGGGGAAAGTGATGAGAAAGAATGTTTAGATATAGGAAATGTCAGAAGGAGGGTGATAGACGGGTTAGGATGTAGATGGGAAAAGAGTTTGAGAGAATGGATGCGAGTTAGTGTGTTATAAGGTGTCTATTGATGTTACATTTAAACTCCTGGAGATTGTAGCTGTTGGGAAAGCAGACATGTGGGAGGGAATTCCACAGGTGGGAAGCGCGTGAAAAGAAGCTGTTGGAGTAGAAATTACGGTTACATCTTATCAGTTTTACTGTAAAAGGGTGGGACCTAGTTGCTAATCTAGCATCTTGTGCAAATTCATACCTAGGGGGCACCAGTGATCTAAGTTCATCAAAGCAGAAGCTGTGAAAGTATTTATGGAAGAGGCACAGGGAAGCTACGCCACGCCTGTGAGAGAGTAACTGCATCTGGTCTGCCAAGTCGGTATCGATCACATTACAGATTCTTTGTTGTATGTTGTCAAGAACCCCAAGGAGAATGGCAGGGCCATCCGACCAGATGTGGCAGCAGTATTCAATACATGGGCGGATGGTAGATTTATATATATACAGGATAGATTTAGATGGGAATTATGACCAATAATTAAATAATTATATTTTACTAGCAGTATAGCCCAGCATTGCTCGGGTGTAATGAATGCTTTAAAACTAATCCATGGTCCTGGAGCTCAGACTCCAGGGACGTTGGCACAAAAGACTAAAAAGCAATAGTTGATTCTAGTTAAAGTGAAACTGTAGACTGAAAGAAAAATGAATGGATGTAAGTCAAATTTTGATTTTTCTGGTATTGATATCAAATAAGTTTTTTTCTTCGTAAACTGAATTTTGAAGGCTAAATAAGTCCTCTGAGTAAATGGTATCATGGCTGAGACTAAGAACTACAGAGCCAAACCCGAAGCAAAAACTAAAATAAAAGGGCTGAAAAAAATACAGACATACAGGCAGATAAACAGACACACACACAAACATGTTGCCTTTTATATATATATATAGAGAGAGAGAGAGATATAGATATTATCAATTTTCTGCACTATTGTAAGAACTGCAACCTTGAAACTTCTGAATATCATTTCTTATGTCTTTGTCTATGAGTGTATTAAATTTGATTAAATTTGGACCACTCCTTCTATAACCCGATTTTTTCGCTTATCGATTTTCAATATTTATTGGGGGTACCTTGACACAAAACCTAGCTAAGAAAACTCGCAGACACTTATAGTATAACTCTTTTTAATTTTCAAGAAAATCGGTTCAGCTGTTTCGGAGTCTATAGGTAATGGACACACACACACACACACACACACACACACACCCACACACAGAGTTCCATTTATAAATAAGTTTAGATATGATAAAAATATAGTTTTAAGGTCTCCTATATTTATGGATTAAAGTGCTCAATATCAGGAATTGAGTGTATGTAAATATAAAAGTGAACATTGAAGCCAACACCCAGTGGCAACAGATGGCGTGAAGATTATGTTTAAGCATGGTGCATGTTTTGATCTTAACATCCACTATATATATACACATACATCGGAGAGAGAGAGTGAACAAATTGTCTTTAAGATTTATAGAATTAATTCCTTTGGAGCCATTTTTAATTATTGATCCAAGAAAACAGTTTAGATATTTTTGAATGATCTGGGTGGCATGCATGGCATCCATATCAAAGTCCCAATGTGACAAGACTATTTAAAATACTTTCTTCCCCAAGGCACTGAACCTTCTACTCGTATCATAGAATCATATTGGAGACACTAAGAAAAGAGCACTAAACAAAAAAACTAAAGATAATTAGCGACTTTATATAATGAGCATTCATCTAATCTATAAATGTTAACTTCATTCCCAGTGGTATATAAACAGAAATTTTTTTGTTTTTGTTTTTGATAATCATATCGCCCCAAGCAAGGCATTTTACTGCCACTGTTTTGCAGGGGTTACATAGGAGGAAATTTATGAGAAAGACTGACAGGTTATAGGGGGTGTCAGGATGTGGGTAAGAGAAGGATGAGAATACTGATGAGAGTGGAATGGACGGAGAAAGGAACATGAGAGAGAGGATTCAGGTTAGTGAGATAGAATATGACTTTTTTTTCATAAACATATCGCCCCAAGCAAGGTATTTTACTGACACTGTTTTGCAGGGGGTTACATAGGAGGAAAGTTATGAGAAAGAGTGACAGATTACAGGGGGTGTCAGGACGTGGGTAAGAGAAGGATGAGAATACTGATGAGTGGAGTGGACGGAGAAAGGAGCATGAGAGAGAGGATGCAAATTAGTGAGATGACTATTGACTTTACATTTAAATTCTTGGAAATTTTAGCTGTCGGGGAAGCAAGTAAATGGAAGGGAATTCCACAGGCAGGAAGTGCAAGAAAAGAAGCTGCTGGAGTAGAATTTGCATTTACAATTTATTGGTTTCACAGTAAAAGGGTGGGACCTAGTTGCTAATCTTGTGGCTCGAGTAAATTTATAGATAGGAGGCACCAGTGAGCTAAGTTCATCAGAGCAGAAGCTGTGAAAGTATTTGTAGTATTTCAAAGTATTTTATTATGTGAAATATCCCATCATTTGCTCAGAGAAAGTCATTCTTACAGATCATTTTGAATCACTGACAGAGTAAGAAGACCTAGGACGAAAAAAAACAAAACAAAATCTCTTGAAATATATCATCAGTCATTTGTGGTTGGAGCTAAAAAGTAAAATTTTACATGCAGGCATACTGAATTATTTCCCTTTTCAAACAGTCCATTTCTGTTATCATTTTCTGGATTTGAAGGTTACAGTACAAACAAAAAGTATTACTTCATATTCATTTAAATCAATGGAATAATAAAATAAGTTTTGGCTGTGAAATAGTCACACCTTATACAAACAACAGAATCCAAGTTCAAAATATCTACATTTCTGAACATAGACAAGTACTACTTACTGACTAGTTAGATGAGTGCTTCCTGTTTAGTCTATAACCTTTTATATATAGGCAGTGAGAGAGAGAAGAGGGGAAGCATTTCTTTTTTAAATGAACCATGATCACCCACGTCCTAAAAAGATGTGACCAATAAAAGTCGTAGTCTGTTTTTTATAGCATTAATTAAAAGAAATAAGATGAAAGTATAACTACTCAGAAATTAATGATAACAATGTTTCATTTTAGAAATGGCACATATAGCCTCTCCATTTTGGCAGGGAATATTAAGATGAAAGATTTTACTGTATTTTTAACCATAACTTTGCAGATAGGACTTAGATATATTTTTTAGTCATTTTTATTGGGGTGTTTTATGCTATTATATAAGTATGATAAGTTTGAGATATGAAATATTTACTAATGAATTAGTAAAGTTCATGTCTTATAGATTAAGATTAAAATCTTTTTCAATGCCATATCACTTTAGAATGTACACAGTCATGGCTCTGTACAGCTTTCTTCTCTTTAATATCTGGGAAATGCCATGATTTCTTGTAAAATAGAGGGGTTCCCCATTGCATTTGAATTTGGAGTTGAACTTGACTATCTGATACCCAAAACTAAAGAGCTCAGTATGTTCTTACCTCTCACTAAAAATAAGATCCCATCACTTGTCTTAGAGTCAGAACAAATCTCGCTGTTCAGTTGTTAGCACAATTAATTCCATTCTCACCACCAAAATGAACAGGATTTTAAAATGCTGATTTTTAAGGCCTTTCTCATTGGAAAATTAATATAACAATCTTTTTGTCTCTTTTCTATTCCATTTAGCCCAATGCATTACCAAGTTAAGCTTAGTAAAACTAAAGTTCAATTATCATTAGGCTCCCTAATATTATGGCCTTGTGCCAGAAAAAGATAAACTTACATTTCCAAGTTATCATAACAGGCTGACATCTGTCCAGTGATGGTTAACAAGCAAGTCCCTTAGACACTACAGTTTTACTTTAATCTTCAATGGGTAATCCACTGCTATGACCTTGTGCCAGAAAAGGCTAAACTTAATAAAATTTTTTTCATCATGTCCTGTAGCTCATCAGGCTGTGAAGGAAGCACATGTACTGCAGTCATAGCAGCAGAAGTATGTCTAGGGCAACATAGCCGAATGATGGCCATTCCTCTTGAAGCTGATTGGAATTCAACCTCAGCTCACCAATTTCTCTTTCTGAGTTATCATCCCTTACATTATCCTCCCCTGACACCCCCCACCCCCACATTTTCAATTTTAATAAAAATGGAATGATCAAAAGAGAAGAACTCTGTAGAGAGACAGATGCTACGTTATGGCATGAAGCAACCAAGTAATCATATTCAGAAATAGAAAAATTGGACTCCGCCTTAAAGTTGTGAACCTTAAAGCAATACACTTGAATCCAATATGTATACAACCATGTGACACAAACCTCCACAGATTGGTCAATTGAGAAACTACTATCTCAAGTGATAATTCTCAGAATGGATTCTGCAGAAAAAAAAAAAAATGAATATCTAATTCTTCACCAGTCTTATGACATTGTCAGTTGTCTGAAGTTTTACAGACAGACATAAAAACAAAAGTATCTGAGTGTAAAAAGACACTAGTGATGAAACAGAATGGTTGTTTGATGCTAGCATGAGGCAAACACCTTTTTTTACTGATTAACAGCCACCTGTCACAGTTTGAATTAGAATTTGGTATTTTTGTGCTTTTTTGGAAGTGAGCCACATTGGTAGATTTTTGGATTTGTAGGCCAAAAGCTGTTCGTCAAACTACTGAGGTTACATAATTATATAATTGAGGTACCTCCACATTTTTTTTGCTAAAAAAGAGAATAGGAAGATGAAAAAAAAAACAAATATGATGAAAACAGTTTTATTGTCAAAATATTTATGTTATTGTTTAGAAAAAAGATCAGAGTATTAATTTATTTTATTAAATTTTTAAAAGCCTTTCAAGCACACTTAAAATTTTGCTTAAAAATCCTGTTTTACATCAGCAGTGAATCAAGCATTACTATAAATTTAGTGTCTTTTTTGCGTTAAAAACATCGCAGAAATCAAATAATTTGTCAGATTTTAATGAGATTTTCAGGATTTATTCACAAATGAATTAAATTATTTTTTAAACGTTTTTTTTTCAAAAAATCTTGGTAAAAATATAATTATTATAGCTGTTACCTCTACTTCATTTTATGAAATTTAGAGAAATTAATTTTGATCTAAATACTTTTTTTATCTAAACATATTTATAAATGGAACTTTGTCTGTGTGTCCATTACCTATAGACTCCGAAATGGCTGAATCAATTTTCTTGAAAATTTACACAGTTGTACTATAAGTGTCTGCGAGTGTTCTTAGCTAGGTTTTGTATTGAGGTACCTCTGATAAATATAAAAAATATTGGGTTCTATAGCCTTGGCTGGCAACCAGTCTACTGCAGAAAGCAATGGCAACCTACTGTGGGATAATCTTCTGCCCAGTCAGTCATGTCTCGAAAGAGACGTGATCACCCGAGCGTGTTTCACGTACAGCACTTAACTGACTGACCTATTATATATTACAATCACAAGTCCCATGATTCCCCAAAGTCATAGGAGTCCACAGTACTGCAGTTACAGTAGAAATGGTGTATCTTTGGCAAGATATCCTGACATAGCTGGAGGGAGAAGAGATGGATTCATAGCTTGTATTAGTACATAAGTGAATGCAACAAATTCAACTGGAATTTGAACTCAGTTCTCTGATTCTTCAATCTGAGCTACTATTCATTCACCATGCCTTCATTTATATAAATGTAGACATTGAAGTCAGCCAGTGGCAACAGTCTGTTTCATGCTTGACTGCAATCTTTAGGCTATTTATTACTGATATTGATCACATTTACTCATAAAACAATAATTCCGGTTTGAGGAAAACGGTTAATCTAGCCACACTGAAGGGCTGTGATACAGCCAAACAGGCCTATCTGCATAAACTATCCTCAAGCCTGTTTCGCTGTATCACAGCTCTTCAGTGTGGCTAGATTAACCATTTTCCTCAAGCTGGAACTATAGTTTTAAGGTACATTATATATATATATATATATATATATATATATATGTGTGTGTGCATTCAGTCAGTCAGTTAAATGCCATACGTGATACACGCTTGGGCAATCATGTCTTGAAAGAGACATGACTGACTGGGCAGAAGATTACCCCGCAGTAGGTTGCCATTGCTTTCTGCGGTAGACTGGTTGCTGGCCAAGGCTATAGAACTCAATCTGTCCTGTTATTTAACCCATAACTGGAAGGAAGAGACAGATTAATACTTTTCCCAAGGGTATTTGCACGTAAGTGAATACAATGGATTCAACTGGAATTCAAACTCGGCTCTCCGATTTCTTGTTCCGAGCTGACATCCACTGGATGCATTACTCTTCAGAAATTAATTGAGTTCTTTAGTTCTTTTATACAAGACATTAAAATCTCCCTTTTCTGATTCCATGCGCCTATGGCTTAGCGGGGTAGCAACTTTGACTGACACCAAATCAGTCATGTTTCGATCATGCCCAGAAACAAGTGGATGTGTCTAGCCACACTGATAATCATAAACTAAGCATACGTCAAAACAACCCTTATTCACCCATAGCCGAACACTTCAATCAACCAGGACACACATTAGAAAACTGCAAATGTTTGCTGATAGATTCTGATTTTAGTTCCACATACTCATGCAGAAAGAAAGAAAAATACTGGATTTTAAAATTAAATACATATAGGCTAGGGTTAAATAGGGATTTAGATATTTTGAATCTTTGTAAATATTTCAATAGTCAAACATTTTTTTAGATACATTTAAAAAATTTTTCTTTAAAACAACATTTAAAAGTATTACAGTTAGATTTACATTTAAAAATATTCAAACTCTATTGCTTTCTACATCTTGCAATGGACGCTACTAGTTTAAATTTTAAAATAAAAAAAATCATGTTTCTGATGAAAGGCCAAGGCCAGTCTGAAATATCAAATATATATATATAATAGAAATAAATAAATACTGTCAAAAAAAATACATTTTTAACTTACAACTTTTTAGTAGTTTTTCCTATACATATTAAGACAGTATACGTGGATTATCATTATGCTATATATATATATATATATATATATATATATATATATATATATATAATATCCATGTGTGTGTATATATATTAAGATTCTTAGAATTCTATCAAATGTTATTCCTTTTTCTTGAAGAGATACACTCCTGCTTCAGTTTCTTTTATAATTATTATTATTTCAACATTTCTTATTAAGCTTTTAAGAACCTTCCCCATACTTAAAGCTGTCACAGAAAACACAAACAAAAAGGTCGGAAGAAAATACACTAGCTGAAAAGGAAACAACTGAAAATGACTACAATGAATTCGTCACCTCAGCCTACAGGAATTTATATGCACTTATTTTCTTGCTTGGCTGAAGACTTTCTTGAGAATTTTCTAATACTTTGCCGTTGGGTAGCGCCTCTGATGAATGCACATGCTGCATTTCTTGTTGCAAAAATGCTTGCTACTTTCAAAATTCTTCATGAAACAGTTTCATTCCTCCAAGTATCTTCAAAATTTTCACCTTATAAATGTAGTAAAGTACCTCAATTTGTAAACATTTAATGATGAGCTGGGATACAGTGAAACAGGCTTGTATGTGGATGATGAAAAAAAAAATAAGTCTTAAAACAGATTGTGTTGTACATGAAACTCAGAGTTGTGATACTGGTGTGGAAAAAATATTTACTACATATAAAACTTATATAAAAAAAAACAACAATAAATTGTTGAAAGAAAAAGGTATTACCAGCAATAAATAAATAAAAATTTAGTTGGCAATAAATAACCTGCCAAGGTTGATATGCCATTAAACAGAAACAACCAACCAATCATTGTTGCTCACATGTTCGGTCCATGGTATTCTCAGTGTCCTTCTGTAAAACCACATTTTGGTTGCTTCAACTCTTTCATTCATCTTTGATAAGATTGTCTAGCATTTGCTGCCATAGTGAAGAAAAGACATCACATAACAATCCAGTACTCTAATTAATGTATCCATTTTTA
Organism: Ascarosepion bandense; assembly: GCA_037127315.1. NCBI lineage: Eukaryota > Metazoa > Mollusca > Cephalopoda > Sepiida > Sepiidae > Ascarosepion > Ascarosepion bandense. Next base: position 1,154,132 of record JBBBDQ010001566.1, read on the forward strand.
ATTCTAAGTTTCTATTACCTCAAATAGAATTAGTGGATATCTGTGTTTGAAATAGATGCACCATTTAATTTTTTTTTCAAAACTGTGAATTACTTGTCTATATTTCTGATATGAAGTACTGTAATTATTTACATTTTTTGAAAAAGATCGCAGCAGAGAACAGCCCGAACAATGTAAATAATATAGTGTGAATTACATCAACCAAACTGCACACTGAAGAGCACATTTTTTTTTTTTTTTTTTTATCAAGTTTTTTGGGCACATGGGCTGGTAGATGTAATTGACGCTTTTTTTTGTCTGAATTTCTGGAATGAGGCATTAACATTATTTACACTATTTATATTCAGAGTATTGTCCTCATTTTGGCATCCCACAGGTGTATATCAATCTGAGTAACCTACAGGGAATTGAACCCTTTATTTAATCTACAGCAGATGTCTAGGAATATTGTCTCATTCTTAATGAGGGCAATAATCCAAATATAAATAGTGTAAATAGCAATCCACACTGTTAAAAAAAAAAAAAACAGGGAAAAAAGTTGTCTATTTCAAACATAGGTATCCACTAAAAAATAACATTTTAATTATATATATATATATATATATATATATATATATATATATATGAGTATAGTGTACGTATGGATGGAATAATATTCCTTATCCAAAGAAACACTATTCTTAAAAAAGTGCTTAATACAAAGTAGAGCTAATAATATTTATTCAGAAATTATAACATGAATATGTTATAATATCACTACAAAAGTAGCTATTTTGTTTCAACACTTCTTGTCTTGTCAAGTGATGTGGTTTAAACCACATCGCTTGATAAGACACAAGTAGTGTCGAAACAAAATAGCTACTTTTGTAGTGATATTATAACATATTCATGTTATAATTTCTGAATAAATAAATATATATATATATATATATATTAACTGATTCAAAGGTATTCAGAATAAAAATAATAGCACTTTTATACAATTCGACATAATTGATTATTATCCATCTATTTTCAAAAGCCTTTTCACTTTAGCCTTGGCATTCACCAAGAAATACATTAACATTTCAGATAGTGAACTGGATATTATTTTAAAATGCAGAAGTTATGTTCTCATCTGCAACAAAGAACAATGAACTAAAAAGACCTCAAATAGATACTTTGAGATTGCAATGGGTTCATTAGATTTCATTAAAGCTTCTGACATGTTGGGATTATTTATTCTATATAGTTTAAATGCCTATGATTGCATTAATACTAATAGTATTGGTGTATACAGAGATGATGGCTGATTAATAGTTCAAGATTCTACAGATATTAAAGTAGACTGTATAAGGAAAATGTTCCACATAGAACCAAAAAGTTTAGCTCTTAAAGTCAAAATAACTACCAACATGAAACAAGTAGACTTTTTCAATGTTATCTTAGACTTTAACAATAATTTTTTCAATCTTTTACGAAAGTTAATTTTAACCCAGTATATGTACATCCTAATTCTAACCCACATCAGTCATTATGTTATAATATCACTACAAAAATAGCTACTTTTGTAATGATATTATAACATATCAACTGTTCAACTAAATTTATATTCAGTGCTAACTCTTCTAGCAAAGTAATTTTTGATAAGCATAGCAAATTCTATAATTCTGCATTTAGAAATAACAGTTATAAAAGTACTACTATTAAATTCAGAAATCTTATTAATAATGACGATAATAAGAAAAGGTCTAGCAAGATCACCTGGTTTTCTTCCCCTTATAATCTAATGGTTAAAATTAAATTGGGACAAAAATTCTTAAACCTTATCAATAAACACTTTCCTAAAACTAATTCCCTTAGTAAAATATTCAATAATAATATGCTTAAATCAAGTTATTGTTGTGACGCTGTGTACCGTCGGAGCCTTCGCGGCCTGGTGTTTCTTGAGTCAGGATTAATCCTGGTCTGTGAAGAAACCGTCAGCTCACACTCGTCAGTCATTGATGGTCCTGGGGTTGACCTCTTCAACTGTAATCTTTCTTGCCCACGTTGTGATTTTGATCTCAAGAGAGTTAAGCTAAATTCTCACTGGTAGTATCTTCGTTAAGTTGAACCAAGCTGGATATGCGTGCACAATCGTGGAAATAAAAACGGCACCAATTTTAGAAATAAAATGAATGATGTCTGCATTAACTGTAGATAGTCTTTATATACAAAAGGAAACAAGAAAAAAATAATTACAAACCATCCTCTTCCCAAACCCTGTTCTTATTAATTTGGCAATGAAACAAAAATTTCGACCAGTTTTTCCAAGTCAGGCCAGACTTGATAATCAGGTAACTGGTAAATTCAAACTGTACTATTAGTTCTTTGAGAAAATGTTCATCAGCATCTTTTCTTCTTATTATTATCATCAGTTTGGTATAAGATTTAAAAAACTTGATGCATTGCAATGAAGCGGTAAATAATAGCAAAACTAATACCAGTGGATGCAATTTTAAGAATTCTAAAGATTGTCCACTGCATAAAAATTGCTTAGCTAGTTTCCTAGTTTATGTTTGCACTATTTCTACACTTGAAAATCCTAGTATTAAAAAATTTTATATTGGGACTACTAAAAACTCATTCAAAACCTGCTGTACTATCATTCATTAATAGTTCTTATAAATACAGTACTTCATTATCCAAGTACTTTTGGTGTTTAAAAAGGAAAAGCAAAACAGAAATTAATTAGGTTTTGAACTTGTAATTCCCTTTATGCATCTTATCTTTGTCTTAATGAGAAGTTAGAAATCATCAGATTTAAAGACACGATTAACCTATTAAATCAAAGGACTGAACTTATTGTTAACTGGAAACATAGTTCACCATTTACCTGACAATATGAGTAGTAATATGAATATATATATATAGACTAATTTCACTGATGTCAATTGTTATTTGCCCTTATTGGCTTGGTATTTCATCTGGTATAAATTGTCAAATTAATATTTGCTAGGTATCTAATTTGGCATATATTATCATATTAATATTTGCTAGGTATTTAATCGAGCATAGACTGTCAAGTTATATCGTTACCAGATATTTGATCTAACATAGATCATCATGTTAATATTTGATAGATTTTAATCTAGCATAGATTGTGAAATTAATGATCAGTAATTGTGATTCCTTAAGCATTAATTTCACATGGTTTCAGAATTTGTTATTATCAATGTTAAATTGTGTGTGTGTGTGTATATATATATATATATATATATATATATATATATATATATACGTGTGTATTTTTTTTGTTTGCTTTTACTTGTGTTTATATATAAATATATATACTTAGGTACACGAGTTTGGCTATGTATCAATGTATATATATGTAGGTGTGCATGTGGGTTTATGTACTAGTATGTATATCGATATTTTGTTTTGCATGCATATATGTGTGTATATATATATATATATGTGTGTGTGTGTCTATATGTGTGTATGTATGTCTGTGCATGTATATATATTTTTTCTTGTTTATGTATGTGTGCGTGTATGTTTCTGTGTGAGTGTTCTTGTCTGTCTGTGTGTATTTGTGCATATAGTTATCTTTAAGTACATTTGTGTAGGTGGTTTTATTTTTTATATGCTGCTTTGTGGTTTTTTTTATGTGTGTACATATTTTGTTTTTGGCATGTGAATTTGCGTGCTTATATATTATGTATTATGACTATGTTTGTCTTGACCATATTTAAACATCACTCGTGTCCATTTTATCATCCAAATTCAGATTTACAAGTCTCTAATATGTGTAGCGTACACAGATATTTCCTACCTTGACTTTGAATTTAACAGATAAATTGATACGTCGCTAAAAACAATAGTTAAAAAATGTGTATGAATGTGTATGCATATATGTATGTATGTGTACATATATTTTTGTTTGTGCATATGTGGTATCTATATATTTGTATATATGTATGTCTGCCTCTCTTCCCCGTTTTTTACTGGAAGAACTTTTTAATAATCTAAACCTGATGCTCAGTGAAATTTAGAATTTAAAATTCATGTGTTTCTGCCATGAATTTGTAATAATCTTTTAAAAATAAATCTTAATTTTTATTATAAAGTGAAATTAATAGTCAATTAGTTATACTGATCTCTGTTGTAATTAATATTAATTCGCCAATAAATTGTTTTTAGAGTCTGTTGTTATGTACTTCAAATTAAAAATTACTTGTATTTCAATTGGTCATCACAAACTATATTGTTTTTAGAGTCTGTTGTTATGTACTTCAAATTAAAAATTACTTGTATTTCAATTGGTCATCACAGACTATGTAACAATGTCTCCCCTATTGAGGGGTTCTGGCTAGTTTTGAAGCCTTTAAAACTCTTCATCTCGCAAACAGCACCATCACCTGATAAGACACAATCAGTGTCAAAGCAAAAGAGCTACTTTTGTAGTGATATTGTAACATAATTATGTTATAAATTTTAAATAAATATCTATAGTCATCCGCAGACAGATCCGTTTTGCTGTATCACAGCTCATCGGTACGGTTAGACATCCAATTGCTTTTTACCCAGGATTGAAACCCAACCAAATTGTCATCAGTCGGCGATTCTACCTCTGAGCTATGGATGCCTGGTAGAAGAAGGCAGACTTTTAGCATGTGATATACCATGTAAACATGCCAGTAGCTAAGAGTGTTTTAATTCATTACTGAATAAATGATGTGTAGATGCTAGAGTAGCTACTGTTTTTCAAAGTCTACCATTCTTCCAGAGTACTCAATCAGGGTGTGAGAGCATAAATATAGTCATCCACAGACAGATCTGTTTCGCTGTATCACAGCTCATCGGTACGGTTAGACATCCAATTGCTTTTTACCCAGGATTGAAACCCGACCAAATTGTCATCAGTCAGCGATTCTACCTCTGAGCTATGGATGGTAAAAGAAGGCAGGCTTTTAGCAAGTGATATGCCATGTAAACACGCCAGTAGCGTTCTAATTCATTACTGAGTGAATGATGCGTAATATATCACTATTCTTTTCTTTTTAGGTTTTTATAATGACCTGAATATGTTCTAATATGTTTAAAGGAAGTATTTTGTCTATTTACAGATTATTACCAAAAGAAGTTTCCTTTGACAGCATTTTTGGTTTCAACAATACTGGAAATGTCTGTAAGTATTTTTCTTGCAATTTTATCAAAAAGATTCTTCATATAAAAATGAATTTAGTTTTGAGAATGTTTTTAACAATGTTAAATACAAGGCTAAAGAGTCACTCAGTCTAGGGTTACTGAATAAGAAGTGTGATATAAACTTAAGAGAAGTGATAATTATGGGGATATGGAGGATAGATAAAGATTGACCTTAGACTTGAAGAGTTTAAGACTGTAGTATTCAGAAAAGCATCTACATGGATGTCTGTTGTATAAAATAGCAGTTCTTGGAGGAAAACTGAGTGGAACTTCCTTCTTACTAATTGAATATGGAGGAAATGGGGTTGATACTGTCTTTTAGCTATAAAAGGTCTGAACTGGTAGCACTAATAATGTAGCTGATTTGAACATTTGCCATGGAAATAGCAACTGGCTTGCCATGTTGTATCTGAGTTGCAGGCTGAAAAATAAGTCCTTTTTCCCACAAAGTTGCATAAATGACCTTGAACTGTGTCAATGCTGAAAAGTGAAGATTACATAGCTCCATCCCAGATATGGCAGCAATACACCATTTTTGTTTTAATCTGACTCTTGTAAAAATAAATCAAGGCAAAGGAAGTCGGGTACTTTTCTGGAGTAGTACAAGGAAGTGACCCTTATTCCAGTATCTTTAGTGATGGATTAGATGTACAAGTTCCCCTTGAGGACTTGGGGGTTGGGGAACTTGAATACCAACAGATGTTCAAAGCAAGACGCCTCACTGAGTGTTTGTAGCCTTTGAAATTTGAAAAAAGAAATCATTCAACTGGCAGTTGAGAGCAAGGGAAAATTTACTCACCCCAGAATCATTTTACTCGACCAACTCTATTTTCTTATGTAAACATAGCGTAAATCGCTGACAGAAAACAAAAAATGAAATTTTAATTAAAGTTCTGAATGTGTTAGAAAGGATTTAATAATTCTAAAAAATAACAACAAAAAATTAGATCTTTCCTCTTGATAATAGCATAAACATCTTGATGATAAAACTTTGTTTTTATTACGTTTGAGCCCTTTTAACATCATGATATGCTGTTTTTTTTTGTTTCTTTTTGGCAATTAAGTGGAGGTAGCTAAATTTGTAGTTTCTTCTGTTTGACTACAACCTCTATCTCATAGATGATAAAAAATAACAAATCTGATTTTCTTAACAATTTTCGATAAAAAAAATTTACTAACTTGTATAATTTCTTTTTCAAAGCATGGTTGAAAGAAGTATGCATATTTTTTCTTTCTTGCAAATGTTCATTTTCACTTTTCATAAGCAGGGAGGAAATTGCTGTTGAGTCAAGGATAATATTTTTCCAAATAAGTTTCTAAAAATCTGTGAGCGTCTTTAAGCTGGACAACAGGGATAGGGAGATGTGGAAGGTCAAGGCACATAGAAGAAGAAGAAATATGTGCGACAGACTCACTTTATGATGGTCAGCCTAATGTATTTGTGAGTTCATAGACAAAGGTTTAGTAGGCAGTTGCTGGTTAATCCCTTGTATTGTGTAAGTGGACAAGGCCTTACTTGGCAGCTGCTAGCAGTCATCCCTTCTTTTTTCTGCATTTTTGTGGGAGGTGCGACTGCATCAAACTGGCCTCTAAAATTGTTGTGAGCCTTGAGAAGCAATATGCTTCTATTTTTATGAGATTCAAAATCTAATTTCATATTGAGGTGTAAACTTTTTAAATACAAGGTTTTATTGGTTAAATAATAATTTCATGCTGCCTTGTGAAAATTTTTTTCTTGAATTTGCAGTAGTGATGAGAGTGTTGTTATTTTTTAATTGGTCCCAAAATAACACATGGTAGGTCTACAACTACATCTTCAAGTATTTTGGCAATATTTGAACTTGTAATGATTGTTTATCAAACAAAACTTCTGATTAGATTTTATTGGTTGAAAAATATATATATGATTTAATTTCTATAAAGGTTTTGTTCATCTTTGCTTAAAGAGGTATCTACCTCTTTTATGTTATGTGGAAATATCTTTTACTGGAAGACATATCTTCTTACTGGAAGACATTTAATTTTTAGAGTATTTCTTCAATGGAAACTTACCGGAAGACATTTAATTTTTTTTATGCTGGTATTTAATATTGTAGATCTATATGAAAAAGTTCTGAAAAGATCAAAAAGTGATTCATCATTTGGTCAGATTCTAGAAAGTTGGCCAAGCTGAGAATTTTTAAAAAATCACTTAAATATTCAAGTTTTGAATAATTTGACTCTAACCTGTTTTGACACACTTGGTGTTACAGTATTAAAAAAATAGTTCTACTGTCATTACAATCAACTGCAATCTATATCTTGATCTCTTATCTAATGTAGTCAGGTAATTCAGATTGTGTGTAGGTATATATATATATATATATATATATCAAGAAAGGAAATATTGAGGAAATTCTAAGGCAATTAGAAAAAAAGTTTACTTTTTTTTTTACAATTCTCTCTCTTCATATATATATATAATCATATAGATAGGTGTGAGTTTGTGATCCTGGGTTTCACATTCTTGTGATTGTCAGACAAACTGATTTCCAAATGCAAACATAAAAATAAATACCTATATTAATAAATTTTCCTCCCACTTCCACAAAAATACACCAATATATGCAGCCCTACATATAGCCAATTTTTTTAAAAAATTACTCAGTTTGATGATCACAAGAGCATGAAAGCTAGGCTCACAAACTCACACATATCTATATGAATATGTCAGCTCTATCACTGATATTGAGCACTTTCAAATAAGTACCGCGCATATATATAACAAATTATATATATATATTTATATACATATATATTTCACACACACACACATATATATATATATATATATATATACATTTCACATATATATATATATATATATAATATATATATATATATATATATATATATATATATATACATCCAAGTACACACACACATGTAAATATTATTCTAGTGTTAATAAAACAGTACTCAATGTAATATAACAGAGCTATGAAGCTTATATAAATAAATATACATATTATCCTTTGAAAGGCCAGGAACACACTCGGACAGACACACACATCTCTGCCATTCTGAAGATGAGATTTTGATCTCGAAATATTAATGTATAATAAATAGGTAATACACAAAAACTACTTTACCTCCCTTTATTTTACTCAACGCATTGTGAAAGCCTTCAAGACATAACCATATACCTATTATACACAATGCGTCAAGCAAATTACAAAACTTTACTAATATTATCCTATGTCTGTAGCATGACTCAGAGTTTCATGCACTAAGTAATCATCAAGTGCGTATTATGAACAGACTGTTCTGGAATTTTAATTTTTGGTTCTTGCGTTGTTCATGGTAGTTATATATTATAATGCTATTTTTTAATATAATTTTATTTGAACTAAAAATTAAAGATGAAATAAAAAAAGTAAAATCTCAAAAGTTAAATTAATAAGTGGAATAGTTTTAGGGAAGACGATATAGGTTTTGTGCCTATGGGTCAAATGAGATTATTTGTTTTTAGTTTAGGGGAAAACAAAAAAAAAATTAATAATAATAATAATGTAAAAATGTTTACATAAAAGAATCTATATTCATTTGGGTCAGTTATTTATATCTATGTTTGCATGTAATCATCAATTCACTTTTTTTTTTTTTTTTTTTTTTTTTTTTTTTAGGAGACAACAAGCTTAAAATTAAAATCTAATGTTTTGCCATTTAGCCAGGTTTCAGGAACACCATGTGCGGAACACTTTTAAAGAGTGTGCACATATTACACTTTAATATTAGAAATGCCGGAAAATGACACTTTGATTCAAGGCAGAGTTTACCAGTACTACACTCTGATCCAGTGTTTACTTGCCTTTCCAAACTGACAGTATATCACACAACATCATTTTTAATGTGGAGTGATATTATCTAAATCTAAACTTATTTATATATGGAACTTTGTCTGTGTGTGTGTGTGTCCATTACCTATAGACTCCGAAACGGCTGAACCAATTTTCTTGAAAATTGACACAGTTGTACTATAAGCGTCTGCGAGTGTTAGGTATTGTGTTGAGGTACCCCTGATAAATATCGAAAATTGATAATCGAAAAAGTCAGGTTATAGAAGGAGTGGTCCGATTTTAATCAAATTTGATACACTCATAGACAGACATAAAAAACGATATTCAGAAGTTTGAAGGTTGCAGTTCTTACAATAGTGCAGAAAATTGATAATAGATATCTATATAAAAGGCAAGATGTTTGTGTGTCTGTCTCTTTATCTGCCTGTATGTCTGTATTTTTTCAGCCCTTTTATTTTAGTTTTTGCTTCCGGTTTGACTCTAAGTAGGTATAATTGTAGTTCTTAGTCTCAGCCATGATACCATTTACTCAGAGGATTTATTTAGCCTTCAAAATTCAGCTTACGATGAAAAAAACTTATTTGATATCGATACCAGGAAATCAAAATTTGACTTAGATCCATTCATTTTTCTTTCAGTCTATGGTTTCGCTTTAACTGGAAACAACTATTGCTTTTTAGTCTTTCATGCCAACATCCAAAGAGTCTGAGCTCCAGGACCATGGATTAGTTTTAAGCTTTCATTACACCCAAGCAACATCGGGCTATACTGCTAGTTAAAAATAAAATCATCTCTCGCTACACACAAGGTTATAAAGATGTACTAATTAGTGTTTTTTTTTGTTTTTTGGTTTTTTTTTAACCTTTGACAACATACTTTTTATGTGTGCTTAAACTTTAGGCAAAAAGGACCAACATTTTTACTCGATGAGCCACGGCATATTCCTCAGACATTGATGTTGATAAGAGTTTGAAGAACAATACTTAAAGAGATAAAAATAGAAATTGACGAGTCAACAGCATTTAGGAATAGAAAAGATGGCACGCACGCACACATGCTTAGATGTTTGCTGCCCAAAGCAATGGGAAGTGGCACTTGTGAGGCAGAACATTGGCAACTGACACTCTTGAGAAGAAAAATAGAACTTTGGCAGATCGTCTGTGTAAAAATGTGTGACGTGATAAATATATAGTAATATGGTCATGCGTTCTCGAAATAAGTGAGCATATCTGCATATTTGCAATATAAAGTGAATCTAATTGTCTATAGCATCTTTCAAACGGCACACAGATATTACACTTTGATCCTTGGCGGAAAGCTGGAGTGTAACAATCCAAGGCAAATTGCATTAATTTCCTGAGCTGAAGCAAATGTGGTAGGCCATACAAAAAAAAAAAAAAAAAATGATTTTCTTATTGTTACTATGCTTTAAAGTATTAAATTTTAGATTTTTATTGTTTTTAATATGATAGTCAAATTTAGGAAAAACCTTTGTCTTTGTGCGATTCACTGTATGTGATAACAATAAATCATGACCACAGACAATCCCATACTTTAAATTAATTTCTATAATAAAATAGGCCAATTTTGTCAATAATGCTTGTTATTAATTCCTGATGATCACTTTCTTCTTGGGTTTCAATAAAATATGTTCTAATGTATTTAAATTGTATGTATATGTAGTAGCTGTGTTCTATTGGCATTCCAATAAATTTCCGGACCTTCCAAAAGTTATTACCTGTGGAAGCATGTTTTCTCAGTGTGGACAACTTGTGAGACACTTTCCCATGTGGCTAGCTAAGAATAGCAACTGCCTATATCAAGTGACAAGCGAGTACAGTGTCTGAAGGATGTAAAGAATGCCTTCATCCGTTGCATGCTGAGACAGTAACCAGGGTACATAAAACAAATCCTTGTTAGTGGGGACTGGTGTGTGAATGGCCCTGAAATGGAGGTAAGGATGGATGACAGTTTTTTGTTTGGTCACAGCAGAGGCATTGTTGAGGATGCTTGTTTGTTGTATCCAGCAGGAGATGCTAAGCATATTAATTTACCAGATGTCAACACAATGATAAAAGGCACTGATCTGGCCCTCTAATGTTTGATGAGTCTTGCACCTGGTTACCAATTATGCATGTGTTCATCACTAGATATCAGACACCCTAACTTGGAAGGCACATGTAAAAATGAGGGATGCCAGTGAGATGTTAAGACAAAGTTGAAAATATGTTGCATGCTGGTCAACAAGTATGCATTGGCAATGGATGTAAAGCTTGTCAAATTGGCACTAAATGAGCAGATTGCCTCACCAGAGTACCCCATAGGTAGTTGGAGCTGCACAAGGGTGGAGCCAAACCTGTACAACTAGGGTGTGCCACTGTAAGAAAGTTGAGCAAGAGTCAGTTAGCTAACATCCACTGACGAAGTGAGCACCCAGGTGTGGAAAGGACACTGTATTTTGCCAGGTCAGTTGAGCCTTCAGTATCAACAATGGTCGCAAAGTCAGTCATCAACAATTGTGAAGCTTGCCAATTTATTAATGTGGCGGTGCCAATACACTGGCAGAAAGAAAAGACATGGGTCAATGGTTATCTATCCTTCTTATCCTCATACTCTTCACTTGTTTGTTATCATATACCTTATTCATCACAACTATTTTAACACTATGCCTCTTTCCTTGAGAGGCTCTTGGGCCTTGTATTAGATGAACTTTAGAGTAAAACAAAATTAGAATTCAGTAATAAATAAGATCCTTATATCAGGCAAAAATTTTTGCCGATTTAAAATTTCATCTTGAAAATGAAAAACTGTATTTTGAAAATTTTTATTCATAACAACAACAACCTTTGCTCTCTATAACTTGATTCCATCTGTCGATGAGCTTATAAATGCCTCACTTGTAAAATTCTTTAGGTTTTGATGTGAAATTTGAATCTAACTCATGTTCAATCTCCTCTCGTGATGTTACCCTAAGGCCATCTAAATGGTTTTGTAATCCTCAAAATAAGTGATAAACCAGGGGAGCTAGGTCAGGAGAATATGCCGGATGGGGCAAGATGGCACTTCTCATCACCTGTGACAAGCCTACCTAAAAATGGTGTCTGAAGTTGTCGTGAAAGCAAAGATTCACAACAAGAAACACGTTGTCGCAGGTTCTCTGGAGTTCGTGCGAGACCCATTTTCCGAATACTGAAATCTTCCCCATTCTTTTCAGTTGGAGTGATGCAGTTTTATGGGAGACATTAAATTGGTGTGCAAGTTCTCTTGAAGTTAACATAGGTCTTTGAGTAAGAGCAACATTCAACACATCTGAATCAAGTTTTTTGGGGTGACCACCTCTAGCCTCATCTTTCAAGCTGAAATTTCCTTTCTGAAAATGGGAAAACCACCACCTACAACTTCTTTCTTTCACTACATCAATTTCATAAACATCCTGAATAGATCGTGCTGCTGCATTTGCATTGGAACCTCTGTGGAAAGAGTAGAGCATGCCTAATGTGTTCTTCAGATGGAAAGAACATGGGTCAGATTATTGCAGAAAAATATGAATGATGCCTTCATAATCTGAAAGAAAAAGTTATGAATTAATCATGGTGATCTGTTTAAGTAATAACAATATGCATAAAATAAATTACAATGATTTAAAATGCCCCTTTTACAAACCGGCAAAAACTTTTTCACCGTCCTGATAGTACTATATTTGTCAGCTAAGTAACTTAGCTAGGTCTGGCACCAGGCCAAATTAGTAGAGCACTCTCATGCATTTGTAAATAGTGGCTTTTGTTATGAATCTTTTCTAAGAAGATTAGACAAAGCAAATAAGAGATTGGCTTCTTAATCTGATATTTTAATTCTCACTTGATAATCTTCTTAAGCATGAGACACAGATAATCTCTTTATGAATGAAGTTGACATAGAAGAATTTCAAAATGTATGTTAGAGAAGCAGGGAAAAGATTGACTTAAACTCTTTTATCAATGAAGTCTAGAAGTTAAGCTTTTTGTCTATTGTGAAGTACCTGTTGGTAGCTTAGTGGTTAAGATATTGAACTTAACAATGTAGCTTCCTTATTCTTTTCCGATAAATATTTTCATGATAATTATTATGATGAACTTACCTCTATGGTACTTTCATAAACGAAAAGGTAAAACTGCAAGAAAACCGAATGCATGGTCATCAGTAAAAAGAGCAGCCAAATATGCCTAATACAGGTCAAGGATACTAAAATCAAGCAGGTACAAAAATTTACATACCTGGGAAGTGTTACAACAGAAGACAGAAAGTGCGACACAGAGATCCGAAGGCGAATTGGCATGGCGAAGGAAGCATTCCAGAAGTTCAGTAAAGTATTAAAAAACAGGACAATTTTGCTAGAAACAAAGAAGAGAGTACTGGATTGCTATGTGATGTCGATTCTTCAATATGGCAGTGAATGCTGGACAATATCAAAGATGAAGGAAAAACTTGAAACAACTGTGGTTCTACAGAAGGATACTGCAAATATCATGGATCAAGCATGTGAGCAATGACGATGTTTTGGAAAGGATGGAAATGAAAAGGAAATTAATACTGAGCATCAGGAAGAGACAGCTAAAGTTCCTAAGAAACACAATGAGGAAGGAGGGTTTAGAGAACCTGATACAAACAAGCCAGATAAAGGGACGGAGAGACAGGGGAAAACAGCATGTAACATATTTGAAGGACCTAATCAGGTTGGATGATGAAATGAGTGCATGATGTAACAGGAGAAAGCATGCTAAGAGCTAAGAGCCACCAGGGATAGGGAGATATGGAAAGCCATGATTGCCTACGTCCTGAAAGGACAAGGCACATAGAAGAAGAATCAAGGTTCAAATTTACATTCAATTCACACATTAAATTGAACAACATCAGTCATCAAAACTTTCCAAAATGAATGAGTTATATTCAAACCAAGCAAAGAACATGAAAAAAACCTGTCATTTCAATTTATCCAACATTCACTAAAAATATGTGTGTTTGCAAGACTAGGGCATGCCATTCCTACCTGCCATCAGAATGGATGTCGCTAGTCTCCTTGACAACAACACACTACACCTCCTTGGCCTCACTCTCTCAAATGGAATGACTACATTAGCTGCATCAACTGCTGTGTTGGGCCAGGAATCCATTTTGCACATTTAAAGTCGATTATTTGTCCATGCGTTAAATACTGTTACCATATTTGGTCAGGTGCTCCTACCACTCATTTCGGGGTTCTCGACAAAATCCAAACGAGGATCTGCTATATAATCAATTCTGACTTGGCAGCATGCCTTCCGTCACTTTCCCACCATCACGATGTGACTTTCCATCGTCTTTTCTACAAGCATTTTCATGGCAACGAGTCTGTCAAGCTTTTTGCTCTGGTACTCACTTGTGCTACTAGATTGGCATCAAGGTCCCACCCTTTTACCGTATAAACACTTAAATGTAACCCCTCTTCTACTGTAACAGTTTCTTTTCTCCCACTTCCTGTTTGTGGAACTCACTTCCATTTGCTTGCTTCCCTGATAGCTACAATCTCCAAAAGTTTAAAATGTAACATCAATTGCCATCTTTTATCTACTTGATTCCCATCCATCTTTTATCTTTTCTTTGACATTCCCTGTAACTTTTTTCTCTCACTATAACCCCCTGCACACCAGTGGCATTTTTGCCTTGCTTGGGGTGAAATGATTATAAAAAAAAAAGTTAATCAGTGTGACATTTTTTTAGACTGAAGTTGTGGTTGACCTTATTTCTATGTATAAGTAATGCATTTCATAAATTGCATGTAAGATCTTTTTTGTATTCATAGATACATTTTTTAATTAATTTCTACTAGTTTCATCAATATATTATAAGTAACAGTTGTGATAGTTTACTTTATATATATATATATATATACCTACTTCAGATTTTGATTCTGATCCTAGCCATGATAGTTTTGAATGTTGTAATTATTTTAATATTGTTAAGATTTGATAAATTGTTTTCGATAGATGTTAAGGAGTTAATAGGTAATATAATATGGCTGTTTAAATTTAGTTTGTCATTATTTTGGCTATTAATGTCATTATCGTTTTTGTAGTTGTAGATTTTGTATGCCTTCCTCTTAGCATTGTGGATGAAATAATGAGGATTTTAGAAGGTATTAAAGAAAATGAATGAAACTAGTAGTAGGGGTTGGTCATTGTACACTGGTAAGTTATGAACAAAAGATTACACACACACACACACACACACACACTAAGCACTGTAAAGTTATTGCCCCATCCAAGAAGGGATTAAAAAATTATTCAATTAGATTTTGAGAAGCATTCATGTCAATAATCTTACAGCAATCCTCTCTAGTATACATGTGCATGCATTTTTATACATATACTAGCAGTATAGTCCGGCATTGCTCGGGTGTGATGAAAGCTTTAAAACTAATCCATGGTTCTGGAGCTCAGATTCTTTGGACGTTGGCATGAAAGACTAAAAAGCAATAGTTGTTTCCAGTCAAAGCAAAACCGTAGACTGAAAGAAAAATAAATGGATGTAAGTCAAATTTTGATTTTTGGTATTGATGTCAAATAAGTTTTTTGTCGCAAACTGAATTTTGAAGGCTAAATAAATCCTCTGAGTAAATGGTATCATGGCTGAGACTGAGAACTACAATTAATCCACTATAGAGCAAAACCCGAAGCAAAAACCAAAATAAAAGGGTTGAAAACCTGATTTTGATCAAACCCAATAGGATATTGGAGTACTGATTTCCAATATTGGAGTCAAATAATTCATCCAAGTATAAACTAACATAAGTAAGTCCATGAAAACTTGTACCCATCAGGAATAAAATTGGAGAAAATGAACCATATTGATGGCTGAATATTGGCTTTTGATCAGGTTCGATAGAATATCAGGGAAAATGAGTTGTCTGAGAAGATCTACTAATGTTTGAGACTAAAAATTATAATTTTATCAAGTTAGAACAAATTCCGCAGTAAGAACCACGATAAAATGGCTGAAATCCTTATCTTGATCAGACCTGAGCGGAGGCCTAAAGAATATTGTGTGAAGTTTGGTGAGAATTTAATAAAAATTGTGGATTTGTATAAAGGACATATAGACAGACACACACACACAAACATCTTGCCTTTTATATATATATATATATATATATATAGAGAGAGAGAGAGATAGATAGATAGATAGATAGATAAATGTATAATTATGTATAAAAACGCTATATTATTTTGTTTTGCAGGTATTTGGCCATCTGAAGAAGTTCTTGCATATTATTGTCTGAAACACAGCAATATGTTCAGGTAACAAGAATTTTTACTGTTAATTGTTAAATTTCAATTATTTCTACGTATGGAATTTTGTTGAATTCTTCTTGACTCATTGTTATAGAGAAGCATTTTCAGGTGCAGAGGATTGAAAGACGTGTGTCTCTGCGTTTGAGAGAGAGAGCGAGAGAAAAATATATTATATCTCTTAGAACTCACTTGAAAATTAATCTTGTTAGTATCTTTGATAATTCTCTTTTTATAAAATTGATACTTAGACTGTGACAATAAAGAACTTTAATAAACAAATAAGGAAATAAAACACCACAAAAGAGGCCAATAAGAATATAAACTTGAAAAATATATTACTACTATTTTTTGAATTCATGCTGGTACAATTTCACAAATACATTGCAACTAATTAAGATTAAAGTCACCGTAGTTGTAACGACTGCAAGACTAAGTTTGTCAACCCTTGCACAATGGGAAACATCTAGAAAAATATTAAATAGTATTAAATGGAATAAAGTGTTTCTAGTAATGGTACTTGCTGAAGACCTTTTTGCTTAGGTTAGTCCAACACATGGTCATACATGTGAGGACTGTACTCCTTACTGGTGTACTCTTAGTAGTCTGGAATAAGAGGATAGGGTTAGAATAAAAGAGTAGGTTGGAAAATTAATTCAAGATTGATTTATTTTGAGGACAAATTCAGAGCAGAGTTTGGAAAAAGTGGAACACAAAAAAATGGGGATCCTAGAATAACAGTGGTTAGGTTGAGTAAAAAAAAAAATCAAAATTGAAATATCCAAGTAGGCCCCTCTATTCTGGATTCAAAAGTAATATTCTGCAAAAGGAGCCTGCCAACCGTTGCTCTCTGTCCAGGCACTTTTGAATAATTCTTGTTGACTTAATAGCAATTTTCATATAAAATGTTCAGTTTTTTAAAGATTTTTTCCAAACAGTTTTCTGACTTTAAAATACATTGTTTCATTTTTTTTTTATGACAAAGGATTACAAATAAAAATGGTCATGTCAAAACTGATCAATGACTATTTAAGTGAGTCATTGTCATTTCAAGTTAGAAATAGTTATTTGGGTAATGGACACACATCAGAGCTCAAAATTAACATCATCTCATCTCGTATGTAAGCCCCTGCAAAAAAAGTGGCAATAAAATGCCTTGTTTGGGTTGATATGATTATATATATATATATATATATATATATATATATATATATATATATATATCTTCCAAATTGTGTCTAGCCACACTGATGAGCTGTGATACAGTGAAATAGGCTTGTATGTGGATGACTAACATAAATATATATACTACTTTAAAAACAAGGAATTTATTTATAGTATATAGTTGATAGGTGTTTATAATATTACTGGGGTTCTTTTATCACCATCATCAGTCCCATGAACAGATGTAGTGGTAGGGTTGCTAAACATTTGATCAGTTCCCTTGACATATCTGGGTTAAAACCCAAAGAGGTATTCGGGTATCCATTCATGCCTAGCATGAATGGATACCCGAATGGATACCTGCTGGAGCTCATTCCTCCTCTCCAAGTCGGACAACAACCTATATCTTCCAAATTGAAAACTTGTCATAGTCAATACATTGCTGCTGATTCTAGAACCATTTGTATGTCCTCACAAATACTGGTTGTATCCATAGCTATAGGTCCCTGTCAACCCCATTATGCTAGATGACCATTGACTCTACAAGAAGGTTCATCCATCCTTTGACAGGTCTTATTTTTTTTAATCCTTGTAGGTATGTAACTAACCTTCTTCCCAGAAATGCTTGCTTGGTTGGAGAACCAGTTTAGTCACTAACCATGTTGCAAGTAGTACTGGGTTACATGATACCAGTAATACTCAAAGTGCCCTGACATAGGGTTCTTTTTGAGCAGAAGTGAATTGAATAAAGAAAAAAAGTAATTTTACGAATTGCTGAAACTTATCAAAAGTTTATTACCAAATTGAAAACACTAGATTTTTACTACTGGTCACCCAATACAAGGTCCAAGTACCACTCAAGGTAGAGGATTACTGAATGGGGATGTTGTAAGGGTGTATAGAGAAGAAGCAAGAGTTGCATATTATGAGGATATGTAGGATAGATAATGATTAACAATCAACTTGAAGTGATTAAAATTGTAGTGATCAGAGAAGCATCCCCTTGGAAGGTCCGTCCCACATTCCGACAGTTCTGGAGAAGAAGCTGCCTGAGTAGAACTTACTCCTTACCAATGGAATATGAAGAGAATGAGGACTCAGAGGATGTGGCATGGTAGGTCCTATCTGTGAAGGTCAGGACTGGTGGAACTAAGGAATCCAGACATCTCCAATGAAAATTACAGTAGAGTAGCAAGAGGCAAGCAGTGCAAGGAGCTGAGGAGTGGGGGTTAAAACTTTCTCTCACTCTACATTTAAAAGAGTTACTAATCAAAATTATTTGTTTATTTATTGACTATTGTTGAGCCCTTAGCTGTCCAAAAAGTTGTGAACAAAATTTTGGCACCCTACGCCCTCATCAGGTTGATGACTGAAGTTCTCGAGTGATAGTTTGCCCTACACATTGTAGCTAATTGACAAAAAGAGTAGACTATCACTAGAAAACTTCAGTCATCAACCTGATGAGGTCGTAGAGCGCTGAAAATTTGTTCACAACTACAATGACAGCTAAGAGCTCGACAATAATCGATAAATAAACAAATAATTCAACAATGCTGTCGAAAAGGAATATGAATACATTGACTAATCAAAATGTTTAACCTCTAGCCTTGAGGATTTTTAATTGACAAGGTTAACTACATCTTGGTTATTATGAACACAATGTCTTACTTATTCTACTCTCCTGGCTTCAAGTATCTTCTGTATATTAACATTCTGGGTATTTCAGGCCAAACCCTTTATTCAATTCACAGAGATTGACTGTTCTCATAGTTCTGTCTATGCAAAGGAAAATTCATATTAGTTAATTCTTTAAAGTCAATTTGTCCTTGTAATGTTGTATGGAGGTTTTACTACTGTTACGTGGATGCATTTATATATAAAAATAATATTAATAATGTCTAAAAAGTTATAGTAATGGATTCTCTTGTGTCCTACTTGTTATTACAAAAAAAGTTTTAATTCATGAAGTAGTTGTTAAATAGAGAAATTAGGAATAGAATGTTTTGGAAGATTGTAGAATGTTCAAGTAAAATCAAGAGAATTCTAAAGGATTCTAGAAATATATGCAAATTAGGTGTTAGCCCCTATAAAAATAGGTTTTGGAAAGAGAGTAGTTAATTGTTAAAAGGATTTGCTGACATTATCAACTTCGGCCCGATTCGTGAATCTGTGCATCCAGCCAAAAGAATCTCTAAGAAAAGTTGCCGGCTAACTAAAACCTGAAAGAGAACCTCATGGAACTAAATGGGTAAATAGATAATTTTGACACTTTCATTGATCGTACTGGAAATTATTCTTTATATAAACATTTGAGGATTTCCAAAAAGTATAGCACTTAAACTACTTTGCTAGCTTAACTGGGTAAAGATACTTGATTCACCTTCCTTCCCCTTCGTAACACTTATCCGCAACATTTGCCAGTAGTAAAATCTGTTTCTGTTTTGAATGCAAAAATATTGTAAATTTTGTATATATCTTATCTTGTGTTTATCGTAAATTAAATATTTATCTGTAATTTAGCTGTGTTTTGGTAAATTGTTTTTTTTTCTTTTGTTACAATATAACACATAACATTACCTTATCTAGGGATTGAATTCGGGTAACTATATTATTTATAGTCTAACAAATGTCCTCATTTTTGTTGTTATGATCAGTGTTTTGGCAGTTGTGACCTCCAACCTTCTTCAGGTAAGCCGATTACAGTAATCTTCAGGAAATTTTCAATGGAATCCTTTATTTATTTGGGTGTAGGTTGTTGTTTTTCTGTTGTCTATGTCTAGGGATATCTCATCTTGTTCTTTATTAACAACTGCTTAGTTATTGTGTACTCTGTTTCCATTGAGTCTGAACCTGTTCTACCCAGCTCAGGGATTGAACTCTCAATTACTATGCCACCAAATTCATGAACCAGCACTTTAATCGTCAAGGCTAGGGGATCTCTGAGCCAAGAAGTACAGGCTTAAACTTAAACTCAGTAAAAATAGTCAACAATAACTGAGCAATGCTGAAATAAGAGATGAGATATCTGTAGGCACGGACAGTAGTACAAGAACAATCTACCCACTCTAGCTTAAATAAAGGGTTTAATTTGAAGGTAACCTTGATCAACATGAAGAAAGCCAGTGGATACAATGCCAAAACTTTTATCATAACAACAAAGACGAGGTCATAAATTCAATTGTAAATGCAGTAAATAATGACAGCCCCTCTTACCAGAAATTCATACAGACAATTAAATGAAGAAGGACTTATACCTGTGCTTTGATTATGCTGAAGGCGTTTGACAAAATACACCACAAAGAACTGATGGAGATGCTCGGCAGCCTGGACATATTTGGGAAAGACTTTAGAGTAATAAAGAATCTTTACTGGCAGCAAACCGCTTGCATACGGACAGGTAATGAATTGAGTAGATATACAAAGATAGAAAGGGGCGTAAGACAGGGATGTGTCTTTTCACCAAATCTGTTCAACTTGTACAATGAGAATATTTTGAGGACCCTAGAATTTATGCTTGGATTTGTAATCAGAGGCCACAATTTAAACAACCTAAGGTACACAGATGATACAATGCTGATAGCAGATACAGAAAGTAAACTACAAGACCCCCTACAGAAGATAGCTGAAGAAAATAATAAGAAAGGACTAGAAATAAACTGCACGAAAACCAAATACATGTTCATCAGTAAAAAGGGCAGCCCAAAACACCAAATACAGGTTGGGGATACTAGAATCAAGCAGGTACAAAAATTTAAATACCTGGGAAGCGTTATAACAGAAGGAAAGTGCAACACCAAGATCCAAAGGCAAATTGGCATGGCGAAGGAAGCATTCCAGAAGTTGAGTAACATATAAAGAAACAGGACAATTTCGTTAGAAACAGAGAAGAAAGTACTGGATTGCTACGTGCTGTACGTCCTTCAGTATGGCAGTGAATGCTGGATAATACCATCAAAGATGAAGAAAAAACTTAAAGAAACTGAAATGTGGTTCTACAGAAGGATGCTGCGAATATCATGGATCGATCATGTGAGCAATGATGAGGTCTTAGAAATGACGGAAACAAAAAGGAAATTAATACTGAGCATCAGGAAGAGACAGTTGAAGTTCCTGGGACATGCAATGAGGAAGGAGGGCTTGGAGAATCTGATACTGACAGAGGAAAGCAACAGATAACATATTTGAAAGACCTAATCAGGTGGATGATGGAATGAGGATTGCATGGTGTAACAGAAAAAGGCATGCTCAGAGCCACCAGGGATAGAGAAGCGTGGAAAGCCATGATCACCTACGTCCTGAAGTGACAGGGCACATAGAAGAAGAAAATAGCAACACTTGGCCACTCATGTTTCAGTTTGTTTTTATCTTTTATCCTTAAACCTACTATTTGTTCTTTTCTAATCAAAAGTTCCCATCTGAGGTTCAATTCCATTCTAGGCTTACTTAATGAGAGCTTATATGCACTAATTCTTTTAATTTTAATATTTTTTGATGTTGTTCTCCATCTATTAGTCTCATATCATTCCGCATGGATTGCTTATGTCACCTTTTCCCTCCATACATGATCAGCCATGCCTGACTTTATTGTCTCTCTATGGATTGCAGCTTTTTGATGTCCTTCTAAACTTGCGTTATATTTTCTGATATATATATATATATATATATATATATATATATACAATTCTTGGTCATGTTCTTTTCTGATTGAGATGATGTTCTGGTAAGGTGACCCCAAAAGATGAAACTGTTTTTGAATAAAGTTCTGCTGTAATATAGACTGCACATTCTCTGAACCGATTCTAACAGACAGAAATTATTAGCATCTGTATTTTTCCTGGAGAGATACATTTACACTTTGTTTTTTTAACTTTGTTCCAGCAAAAGTGCTTGTCAATCTGGGACACTAAGTTATTGGATACTGTTTACACATAAAGAGGTTTCGTGTTTCACAAGTGTTATGCTTCAGTGATTACAAATTGAATTACAAAGAGACAATGCTATTCCAGTTCGACCACCAGCGCCATGGAAAATTTGATACAGCACCCATGCCAGATGCAGTATAAACTCCCCACTGTAATGACTAAAAAAAAACAAACACTTTTACTGTCTTTATCTACTTTGGCCTGGGGTATTCATAGATTGGCTTTAATCAACTTGAAGATAAATTTATCTAATTAAACTTATACAATACTAGCAGTATAGCCCAGTGTTGCTCAGGTGTAATGAAAGCTTTAAAACTAATCCATGGTCCTGGAGCTCAGACTCAGCCTAAAGAATATTTGTGTGAAGTTTGGTGAGAATCGGATAAAAATTGTGGATTTGTATAAAGGACATACAGGCAGAAAAACAGACACACACACACACACACACACACACACACACAAGCATCTTTCCTTATATATATATATATATATATAATCGACTTTCTGCACTATTGTAAGAACTGCAACCTTGAAACTTTTGAATATCGTTTCTTATGTCTTTGTCTATGAGTGTATCAAATTTGATTAAAATCGGATCACTCCTACTCTAATCCAATTTTTTCGATTTTTGATGTTTATCAGCGGGGGGTACCTTGACACAAAACCTAGCTAAGAACACCCGCAGACGCTTATAGCACAACTGTGTAAATTTTCAAGAAAATCGGTTCAGCCATTTCGGAGTCTATAGGTAACGGGGACACACAGATAAAGTTCCATTTATAAATAAGTTTAGATTTTGAATGACATCTTGTTGGTTTTTGTTGCATATTTTTTTCCTCGTTCTCTTTCTTATTTGTTAAACCTCAGTCTATTTTGCCTAATTTGCTTGATACACACTTGTTTAATGAAAGTTAAGCCTTCCAAATCAAACATAATGTAACTGAATGGCTAAAGCAAACTTGAATTTAAATCTCAACATAGTCAAAAAGTTAGAGGAATGACTTCTGGATAATGTCATTCCAGAGAGACAATCCTAGTATTGCCTGAAAACTGTACCACAAGTTGATCTAAGCCTTATGAGTGAAATTGGGTAGATAAAATATTTGGAAGCCCATTGTTGGTCATGCTAGTACATAATCACAAGTCCTCAATTAATGAACGTATAGAAGCTCTTTAGCCTTGGTTAGCGATCTGTCTAGAGATGCAATCTTTATAAAAAAAAAAAACATACCCATCATGCCAACAGCCTAGTCATTCAGAGATTTATCAACCTGAAAAGATACAATGCCTGATAGCAATGAATGGAGTTGTATGAGTTTGTAATCTGTGTCAGGTGAAAATAGTGCAGTGTTTTTTTTTCAAATCAAAAACCTCTTTTCTCCTTTTCATATGGATGAGGTTGCGGTCAAAATTATTAAGCCTCTCTTTTCAGTTGATTTAAAAGTTCTATCTTACCTTTACATCTTTAATTTGGTATTAATTTTTAAAATCAGATATTTTCCCTTCTCAAAATGAAATGTGTAGACTTTAAATAAAAAATAATGTTCAGTTATTCATGAAAATTGTAATGTTTATCATATTGCCACATTATTAAGTTAGGCAGATTGAACAGTGCCAAATCTTCAGAAGGCAATTTCTTGGGGTATAAAGCAAACACAGTTTACAGGGGAAAAAAAACCTTATTTATTCTTTGTGTCAACTGAAAAAGAGTCCTTATATTTAAAGCATAAAAAGATATTGGAAAAAAAGCAATAAGAAAATATATTAATAACAAACTTAGCCCTGGGTGGATGTACCTCTTTGCTTGGGTCACTCTTCTCTTGATTCAGTCAGTCAGTTAAATGTCATACGTGATACACACTTGGGTGATCATGTCTCGAAAAAAACATGACTGACTGTGCAGAAGATTATCCCGCAGTAAGTTGCCATTGCTTTCTGCAGTAGACTGGTTGCCAACCAAGGCTATAGAACCCAATCTCTCCTGCCATTTAATTTATAGCTCTGAGGGAGAAGTGATAGATTATATTACATTATTATATTAAGTATAATTAGTGGGGGATCAGTTTATTACTTCATAACAAGTGAGAACCGATCCCCCACTTTATGCCCACTAGAAGTTTTAATTATGTTTCCAACTATTCAGTCAAGTGTCATACGTGATACATGCTTTGGGTGATCATGTTTCTTTCGAGACATGACTTACTGGGCAGAAGATTATCCCTCAGTAGGTTGCCATTGCTTTCTGCAGTAGACTGGTTGCCAACCAAAGCTATAGAGCCCAATCAGTTCTGTTATTTATTTAACCCATAGCTGGAGGGAAGCAATGTATTAATACCTTTCCCAAGGGTATTTACGCATAAGTGAATGCAACAAATTCAACTGGAATTTGAATTCGGCTCCCCGATTTCTTGTTCCAAGCAAATATCTACTGCACCACAACGCACATCCCTTTTCTTGGTTAGTTCACCCAAATAAATAGTGTTCCCTCATCCTTGTCCTGTCAGACTTGTCTCCCAAGGATCAGAGGCCACAACAAAAAGAAAGTTTTATTTTGGCCTTAGGCAGAGGCCATAAGGAGAAGATAATCTTTCATATTTATCTTTTAAGTATGTTAGTGTCCAAAGGCTATGGAGTTGTGCTTTGGATAATGTTTTTTGTCTCACCAGTGCACAACTCATGGCTAGGTGAATATGGCAGATAGACTGTTACCCATGCAGTAGATTCTCTCCCTCCATGTCACTGAAATTCAGGAAAGTCCCAACACAAATGATTCCAGCATAATCATAGGAGTAGCCGGAATGTTACTGGATACAACTATAAACTGCCTTAGAGACTCCAAATTTTTTTTTTTTTTTTTCTTCGGAGTTGATTTCATGATTTTCCTGAGTGGGTATGGTATAGCTGCAAAGCAGTAGAGAATTTAAATTCAAATGTGTCCTTCTCCTACACTGGTTGTCAACCAAAACTAAGCAAAACCTTGTAACATGTTATTTATAAAACAATTTTCCCTTCTGAAAACAAAATGAGAAGACCTTGTGAAAAATAATGCTTGATTAATCCAAATAATGTCATAATGTTTGCTGTGTTACAATATTATTTGAGTCAGCAAATCTCAGTGTTGAATCTTGAGAAGGCAACTTCTTCAAGTACAGGAACAATTAAGAAAGAGTTTGCTTCATTCTTTCAATGCAAGATACACAGACAATGCTATTGTGTTTTGAAAGAATCTAATCTAGTTTTAATGATCATTTTCTCTAAGAATATTGTTGTTGATGAAAAAAAAATGAAAAAACCATGACCTTTTTTTGTGGATTATACAAAAAAAGAGGGTAAAATAATAATAAAAAAAAAGCTGTATATGAGATTCTTGACAAAATTCAAAGATATAATATAATATATAATTGTAATCAATATATTTATATATTATAAATTATAAATCAATATATTATATTATATATAATATAATCAATTCATACCTAGCATCTCAACATCAGACACTTTCTTAGGTTCTATAGCCTTGGCTGTCAACCAGTTTACCGCAGAAAGCAATGGTAACCTACTGCGGGAAAATCTTTCGAGACATGGTCACCCAAAGCATGTACCACATATGGCACTTAACTGACTGATAGCACTATATAATAGTTGGAAACAATTAAAACTTCTTCTGGGCATAAAGTGGAGGATTGGTTTCTATTGTTATGAAGTAATAAACTGATTCCCCACTAATTATACATAATATAATAATGTAATATAATCCATCTCTTCTCCCTCCAGCTATGAGTTAAATGGCAGAACAGATTGGGTTCTATAGCTTTGTCTGGCAACCAGTCTACTGCAGAAAACAATGGCAACCTACTGCAGGATAATCTTCTGCCCAGTCAGTCATGTCTCTTTCGAGACATGATCACTCAAAGCATATATCACGTACGGCACTCGACTGACCTCAACAACATGAATTTAAGCGTGTTAGTAGATTGGCAACTAGGTCTCACGTTTCACTGTTAAACTAGCTAAATGCAATTTCCACTTCTATTCTAATAGTTTCCTTTCTCCCATTTCTCACTTCTCTGTCACCATCTTTTCTTCCTTTATCGTCCTTTCCTCATTTCTTCTCACTAAAGATTTTTTCATACTCTTTTGCCCTGTATCCTAGTGGCATTTTCACCTTGCTTGGGGTGAAATGATTACTAAAATAAACTGAAATAGTGCGGTAACATTAGTGACACAAAAGAGAAGTTTAGTTGTGAGATTAAATCTTGGAGTATAAAGAGTCATATTTTGAAAAATATAGTTTCTTCTGCCTTTGTTTTTTCTATTCAGTTAGATAACTTCAGTTCTTATGCATTTGTGGGGAAAAGAATATGAACTTGTTGGTGGCTAAATACTAGTCATAGTATTTACATTATTTGGACTATTGTCCTCATCTTTGTTACACTCCGGCCTTCTTCAGGTGCTAGGAATTTTTAACCAAACCCTTTATTACAATCACTGGGGTATATCATCCTCATTTCTTGTATAAAGCCTTGATTGAAAATCATGAGTTATCTCCCTCTAACTCAGCAAGTTACTTGTTCACTACTGTTGTAGCCTGGTAGTGAACTCACAACTTTTGGGTCAAGTCACAGGAACTAATCAACATCTATATCCACTGGGCCATGTGTCCTTAAGGATATAGATGCTGTTTAGTTCCTGTGACTTGACCCAAAGAGTTGTGAGTTCAATACCAGGCTACAGCAGTGGTGAGCAAGTAACTTGCAAGGTTAGAGGGAGATAACTCATGACTTTCAATTGGTGCTTTAAGCAAGGAATGAAGATGATACAAATGACAACAAAGATAAGGACAATAGTTCGAATAATGTAAACACTACCTCATCTCCTACAGTATTTACATTATTCAGGCTATTGTTCTCATCTTTGTTGCCAGTTGTATGACGTTTTGGCTGTTGTACACTCTGGCCTTCTTCAAGTGTACCGATTCTTTAGTATTTGTTTATATTTCTGAGATGTAAATACTGTAAATACTACCTTATCTCAGAAATATAGACAAATAGAATGATCTATTATTAAACGTCGTACAAATGTCAACAAAGATGAGGACAATAGTTCGAATAATGTAAATACTACTTCATCTTAGAAATATAGACAAATAGAATGATCTATTATTAAATGTCGTACAAATGGCAACAAAGATGAGGACAATAGTCTGAATAATGTAAATACTGTAAATACTACTTCATCTCAGAAATATAGACAAATACTAGTCATAGTGTTAACTTTGAATCATGATATCATTTGCCATGTTGTTTTAATAATTTATGGATTGATAATAGGTTAAGGTAAATCATGACTTTGAAACCAAACTGTTTTGAAAGTGTATATATGTTATACTTAACATAGGTAGGTAGGTAATTATAGAAAGCATATTATTACACAATTATGTTTCATAAAGAATAAAAAATAAAAAGAAGATAACCCACTCAATATGTTCTTAGAGATCTTGTCTGTCATTTTTTTTCTCTCAAGTAAACCAGATGTTACCATTGTTTGTTCATGTCTCTTATTATATCTTAAATTAAAGTGTAGTTACACACAGAAAATTTGTGTGTGTATGTTTCTTTCCAGTTATGCAGTCACTGTGTCGAGCAATGGACTGATACCTGAGAGTTGGGGAGATTTTTGCTTTTTGTCTTTGTTTTAAAAAAAAATAAAGGCACTGATAATGAAAATTTAAAAAAATGAAATTTCCAAATAAGCCAATAAAATTAAAGCCATCTAAATATATGTTCTGTATATTTTGTTAAGCTGATAGCATTTGACTAAAAATAAAAAATAGTCGTTACTCTTGGCAACTGAAGAGAGACCTGAAGTGAGTCCAAGTCTCACTCAATTATTACTGACCAAGTGACAATTTGTAGGAAGGTGAGAAGAATGGTCTCATCATATCAAAATAGTTTGACACTCTTTACTCCTAGAAAATAAGAACTTTTTATTATCACATGATTATATATATATATATATATATATATATATATATATATATATAAAGCAATTAGCTACTTTACTTGAATTCTTAAAAGAAATCAGAATGTACTCAAAAATATGACTGGTTGAATACTATTTAATACACGCGCATAGATATAAGTATTTCTACCAACTTGCTATATATTCCAAAACTTAGTTCTACCGAATATGTGTTTTCAAATCTTGTATATGTAATATATATACATACAATGTATATAGGCTGGATTTGGCTTCAGATAACCCGTGGTGGTTGGTATGCCATAAAATCTAAACAGCCAAATTAAATATATATATTTTTATAAAATATTTTAGTTTAAAATGTGTTAAATATATAAATTTGTTAAATGTATGAACTTGTTTAAATATCTAAGTCTGTTATATATATTGATTTGTTAAATATATAAACTTCTTGAAATTGTTCTTAACTTTTTGTTTGATTTTTAATAATTCGATTGGGTGTTAAATGACCCAAGAGCTGTAAAACAAAACAACCAAACCTTCAGATACTACAGCACACTAAAAAGAGGTCAACACAATAAAAAGCAATTAACCATCCAGAAAATCACTAGCATACAAAGATATTAAATTACACCAAGTTCCATATAAATAAGAAAAAAATCAGGAAATAGCAGTAAAAGAAAAAATCCCTAAAGAACAAAGACATCATGATAATACCCTCATGAAACTTCAAAGTCAGTGTAACTCTGCTCAGTTAAGTGACAAACTTCTCCACATTAATTCTATTAAGTCTATCTCTATATCGAGCACTTTATGACAAGGAAAAAAAAAACCAGCAATCTTGGCATGAAGCATCATCACAATTTAAATAAAATCTGAACTTTTTTTCATGTTGTAATAATAGTAACAAAAAGTTAAGATTTTTTTTTCATCTTTTTTTTTTTTGCTTTTCTGTCTTGTTTTATTAAAACTGATGATAGAGAATTTCTACTAAATTTTATCACACCCATATTGTATTGATAATTTTTTTTTTAATCATATCACCCCAAGCAAGGCAGTCCACTGCCACTATTGTGCAGGGGGTTACATAGAGCGATTGGGTATAGGAAATGTCAGAGGGAGGGTGATAGATGAGTTAGGAGGTACATAGGGAGAGTGTTGGAGAGAATGGGTGTGAGTTAGTGTGTTAGGAGGTGTCTATTGACCTTACATTTAAACTCCTGGAGGTTGTAGCCGTCGGGGAAGCAATCATACGGAAGGGAATTCCACAGGCAGGAAGTGCGAGAAAAGAAGCTGTTGGAGTAGAAATTGCAGTTACATTTTGTTGGTTTCATTGTAAAGGGGTGGGACCTAGTTGCCAATCTAGTATCTCGTGCAAATTCACACCTAGGGAGCACCAGTGATTTAAGTTCATCCGAGCAGAAGCCGTGAAAGTACTTATAGAAGAGGCACAGGGAAGCCACGTCATGCTGGTGAGAGAGTGACTGCAGGCGATCACATTACAGATTCTCCACTGTATTTTGTCAAGAAGCCCGAGGAGAATAGCAGGGGCACCCGACCAGATGTGGCAGCAGTATTCAATACATGGGCGGACGGTAGATTTATATATGTGCAGGATAGATTCAGGCGGGAAAGAATTTCCGGGCCATGCACAGAGAGCCGACTTTCATAGCAGCGGATTTAGCAATAGATTCAACATAGTCATTCCACTTGAGGTCCGCTGAGAGTGTAAGGCCGAGCAGGCGTAGTGTTTTACTCTCTGGGAGGCAAGCCTGTTCCATGCTAATGGGGGGAGGTGTGGTTGTCTGTGGTGGTTAATTGACAGCAGCTTCGTTTTGGAAGAATTGAATTTTACGAGCCATTTCTTACCCCAATCCACCACGGTTTGGAGGTCCTTTTCAAGCTTGACAGTGAGGTTCGCCTTGTCACCAACACCAGATTTTTAATGGAGGTGAGAGTAAACTGTGGTATCTTTGGCGTACATACCTACTTGGGATGTTATGTCATCGGGGAGATCATTGATGTAGGTTAGAGAGAGCGTAGGACCTAGAATGGCGCCTTGGGGGTGCACCTGCGTTTGTAGGATAGTTCTGAGAGGCACGTTCGTTTAATACCACCTTCAAAGTACGGTTAGAGAGGAAATGACTGGATTAGGCCCAACAAAAGTCCAGTTATGCCATAGCTTCGCAGTTTCCGTAGAAGGCCGGCATGCCATACTCTGTCGAATGCTTTAGATATGTCCAAGGCAACGGTTCGTGCTTCACCATTCTTGTCGAGAGCCCGGTATATATACTCAGTGATGGTCGTTAGCATATCAGCAGTGGACCTTGTGAAGTGGAAGCCATATTGCTTGTCCAAGAGTAGCCTGTAGGCTGTGAGATGTTGAACGACCTCGGCATGATAATGGCTTCGAACACTTTGCCAAAGATCGGAAAGAAGGCTGATAGGGCAGTAATTTGCAGGGTCCGAGGGTTCACCAGTGTTCTTAAATATTGGAACCACAGAAGAAGACTTCCAACAGGCAGGAAAGCAGGAGGAAGATAGGCAGAGGTTGTAGAGTTTAGAAAGGACAGAGATTCTACCCCTAAACTATCAGTGCACAACTGAGAGAAGGGGAGATTTTAATGTTGTATCTACACATGCCAGCAGCCAAAAGAACTCAATTCATGAGTGAAGAGTAATGCATAAATTGCAGAAAGTGACTACTGTTATATATATATATATATATATAAGGTTTGATGATTCCATTTAAGTATGAAACTCATTATCATCTTTGGGTGTTGACTTTAATGTCCACTTTCAACAAATCAACAGTGATAGAAAGAAATAAATATAATATAGGGATTAACAGTCAATTTTTGAGAGGCTAAAAATGTAACAGGAAGTTACCTTTGTATAGGCTCAGGCTTGTTCTTGTGTTCCCCTTAACATTTAAATTGATTTTTTTTAATTTTAATATAAATAGATAGATATCTACCTAACATTTGAAGTTCTCAAATTATAGAGTAACAGAAATCCCAGACTATTCAATTTTAGGTTGTGTGCTTAAAATAAATAAATAAATAGAACGATCTTTGCGTCGTGTGTAAGTCACGCCTAAAATACTTTATACTTCGCTCAAAAGAACTGATTCGGATATGACACCTGGGGAAATATAAGTTTTATTACTTAGAAGCCAACATGTTGTTTACTAAGCTTTGTCCAAGCTGAATAAATGTTTTATTACAGAAATGTATTGAAAATCAAAGAAAGAGATTGTCAGCTGTCAGGAATTCAGGTACGCACACACGTACGTATCTGTGTCATGTGTGATTACAGGATGTGCTGGATAAATTTTTGTCTGAATTATGCAAAACTGAAAATAACACTAAAATCTCGTTATAATAGATTTATTTACGTTAAAATATCTTGCAATCGTTAATTTATACAATCCAAACTCACCATTGTCTTCAACCACAACCTCCAGACGACTTTGGATTTTCTTGCAACTCTTCTTGATGCTCTCCTCATTTAAGTTGGTGAATGCTGCCGTAATCCTTGCCTTCAGTTCATCTTTGGTCTTACAAGGAGTTTTGTTATTCTTTCACTTAACTGCACCCCACACATAATAAAGTGGGTTACAGTCCGGGATGTTAGGTAGCCAGATGGTGATGTGGTTTCAGAAATTCTCTGACAGCCATAACTGTGCTCTCCTGCTTATGTGACATGGTGCAGAGTCCTGTTGCTAGACATAGGGTATTCTAGCTGCTGCCCTCTCGACCCAGGACAGCATTTCTTTGTATAGAGCTTGAGGCCACGTGGAAAGATGAATAGAGGCATAACATCGCCATCACTAGTGATCATTCCAAACACTTTCGTAATCACCATAAGACTCATCCAACTCTTTCCAAATCTCCACTGTCCTTATATTGACACCCAAACACTCTGAAATTTTCGTATTGGAGCTTCTGGCACTAATGCCAAGCTGCTTCCATATTTCTGGCAGAGTGAATTGGGTCATGGTCTCATTTTTCTCACAGAAGGTTGTACCCAACTGACCCTGCTATACTGTGCAGTTGACAAAATCTAAAACGAGCAACACGCAAGGACAAAATTCAGAATCTAAAATGGTGATAATTTACCCATTGCATCCTGTGTAAGATAAGCACGTACAATAGAAATGTATTAAAAATCAAGGAAAGTGATTTTCAGCTGTCAAAAAAAACTTTTATATGTATAATTATGATAAGCATCTATCTAAATCTAAACTTATTTATAAATGGAACTTTGTCTGTGTGTGTGTGTGTCCGTTACATATAGACTCCAAAACGGCTGAACCGATTTTCTTGAAAATTTACACAGTTGTACTATAAGCGTCTGCGAGTGTTCTTAGCTAGGTTTTGTGTCGAGGCACCCCCGATAAATATCAAATCGATAATCAAAAAAATCGGGTTATAGAAGGAATGGTCCAATTTTAATCAAATTTGATACACTCATAGACAAAGACATAAGAAATGATATTCAGAAGTTTCAAAGTTGCAGTTCTTACAATAGTGCAGGAAATTGATTATATAGGACTCTGGAAGAGTGGTAGACTTTATAAACAGTATCTACTCTGGCATTTACGCACCGCTCATTCAATAATGAATTGGAGCACTCTAGCTATTGGGTGTGTTTATACATGCTAAAAAGCCTGCCTTCTTCTACTGGACGCTCATGGCCTAGGGGTAGAATCGCCGACTGACGCCAATTCCGTCGGGTTTCAATCATGGGTTAGGAAGCGACCGGGGTCTAAGCCGTATTGATGAGCTGTAATACAGCGAAACAGATCTGTCTGCGGATGACTATATATATATATATATATATATAAGGTAAGATGTTTGTGTGTGTCTGTTTATCTGTCTGTATGTCCTTTATACAAATCCACAATTTTTATCCAATTCTCACCAAACTTCACACAAATATTCTTTAGGCTAAGTCTGACCTCCAGGACCATGGATTAGTTTTAAAGCTTTCATTACACCCGAGCAACACCGGGCTATACTGCTAGTTTACAATAAAAAATACATTGAAGATTAATATTTACTTAATTAAATATGAATCATTTTCTTGCACAATCTTTCTCCATTGTTCCTTCAACATAAAGATTCCATCTTCCCAGAATTTCAGTGGTTTCTCAGTAAAGAACTCATTAAGGTGCATTAAGAATTAAATTTCTTAACCATTGAGATCATTTTGCAAAGACATGAATAAATGAAAATCCAAAGGAGTGTTAAATATTCATTGGATGATATTTTTGAGAATAATGAAATTTTTGGTAATGAAGTGTATTTTCACTGGATGTCAGATATTTTGAAATTTGAGTGAAATGTATTTTGCTGAAAAATGTCAGCCAGGTGTGCAAAAGGAAAAACATTTTCAGATTGGGATTTTTATTTTGTCTATCGGGGGTCAGAGGTTTATGTCCCAGATTCAAGTTTGT
This sequence comes from Ascarosepion bandense, assembly GCA_037127315.1. Lineage (NCBI taxonomy): Eukaryota > Metazoa > Mollusca > Cephalopoda > Sepiida > Sepiidae > Ascarosepion > Ascarosepion bandense. Next base: position 1,187,976 of record JBBBDQ010001566.1, read on the forward strand.
ACCAGAAGATAACTGTCAATGGCACAGAAGTGACGTCAAGCTGACAGAAAATTTTAGGGGGAATTGCAATTTGATTTTGCAAGAGTTTGAGTTCACCTGTCCAAGCAGACGGATGTCCTGAAATCAGGGTCTCCCCGATAAGAGGTGCTGACAAACTCTGACTCTGACCAAAAGAATCTCTTACTCCAGAGCATATCACTGAAGATGTCTTTGTTTGAAAAAGAAAAATAGAATATATTTTATATTTTATTTACATTTGGGTCATATTGTTTTCGACAGAAGCACATGTTGCAGTTTATTGCATTACAGTGACGAGGACGACAAAGAAGAGGAAGAAGAAGAAGCTAAAGAAATGTTTATGCGAAACATATTTGTGTGAAGAAGTTGGGTTGAGTGGTCCCCAACGAATAGCATTTATGATTTTGAGTTGAAAGTTTTAAGCGTCACCTCAGAAGTTTTGAGATGCATTGTCATCATAGCAGTCTTAGTGAAGGCTGCAGAATTATGCAATTTAATTTTTGTCACGAGTCGTCGACCCTTGTTTTAACAGTATCCATTCAGTCATCATTAAGCATCATTGATTCAGCACCATGAACCCAAAATGGCAGCTTTGTATTTTCTAATATTGTGTTTCAGAAGAATTATATAACAGGGGCAATGCCTGGTAAGTATAGTAGGTAGGGGGTAACATATCCTAACCAAGTTCAACAATTTTTGCCAAGTCCCCAAAGAAACAGGAGATCTGGCATTCTTCTTCTTCTATGTGCCCTGTCCCTTCAGGACATAGGCGATCATGGCTTTCCACGTTTCCCTATCCCTGGTGGCTCTTAGCACACCTTCTCCTGTTACACCATGCAATCCTCGTTCTGTCATCCACCTGATTAGGTCCTTCAAATATGTTATCCGTTGCTTTTCCCTGTCTCTTTTTCCCTCTACCTGGCCTATTAGTATCAGATTCTCCAAGCCCTCCTTCCTCATTGCGTGTCCCAGGAACTTCACCTGTCTCTTCCTGATGCTCAGTATTAATTTCCTTTTTGTTTCCATCATTTCCAAGACCTCATCATTGCTCACATGCTCAATCCATGATATTCGCAGCATCCTTCTGTAGAACCACATTTCAGTTTCTTTAAGTTTTTCCTTCATCTTTAATGGTATTGTTCAGCATTCACTGCCATATTGAAGGACGGACAGCACATAGCAACCCGGTACTATCTTCCTTGTTTTTAGCGAGATTGTCCTGAGGAAAATTGACACCTTTCCTGTTCACCAATTCTGGGCATTTTTCTTGAATTGTTGCCTTCAATTCATCCAGTATCAATTGACTGGTTACTTGGTTGAAGTTCATAGTACATGAGTTCTTTCCAATCTCATCAGGTGTACAGCAAAACCTTCTTAGGATAAAGACCTGCTTTTGGGATGGCTAAAGTTGGTTCATGTCACTTACCCTAAGATTTTTTCTGATGAACATTGTTGTAAACAAATCATTTCTCATCACCCATTACAATTTGCTTCAAAACATTTAATTGCGTTTATACAGCAAATTGCAAATAGAAATGCAATCCAAAAGATTTTCACTCAGATTATGTGGTACTCAAACAGTGTAGCGATTTGAGTACTCAAGCTTCACTAAATACTCATGGATGGCTTTAGTGTTTCTGCCAATTCTCGCATTGTGTAATGCGGGTTATTCTCAATGTCTTGATTCGGTTGTCATCTGTAGTGGGAGTTTGTCTGAGCATTTTTCATCAAAAAGGCTAAATCACCAACTCTAAACTTAGCAAACCTCTTCCTTACACTTTTGTCAGCTAAAGCACCTTCAGTGTACACAGTACATATAATTTTTGTTGTTTGTGAGGCATTTTTACCTTTATCAAGTGTCTAAAATGCACCTTTATAAGCTTCCATTTTTATAGGGATACAAAATTGACATAAAATAAGAATTTCAAGATGCATATATAATGTAATGCACTTAACTGACGGACTGATTGACTAATAAACAATATGTGCTTTTTTAAGCGATAACAAAAAATTTATTCTTTTAATAGCTGAAAAAACACCTTTTCAGTAGAATTTTCTTACTATGATTTATAGTGGGTTATTCGTTCTTGTGAAACATAGTTGTATGTTGAAACAAATTAACTGAATTTGGCCTCGTTAGAAGATAGTCCACTATAAGTTTTAAAAGGGGTTATAAAACAAGAAAATCAAATTGAGTATAGAAACAACATTTATACACAGATATCAATTAAGGTTTTTTACAAATAATGTCTTTAGTTCAAATTCCAGTTGAATTCATTGCATTCACTTATGCGCAAATACCCTTTGGAAAGGTATTAATCCGTCTCTTCCTTCTAGTTATGGGTTAAATAACAGGACGGATTGGGTTCTATAGCCTTGGCTGGCAACCAGTCTACTGCAGAAAGCAATGGCAACCTACTGCGGGATAATCTTCTGCCCAGTAAGTCATGTCTCTTTCATGGCAATAAATGCTGAAAAGACAGTTTGTGCATATGTATGTGGGAGTGTTTGTCAGTTAGGAATGTCTTTGATGTATCCGCTCCTTTGGTCGGGTAAGTAACTCAGGGGACAGCGAAGAAGAAGGTGAGAGGGAAAGGCGAGGTGAGCATAGTGGATCACTTGACGAGGACAAGGGACGTACTTTCTCAACTGGTGATGCTTTTTTGTGTCGGCTTTTTATTTCATCTTTGTGGGTCCCAGCAGGTCATTTGGGAATTCACACCCATATTTAATTCTGGGCTTCCCATTGGATGATAAATAAAATTTGTGTAGGCTCGTGAACAGGAATTTGATATTTATTAATTTTTGGTTTTCTGCTGGAACATATTGCTGGAGCGGGGTGCGCAAAAACCAGTTTTGGTCATTTGCTTTCTGGACGTCTGGGGGCAAACATCCAGTCCCTCGCTTTGCTCAGTATCACCACAGATTCATTAAATTTATTAAAGGTGTTCTTTGTTAATTTCTATCTGGATGTCTAGGATGAAAAATTATCATTATTTATATTATTGACATTCAGACTAATATCCTCATCTTTTCAGAGATTTTTGTTATTGTTTCGATTGTTTTTCATTTTGTTCTTTGAGTTAGCGATTTTGTTTTGCATTAAAACACGTGTAATTTTTTTATTTTTCAGTGGCAAAAGAATCTGTGAACTTGGTGGTGGAATGACGTGCCTTGCTGGAATCTGTGTAAGTTTATCTCTTCATTATCATCATTTGGAGGACCAAGGTATGATCATAGTAATGATCAGATGATACACAATTGAGTACCTGACGACTTATATCTGGGTTGAATGGTATGCATTTATGTGCAATAGGTGTGGTCGAACCAAGTCTGCTCCAGGTCATACCCCATCTGATGTCCTTCAACTAGATCATTCACCTTAGTCATAGATTCATGACCGTTGATTCCATCAGAGAAAACTTCTTGCCCTGGTCATTGACTTATGTCTTGGGTGGGCACCACCCAGTATTGCCATTTCACCACTGCACTGGCTGCATCCATAGCGATGAAGTTTAGTCTACAGGGTTGTATTTGATGGCTGTTGACCTTTAGCAGATCATGGTTTTAATCCAGAAAAGCCTGGTGGGTGAATCAGTTTAGTGGCCAATAATCTGATCATGCAGCCGGTAGTACTGGGTTACATGTTACCAGTAGTTCTTGATCTTATGTGTGTTTAAAGTTTGTAGCACAGTGCCTCTCCCACTTATTTGCTGTTTTATGGGCTTTTCAGTTCCATGCAGTCAACCCTCAAAATAAAAAATATTCACAAGTTTTACACAATAATGATCCCTAAATTTAAAAAATAGCTGATAATTTGGTTATGACAAAGGGAAGTTGTAAATACAATTGGCCATTCAGTCAGTTAAGTGCCATATATGATACACGCTTGGGCGATCATGTCTCGAAAGAGACATGACTGACAGGGTAGAAGATTATCCCGCAGTAGGTTGCCATTGCTTTATGCAGTAGACTGGTTGCCAGCCAAGGCTATAGAACCCAATCTGTTCTGTTATTTAACCCATAATGGGAGGGAAGAGATGGATTAATACCTTTCTCAAGGGTATTTGCACATAAGTGAATGTAAGGAATTCAATTGGAATTTGAACTCAGCTCCCCAATTTGTCGTTTTGAGTCGATATCCACTGCACCACTCCGCACATCCATTACTAGACCAGAAAAGCCTTTCCCTAAGTTCTTTCCTGACACTCTTGTTTTCTGCTTTATCTTACAAAAAAAACACTCACTGGTGCCCCCTAGGTACAAATTTGAACGAGATACTAGATTAGCAACTAGGTCCCACCCTTTTACAGTGAAACCGATAAAATGTAACCGCAATTTTTGCTCCAATAGCTTCTTTTCTTGCACTTCCCGCCTGTCAAATTCCCTTCCACATACCTGCTTCCTCAACAGCTACAATCTCCAGGAGTTTAAATGTAAGGTCAATAGACACCTCCTGACACACTAACTCACATCCATTCTCTCAAACACTCTTCCCATCTACCCAACCCTCATCTTCAGTATCCTTACCCGTCAATCACACCCTCCTTCTGACATTTCCTATATCTAACCACTCTTTCTCATCACCTTCCCCTATGTAACCCTCTGCGCAATAGTGGCAGTGGATGCCTTGCTTGGGGTGAAATGATTAAAAAAAAAAATAGGAAAGACACTATTACTTAATCTTTCTCTTTTCTGTGGTGTTTTCCTACTACATCTACTAATCATTAACCAAGCAACCTTTTTCTCCACCTGTTATCTTTTCTACTTGCTATGCATTCCATTCAAAGAATGTTGAGATTAACATGGATGAAGCATGTAAATAATGAGAAAATATTAAAAAATATGTACTCAAAAAGAGCTCTTATACTCCAAATCAGAAAGAGACTGCTGAAAATTATTGGATACATAACAAGGAAGGAGGGCATGAAGAATTTAACACTCAGAGGACATATGAAAAGCAAAAGTTACAAAAGGAGGAAGTGGCCTACCTACCTTGACAAGCTTGTGTGAATGGTATAAAGATGATAAATACAAATGCTACTAAGAACTACAATGGATAGGAAGTTGTGGAGTGACATGACCAATGCTGTGACGTGACACAACACATAAAAGTAATTCTTCTTCTATATATTAATTCATTTTGACCTGTTTATATCTCTTAGGACATATCAGTAGCATTACTCTTTCCATTCGTCTTTGTGCCTTTTTGAGTTTGTTTTCAAGCAATTCTAGTCCTGGGTATGACAGTAAACTGCATCCGGCAGCAAGGCCTCTAGATTGGAAGGTTGTGGGGAGCATGAAACCACCTCTTAATTGCTGTTGTTCCCAGGTGCACCCTAACCCAGAGTGTTAGGGTACCAACTATGGGTAAATAGTTGAACCCCAAACCAAGGTCAAAATGCTATGAAAGTATTTACCAACAAAAGTTTTTTTGACTGAAAAATGTTGCCAACAAAAGTTTTTTTACTAACAAATAACTGTGATTTAAAATAAAAATACGTTTCCAGCCTTAAATGACCCTTTAGATGTTGATAGACTCTTAAACAGGAACAAACAAAGAAGCATCAAGCAATTCATTAAATTTTCAGGTATTATTTTTTTTAAATTTTGCTGGTATTATTCATTCATTATACGTTTTGACAAGATGCCTTTCATTGTATCATTTTTGCTAAATGTCTTCCAATCTGTCATTATTGTTTATTTCATTTTTATGATCCTTCTTTAAATTATCATATGTAGATGTATTCTGGAACTTCTTCCAGTTCTTTATCTTTAGTTTTACAATATTTTCAGATCATTATAATTGAACATTATTTTTTCTTATTTCTTGTCATTTTTAGACCTACAATGAGACTTTCCCATATTTAGATCATAGTTTTGCACTCTATAACCCAAACACTGACTGGGGGAGTGATGGGGGAGTGATTACCTTCCCATTTAGATGTAAAGTAAGATTAAAATTACAAAGATTAAAGAAGTCTGAAGCAATGCCTAAACTGCAATACAATTATCTCCGCAAATAATATTCCATCTTGGAAGGATAGAGTATATAATTGAAAAAATCATTTCTTGTAACTCACAAGATAATTCCGAGATCAGTAAATTATCAATGGTTTAAATTTATATTTGTTTCCATTCAAAGAAATGCATTGTCAAGAAGATAATTTTAAGGCTTGTTATAAATATGAAAGGATGATAAAATGTTTTACCCCAAACAAGAAACTTCAAAACAAAAAAATAAATAAAATAAGATTTTTAAAAAGTGGTCAGATTTTGGGAAGTGGATCAGGTCATAAACTTTTCAGCACCTCCAGTAGTTCAGATGTAATTGTATTCTATTGCTGCACTTAATTGTAGCTGTCTATGTTATTCATATCTTCTATGTTATTTTTGTTAAGCCTGGAATCTGTTCTTGATTTCTACTTGAAATTTGGTGATGTTCTCTCTAACCTTATTAAAACTATTCCTTCCTCTAATTTTAAACTCAAATTTAACTCTGTAAGCTACCATTCTAGAATTTCTATATTAACTTTGTTTATATCTTATCTAATCTAAATCTAAACTTATTTATGAATGGAACTTTGTGTGTTTGTGTATGTGTGTGTCCATTACCTATAGACTCCGAAACGGCTGAACCAATTTTCTTGAAAATTTACACAGTTGCACTATAAGTGTCTGCGAGTGTTCTTAGCTAGGTTTTGTGTTGATGTACCCCCGATAAATATCGATAATCGAAAAAAATCGAGTTATAGAAGGATTCGTCCGATTTTAATCAAATTTGATACACTCATAGACAAAGACAGAAGAAATGATATTCAGAAGTTTCAAGGTTGCAGTTCTTACAACAGTGCAGAAAATCGATTATATATATAAAAGGCAAGATATTTGTGTGTGTGTGTCTGTTTATCTGTCTGTATGTCCTTTATACAAATCCACAATTTTTATCCGATTCTCACCAAACTTCACACAAATATTCTTTAGGCTGAGTCTGAGCTCCAGGACCATGGATTAGTTTTAAAGTTTTCATTACACCCGAGCAACGCTGGGCTATACTGCTAGTATTATATAGTTGTAGCATACAAATCAATATATCAGGTTAATAGTGGGTAATCAAATCATCACTTAGGTGTTTTTCATTTTTGTCATACAATTACCTGTATGGAAATTGAAAGAAAAAAACAGCAAAGACCCTAGTATAACATGGACCATATTAAAAAATAAATAAATAAATAAATAAAAAGAAGCCAAACCTTATAATGGTGGTGATATCTGCAGATTGTGCCAGGAAGAAAAGTTAACCATAATATTATTTCCAGAACAAAAAAAGTTACTTAACAAAAGATCAGAAATAATGTCTGGGTGTAAACACATCTGAAAATATATTTTAGCATCATACAAATCCGGATGAAAATGTTCACAAATCTTGAAAAACTCCCACCTTATTTTAAAATTTCAGTTATTGCAAACTCACAATTGCGTGTTCTGAAAATCCCTGCTACAAGTTTGAAAAAACATTGGAGAATCAGTTGATATAAAACACCTGAAGATACCGAAAGGTTGAAACCAAGGTGGCTAATTCAACTAACTTCTAAATTATATATATATATATATATATATATATAGTTGTCAGTCCGTAAACAGTGAGGATAATCCATCAAGACTTCCTTAATATAAATTATTAATAGGTAAATCCATATAGAGAGCTCGAAGCAATATGAAATTTATAAAGGAAAACTCAACACGTCATATTAATTATAAACTCTAGTTCATTTCAATGAGCTTAATTAGCTCATATCATCAGACTCTTTTACAATATTTCCTCCATTTGGTGTAAAATTTCTGCTGGAATGAACATTTTTTTAAAATGAAGAGGGAACATAATAGAAATAATAATAAGCACAAGATTACAAACCAATAAATAAGTGACAATAAATGTAAGTGGGAGGAGGTTGGAAAGGAGAGAGATAGTCCAGTTCCAAATATGGGTAGTATTTGACCATCTAAGATGGCATGACCTCTGAAAAAAACCAATTCAAACAGATACTACCCATATTTGGAACTGGACTCTATCTCTTTCTCCCCCTTCCCTCCCGTTTCTTCCTTTTTTTCTTTCTTTCCTCCTTCCCCTTTACATTTATTGTCATTTATTTATTGGTTATGTAAATATTGGAAGCGATGGGAAAATTGTTGACATTTTACAATTATTTCATGCATGCATGTTGTTTTTTTTTATTTTGTTGACTGCAAAATATAGTAGGGTCAGTTAGGACACCCTCTGTGTGAAAAAGAGACCCATGATGCAAATCACTCTGACAGAAATTTGAAAATAGTATGCACCAGTGCTTGGCATTCACACCAGAAGATCCAATAGGATAATTTCAGAGTGTTTGGGTGTCAATCTGAGGACAGTGCTGAGGATTCACAAAGAGTTGGATGAGTCTAATGGTGATTATGAAGGTATGGCAACTTGTAAATCTCACTTTGATCATCTGATAACAAAAGAACTCCTGAATTTGTTGGTGAGGGCGTCAGAGTCGAGGCAGAAGCCTGCATCAAATGCCTTGAGAAGGTAATACAGGCCTGGGTCAGAAGAGTAGCTTCTGGAAGACCCTATGTCTGGCAATAGGACTCTGCACCATGCCACACAAGCAGGAGAATTTAGTCATGACTGTCAAACAATTTCTGCAATCACATCACCCCTTACATCTGGCTACCTAACTCCTCAGGCTGCAACCCCCTTGATTATTATATGTAGGGTGCAGTATAGTGAGGGACGAACAAAACTCCTTGTAACACCAGAGATGAACTGAAGGCAAGAATTAGAGCAGCATTCACAAAGTTGAACAAGTTGCAGCAGATTCAGTTGAAACCAATGGCGATTTTATTGAATAAACTTACTCTTTAGTATTTCAAGGTATTTTTGTGTAATTTTGGTAAATATTTCTGTTAAAATGAGTTTTCAGTGTTGTTTTCATTTTTGTGCAATTTAGACGACAATTTATCCATCGCACCCTGCAGAACATTTATAGATATAGACATTGAGGACATAGGAATCAGTACTGCATGGTTTAAGGCCAATGGTGATTTTATTGGATAAATTTACTCTTTAGTATTTCAAGATATTTTTGTGTAATTTTGGTAAAATGAGATGTCAGTGTTATTTTCATTTTTCCATAACTTAGACGACAATTTATCCATCGCACCTCTGTGCATATGTAAAAAAAAAAATCAGATATAAGTAAAATATTTTTGTAAGACAATATGAATTTATATATTCAGTATATTTTGAAAACAGTTGTTCTTTTAAAGATGTCATTAAACAGAATAGACATTTTATGTCTACTAAATGTATTGATCTTTTAGCATGCAAATAATGTTTTGAAAATGTGGTTTCAGTCTAGACTTTTGACACACCGGAGTTATTATCAGGGCTTTGAGTAAGAAAAGTGAAGAAAACTAAAAAATAAAAAAAAAGGACAACACTTTTAAAATAATGCACTGGCTTAAAATACATTTGATTTTCTTTTATATCGACAGCAACCACATTTATCCACACACCAGAAAGGAAAAGATCAATAAATTTAATAGAAATAAAATGTCTATTCTTATTAAAGAAAAAGAGTATCTTCTTTATTCAGGTTTAAGTCTTAGGACTGTTAGTTTATCAAAACATAAATTTAAAACAGAATGTAAGCAGTGAACATGGTTGAAGAAATATTATTGGTATGACATCTCAACTGTTTTATCTCTCACAGGAAATGTGTTTCCATCTTCAAATTACAGATGCAACAAAGTTGGCTTCTTTTTTTCTGTTTTCACTACAAATATCACTGAATGCTTTCTCTTTATTTTTCAATTTCGCTATCTACTCGCGGCTTTAGTTTGATAGCCTCAGTAAAGTTGTAATAAAGTAAATAAATATGAATCCTCTCCAGTTATAATAAAGACTGTTGTGTGTGTGTGTATATATATATATATATATTTTTTTTTTTTTTTTTTTTTTTTTAATCATTTCACCCCGAGCAAGGCAGAAACGCCACTGATGTGCAGGGGGTTACATAAATGTAAAAAGATTAATTAGAAAAGAGTGAGGAGTACAAGCTAGTTAGAAAGGAACAATAGAAAGCTGAGAAAGCAGGTGCAATGACAGGTACATGGGCGGAGAGAAAGGGAAGGTTATACAGGGGAGGGGAGAGAGCTAGAGGCCAGTGGTTAGTAGGTGAGTATTAACTTTGCTTTTAAATTTCTGGAGGTCGTAGCCGTCAGGAAAGCAAGAATACGGGAGTGAGTTCCACGGGCGGGAAGTGCGAGAGAGGAAGCTGCAGGAGTAGAATTGTCGTCTGCGTTTGGCTAACCTGACTGTGAATGGGTGGGACCCAGTTGCCAGTCTGGTTGAACGGGTAAACACCTGTTGAGGAGGCATCAGTGACTTAAGCTCATCCGAGCAGAAGCCATGAAAGTATTTATAGAAGAGACAGAGGGAGGCCACATTTCGACGATGGGAAAGTGGCTGCAGACGAGTCGCCAGATCAGTACCTATCACATTACAGACTCTCCTTTGGAGCTTGTCAAGAACACTGAGGAGAACGGCAGGGGCACCTGACCATAAATGGCAGCAGTACTCCATGCACGGACGGATGGTTGACTTGTAATATATATATATATATATATATATATATATATATATATATATATATATATCTCCCTCCTGTGAGTGTCACAGGAGGGAAATATACATAGAGAGACAACAGCAAGACAGTGTCAGCTCAGTTCATTTTCTTTACTACCAATTATTAAACTTTACTACCAGTTATTAAACCTCTTGCTGCATGATTGCTCTTTAACAGTGCCTTGTTATTTTTTTGCAATAATTGTCAAAAGTAGTAAAGAATAGATATAAATGTTAAGACAAGAACTGTTTTATCTTTTATGAGGCATATTGACAGAAAAGAAACAATTTAATTAAAGTAATTCTATTTGATTAACTCAACAAATGTTTTAACAAGAAAAATAAAATACTTGTCACAAAATAAATTTAATATTTAGTATAATAGCCTTTTGCTTTGATCACAACCTTCATTCTGTCAGGCATTGATAGTGGTATCTCTTGCCAAGCAGCTTGTATTTCTTCCCAAAGTGTGTCTTGCAAAATAACATTAGATTTATCAATTCGAGAGCGGGGAATAAGAAAAAAGTCCAGTCATATCCAAGGATAATAGAATAATGAGTAGTTTCAAGTAACTTGTTTAATAGAAAATAGGAAAAATTAATTTTTAAGACATTTCTTTTACACCTAGTTTTAAATAATCAATATTTATTATCAATTTACTTGGCTTTTCACTCTGTATTTGAATTTCAGTGAGGTTTAAAATCACCCCCTGTCCTAATACTTTTGAACACTACCGGTAGTGTGCTAAAGTGTTAGGACAGGGGTGATTTTAAACTTTATTTTGATGCCTCATAAAAGATAAAGTAGTTCTTGTCATAATACTTTTGCACAGAACTGTGTATATATATATATATATATATATATATATATATATATATATTCTAAACATATACTGTTAAATATAAGAGACAATGAATATCTATTATTTATGTTTAATCATGAGCCATTCTAAACGTCGTATTTTGGCTTTAATTTCAGTTGAAAATGAAGACAAAAATTTGCCAACCTTATAGATTGGATCTGAGGTAGAAAAATTTGCTTACCCTTTTTTGCTGACATAGGCATCCAATATGGTTGCTTGCTCAGTGGGTCAGATAATTCATATTTCCATCAGATGACAGTGGCCAGAGTTTAAGTCTGAGAAAGATGTAATATAACATGACCCCTGGCTGAGTCCAGCCAACCTTCCTGACCTTTGGCCAATTCCACCCACGTTGTGCTTGTTGATCTTGGACTGGCCAAAGCAGGATCACTTGTCATCACCCAACTAGTTTGGCTCACACATGTGAGGGAACAGCATATAATGAAAACCAGATTTAAGACTGCAATGCCACTGTGTAGATTTATATATATTTATATATATATATCAAATAGATACAAAATCACAAGAAAGTCAAAGCTAATTGACGCAAAAAAACAAAAATCAGTTGGCTGGTATTTCGTGATCTGTTATCTCCACGGGATGGTGGTTTGTTCAGTTTGCAGCAGCTTGCTGAATTCAGACTGTCTCTTGCACTCTCTCTGGTGGCAGGCTATTTCAGCTTAATCGTATCATTTCAGCACTGGTTCCATCTCACTTAATTTCATTTTCCACCCCAGTTTTATTAAAAAGGCACAAAACCAGGGTGTTGAGAATGGGCATGGTTTGATTTCTATTTCCCCCCTTCCTATATATGACTTACCATCTCGAAATGTAAGTAATATCATTTAACCGTTTCCAGTGCATTCTCTGCCCTTCCAGTGGAAGGGGAGAAAACTTACTTCTTGTAATTATCTGCCTGTTCCTATCAGTAGGCAGTAAACAGGAAATTCCCAAGGTCAAATTTTGGCCTAGGCTCACAAATCTTCAAAACCCAATGACAATATTTTGACTACAATCGTTTGACTTTTAGGTAACCAGCTTTGATAAAGCCGCTTACTTCTCCAGCAATTGTACTCTTTTTATTTTTCAAACTGTATTTTTATTCATTTTTATCACTTCAGCTATTTTTCACAACAAAAATAATTGTATTCTCCAATTTTAGAGAAATCTCTTCTCATCTTGAAAATCACTTAAAATTAATACCAGCCATTTGGAAATAGGGTTACAATATTTTGGACATTAATTTCAAGGCATATTTCTTCCCACCCTTTAAGCCTTATGCTAGACCAAGCTAACGTCAGTGAAATGAGTCCCCAAATAAAATGAGTGACCATGATAATGAATTGCTTCATCTTTGTTTGGAAAGTCGTCTTTCCTTTTCCAACCGCATCTGTCGTTCTTCTGATTTGGTTCCTTGCCAGAAGAAATGATTTTAAATTATAACTTCATACAGATCAAATTTTTATTCTCCCTAGAATCAGTTAGTATCTGTGTGCTCTGCTTATGATCAAAGTGTAATACCTGATCCAATTTCATCTGCTCCATTCCTTCACTAAGGTGTTAGTATACAGTGTGCTACTTCTGCCTTTAGGCCTTTAAGGAGTAAGTAAGCTCCACTGATAGCTTCTTTCCCAGAACTGTTACAATGTAGAACAGATTCCCAAGAGAATGCCTTCCTGATCACTAGGATCTTAACCTCTCTGACAATGGTCAACTGTTATCTATCCTACATATCCTCATAATATGCAGCCCTTGCACCCTCTCTATATGCACTTAAACACCTAATTTGTTAACTTGAGTGAGGTTTGGGTTTTATATTGGGTGAATATTAGAAAAAAAAATAATGAGGGAAGCCTGGCTCCTGATATGCCAATCTTGTAGCAATACCTCCACTATTGTACCAAGTAGAGTTGATCACTGTATTTTGACATTTTAAGGACAGTGGTCACTGTGAGTGGGTGTTCTTTGCCTCTGACCTATATGTACTTGTATAGTTACATGAAACTGATCATGTCATATATTAGCGCAGTAGTAGGGTAAGGAAATACAGAAATAGAGTATAGTATCTGTGTACACTGTGCAAAATGTTACATACACATGAAGTGGAAGACGATGAAAAGATCTTGGCTTAAAAATCATCTTAAAATGTGACCAAATGAACAAATATAAGATTTTTTATTTTTTTCAAAGGTTCTGGATTGGACTTTTTCTTGCCATGCTCGCAAACACATCTGTATCCTTGTGTGTGGATGAATAATTTTTTTTTTTTTTTTAATAATCATATCGCCCCCAAGCCATGAATTTTATTGCCACTGTTTTGCAGGGGGTAACATAGAAGGAAAGTTACAAGAAAGAATGACAGGTTATAGGTGGCGTCAGGAAGTGGGTAAGAGAAGGATGACTGTGGTCATAAAGTGAGGGATCAGTTTATATATTGATTGTAATATAAAATTAAACTCCCACTTTATATTTACATAATAATTTCTTGTCTGTTGATAAGCTGTAGAAAACAAATCGGTCGATGAAATACTGATTAGCTATACATACATGTCTTTTAGATTTATTTACATTCTCTGGAATATGAATGTATAAAATGTTTTTTTTATAATCATATTGCTCCAAGCAAGGCATTTTATTGACACTGTTTTGCAGGGGATTACATAGAAGGAAAGTTATGAGAAAGAGTGACAGGTTATAGGGGGTGTCAGAAAGTGGGTAAGAGAAAGATGAGAATACTGATGAGAGTAGAGTGGACGGAGAAAGGTGCATGAGAGAGAGGATGCAGGTTAGTGAGATGGGAGATGACTATTGACTTTATATTTAAATTCTTGGAGATTGTAGCTGTTGGGAAAGCAAGTAAATGGGAGAAAATTCCACAGGTGGGAAGTGCGAGAAAAGAAGCTGCTGGAGTAGAATTTATTTACAATTTATTGGTTTCACAGTAAAAGGGTGGGACCTAGTTGCTAATCTTGTGGCTCGAGTAAATTTAAATATAGGGGGCACCATTGAACTAAGTTCATCAGAGCAGAAAATTTACAAAATTTTAAGTGTGTGTGTGTATGTAATTCATTTATTTGTTTCTAGGAATAAGAGGAGATATGCAGATACAGCCACAAGCCTAAAAGACCTTGAACTACTTATGGATTGTACGAGAGACATAACGCCTACAGTCAACTTTGGAATCCTGGTCCTGATATTCTTTATTCAATTATGGATTAACTTGATTTCTATCATTTACCACATAATCTTCTTTATTTATTTGCTTTATTTTGCAAGGAGGAAAAAAGTGAAATCTCAATTTGGAAATGAAATAGTTTCTTTATTCATTTTTTTTAACCATTTCTTCATCTTATTGTTGCATTTTGGTCATTACATTTCAGGTTAACATAAGCACTGACATTCACAAAAATAAAATGAATGCTGAAGTATCTTCCAGTGATGCTTGAACTCATGTTTTATATTACAGGGGCTCATTAGACATGGATTAACTTTCTCATGAATATCAAAACATTTTCTTGATTGTTTTTTTGCAGGTGGCTGCAGCCAGCAATGCAACTCATGTTCAGCTGACTGATGGAAATGAAAATTCTGTTAAAAGTAAGTAAAATCTAAGAAATAAATTTGTGTGTGTATATATATTTTTTTATAATCATATCGCCCCAAGCAAGACATTTTATTGCCACTGTTTTGCAGGGGGTTACATAGGAGGAAAGTTATGAGGAAGAGTGACAGGTTATAGGGGGTGTAAGGGAGTGGATAAGAGAAGGATGAATGTAGCCATAAAGTGAGGGATCAATTTATATATCGATTGTAATATAAAATTGGACCCCCACTTTATATTTACATAATAATTTCTTGTCTGTTGATAAGCCATAGAAAACTAATCGGTCGATGAAATACTGATTAGCTATACATACATGTCTCTTAGATTTATTTACATTCTCTGGAATATAAATGTATAGAATTTTTTTTGATAACCATATCACCTCAAGCAAGGCATTTTATTGCCACTGTTTTGCAGAGGGTTACATAGAAGGAAAATTATGAGAAAGAGCGACAGGTTATAGGGGGTGTCAGAAAGTGGGTAAGAGAAGGATGAGAATACTGATGAGAGTGGAGTGGACGGAGAAAGGAGCAAGAGAGAGAGAGGATGCAGGTTAGTGAGATGGGAGATGACTATTGACTTTACATTTAAATTCTTGGAGATTATAGCTGTCGGGAAAGCAAGTAAATGGAAGGGGATTCCACAGGCGGGAAGTGCAAGAAAAGAAGCTGCTGGAGTAGAATTTGTGTTTACAATTTATTGGTTTCACAGTAAAAGGGAATTCCATAGGCGGGAAGTGCAAGAAAAAAGGGTGGGACCTAGTTGCTAATCTTGAGCAAATTTATATATAGGGGGGCACCATTGAGCTAAATTCATTGGATTATATATATATATATATATATATATATATATATATATATATATATAGGATAAAGAAATAGGGTTGTTCCAATGAGAGAAATTGTTATAGAATAAAAAGTGTGAGAAGCTGTGAATGTTTTCTTTAAAGTGTATATTTATTGTTTTTGTTATTATCTGTGCCAACATTTGATTTATTTTATCTTATTTTATTTTACTGATTTTATTTCTGTTCTTGTTTTTTCTACTTACTTGTTTTATAAATAAATTGGACATCAGAAACAAAAAGAACTCGATAAGTAAAGCCACAAATTTATTCTTCTGAAGAGAGTAAATTTTAGACTCGAAACATGTGTAGCGTCACAAATACCATTATGGACACTTAATGTATCATAACATCTATAACAATTTCTCTCATTGGAACAACCCTGTTTCTTTATCCAATATATATATATATATATATATATATATATATATATACACACACACACACAAAAGGAAAATGTATGACACAAAATAAATATATAAATGAGTAACTTAGAGTTCTTGACCATAAAGAACCAAAACCATGAAACAAAAACTCACTGGGAAGGGCCATTTTTTTTTCTTCTGGCACTTCCCTTAATCCACCAGTGCATTATATATAAAACTTGCTAAAAGAACCTGTTCCAAAGTCAAGACAACAGCTAGAGATCAATATAAGCTGAATAGAATCCTTATTTTCAATGTATTTGCCAACTGTGAGGAAATTTCCAAAGCCTTAAATGATGCTGGTATAGATCTTTCTGGATATTCCATCAACAGGATACCTTTTTTTTTTTTCCTTTTTTTTTTTTAAATACTGACTTTTAAGCAGAAATGGAAATATCTAATCTGTGTTAAAGACCATCAAAGTTGTCATGTTAATCAATGGAATTGGATCATTTTCATTGATGAATCAAAATTATGTTTCCTTTGGTGATTGCACTGCTGCATCTGGCTAAAGTCACATAAAAGATACAATGTCAAATGCATGAAGAAAATGTGCTATATGTCTGTTTGAAAGATCTATTTCTTGAAAAGGTTGGTTTATATTTCTATCAGGATATCCTAGAACATTTATTCGTCCCATACATTGAGGAAAGGTTTGGGGACAATGAATTTATCTTCTAGCATGAATTTGCTCCACTTCATGTAGTAAAATCTACAAAAGAAAAGTTTAGGGAAAAGATGATAATTGTTCTTGACTGGTTGGCAAACAGGCCAGATGCAAATCCAATAGAAAATATATGGAATCCTCAAGAGGAGATTAATGAAATACTATCCATCAAGTCATTACTGAAGTGTGGATATGGGTGACACCAGAAAATTATCTTCAGTTAATCAGTTCATTACTAAAATGAATTAAAGGAATAGCAAATGCAAAAAGTTCTACAAGAAAAAAATCATGTAGTAATACAGTTCTTCAAAAATGTGTTCTTTAATAAATACTTTGCCTTGATAAAAAATCAGCTTTTTCATCAATAGCTGTAACAATCTTCAAATTTTTAAAATTCATATGCGTTGTGGTGCAGTGAAGATCAACTCAGAACGACAAATTGGGAAGCCAGATTCAAATTCCAGTTGAATTCCTTGCATTCACTTGTGCACAAATACCTTTCGGAAAAGTATTATTCCATCTCTTCCCTCCAGTTATGGGTTAAAAAATAGGACATATTAGGTTCTATAGACTTGGCTGGCAACCAGTCTACCGCAGAAAGCAATGGGAACGTACTACGTGATAATCTTCTGCCTAGTTAGTCATGTCTCTATCGAGACATGATCGCCCAAAGTATTATCACGTATGGCACTTAACTGACTGACTGGCCATTAGACTAATTTTGTATATTGAAGTGATGTGCCTATAAGTGTAAACTGTGCAATTCTTAAGGAACTTGAGCAATAAATATGAAAATTATTTTCAAAAAAGTGTAAATGAATTGCTGTTATAGCATATAGCAGAAACCAAATGAGACTTCTGACCCAAGAAACACTATAGCCACCATGAAGCGTATCTTTGGAAGTATGTTTCAGTGGGGGCAGTTTTTCAACTGCAGATGCAGGGACTATTCACATCCTTGAAGGAACTATTAATCCAGCCAAGCATGAAAACAATTCTGGAAGTACATCTCATCTTCTCTACCCTAAAGCTCAATAACACGGCATTTCAAAAAGATTAGTATCCTTAATACACAGCACAGCAGGCTAAGATTTATTTTTAGCCATTTCACCCCAAGCAAAGCAATAAAGACACTAAGGTACATGTAGCTACTAAGCTTGAGAGAATACAAAAAAAAAAAAATACCATTAAGGAGTCAGTCAGTTAAGTGCCATACGTGATACATGCTTTGGGCAATCATGTCTCAAAAGAGACACAACTGACTGGGCAGAAGATTATCCTGCAGTAGGCTACTATTGCTTTCTATGGTAGACTGGTTGCCAGCCAGGGCTATAGAACCCAATCTGTCCTGTTGTTTGACTCATAGCTAGAGGGAGAAAAGATGTATTATATAAATAAGTAGCAATTAGTGAGGTATCAATATATTACTTCATAACAATAGAAAATCGACCCCCCACTTTATGCCCAATATAAGTTTTATGTTTCCAACTATTATATTCAATCAGTCAGTTAAGTGCCATACGTGATACATGCTTGGGCGATCATGTCTCGAAAGAGACATAACTGACTAGGCAGAAGATTATTCTGCAGTAGGTTGCCATTGCTTACTGTGGTAGACTGGTTGCCAGCCAAGGCTATAGAACCCAATCTATTCTATTATTTAACCCATAACTGGAGGGAAGAGATGGATTAATACCTTTCTTAAGGGTATTTGTGCGTAAGTGAATGCAAGGAATTCAACTAGAATTTGAACTCAGCATCCCAATTTATCATTCTATGTTGATATTCACTGTACCATAATGCTTATCCTCTATTAAGGAGAGAGAACAATAAAAGAATAGGAATTATGTAGACAGAAGATAACAACTGACATTGAATTTAAATTTTTGAAGTTAAGAAGTTGACTAGAAAGAACAAAACCAAAAGTACCACAAATGAGAAAAGTGAGAGAAGAAACTGTTAGTATAGAACTCATGGTTACATCTGGCCATTTCAAGTGTAAAAGGATGAGACCTTGCTGCCAATCTAGTACTGCACTCAAATTCATAAAGTTTAGGAGCCAAAGAGGAAAGCTCATCAGAACAATTACCACTGCCTGCAGCTTCAGGTCAAACTCATAAGTAGCAATCCATGCGCATGCCAAGAGGACATGAGCAGCTGTAGAAACACTCTTCAGAGTAATCAGTCAGTCAGTTAAGTGCCATACGTGATACACACTTGGGTGATCATGTCTTGAAAGTGACATGACTGACTGCGCAGAAGATTATCTTGCAGTAGGTTGCCATTCCTTTCTGCGATAGACTGGTTGACAGCCAAGGCTATAGAACCCAATCTGTCCTGTTATTTAACCCATAACTGGAGGGAGAAGGGATACATTATATTACATCATTATATTAAGCATTATTAGTGGGGGATCAGTTTATTACTTCATAACAAAAGAAAATCGAGCTCCCACTTTATGCCCAGTAGAAGTTTTCTGTTTCTAACTATTATGTTCAGGCAGTCAGTTAAGTGCCATACGTGATACATGCTTGGGTGATCATGTCTTGAAAGTGACATGACTGACTGGGCAGAAGATTATCTTGCAGTAGGTTGCCATTCCTTTCTGCGATAGACTGGTTGACAGCCAAGGCTATAGAACCCAATCTATTCTATTATTTAACCCATAACTTGAGGGAAGAGATGGATTAATACCTTTCCCAAGGGTATTTGTGCATAAGTGAATGCAAGTATTTCAACTGGAATTCGAACTCAACTACCCGATTTGTCGTTCTGATTTGATATCCACTGCACCACAAATACTTGAGTGAATTAAATTCTTGGTTAAAATGTATTGGATTCTTTGGCAGTAGTTATTTCAGTCCTTACGTCAGCGGTTCAGTGGAGAAAAGAGATAATCAACACAAATGCAAAGAAATCGGAGGCTATTAGCTGATACAAAATCAAGTTCATGTCAACTCTTGAGTACAAGAGTACACCTTTCAAGCAAGATAAGTATACTAGTCTGAATGCAAAAATTTTTAATATTACAGCAGTTATCCTCCTTGCTAGCACAGGGATCTGAATGTTGAAATATAAACTTAAATTAAGATAAACCATCAAGAATTAATAATGACAGATCAAATGTTATTGTGAGCTAATTTTTTGCTATGAATTTCCATGATCTAATCTCATTAAACAGTTCAAATCCAGTGGAGGTAAGATTCAAGAGTTGTACTACTTGTGAGTTTAATAACTTTTCATTATTGATCTCTTCTGGGTTTGATTTCTCATTGTTGATAATATTGGTTCTTTGTTCTAATTATATGCTGTTCTTTTTCTTTTAAATCCAATTGTCTATGTCAAAATATTGTAAGCTAATTTCTGTCTGAATTTCTCGGATGAGAAGTTATATGCAGTTGGATAAATGCTGTCGTCTTTTTTGTTATTGTCATAGTGTTTAGGCTTCTGTGCTCTCTGGCTTTCTTCTTGTATCTGTTGATTCCAATTAATTTCAAGCTGCACCCTTTATTTATTCTCCACGGTTAGTTTATTCTCATTCTGCTGTCCATGTCTAGGAATATCTTTTTTTTTTCTTTTTGGTTACTGCTAGTTTTGTTTCCCTTGAGTCTGAATCTGGAACTACCTGTCCCAGGGATTGAACTCGCAATTACTATATCACCAAATTCCCCAACCAACATTTTAATTTTCTTGGTCATTGTCCTAGAGGATTAAACTGTTGCTTTATAAATTGACCTGAGCAGTTTAATGAATTTCATGAATTTGGTTGCATAGTAATTTTGAGTTCAATCTCTGAGCTGGGTAGTTCCTACCGAAACTCTGTGGAAACAGTGAGCAATAACTGAGCAGTAATATAAAAAAATAACAAAACCAGAGTTCAATATATATTCACAGTAGAATGAGAACAATCTACCACCATAAAGAGTTTCGTTTAAAATTCCCTGAAGGCGACTGGGACATACAATGGCAGAAATGTGACAATAACAAAAAAGATAAGGACATTTGTCTGACTGGAAACAATGATATTGTAAGCTTTGAATATATAAAAGAATTTTTACACATTTAAAACCCAGTGTCAAATGACATTTAGAAATTTAATTTATCTTTTAACTGGAATTTATTTTTGCTAAGTCTCATTATAATAAGTAAAAAATAAAGCTCTTAAATTTCAATTCAGGGATTTTTAGAAATTTAAAGAGATGTTCAAGCAAAATTTTCTATTAACTACCATTTTTGTTTTGTTTTGCACTACCAAAACAACAAAAACAATTAACCATTTTTTATGACAAATACTTCTGAAGTAAACCATAGAATGGAATAGCTGAAACATTATGGTAATAAAACAGTTGCACAAAAATAAAAATAAAAAAATCTTTGAATCATAATGACCCTTCTCAAAATTATAAACAATTTAAATGTTCCTAATTTTGTTAAGTTGTGTTAGTCAATTTAGAATTATTAGGCTACTTGCACTATGTTGGTTTGTTTCCTTTGACCTTAAAAACAGGCACCTATTAAATAGATAACACTTTCTAATTGTAGATGTTCATCACATAGTAAAACATAACCGAACCAGGAATATATTTGGGAATACAGACGTCCATGCTCGGTAAGTACAAAATACACTTCCTTTGATCTTTCATTTATAAAAAATTACTTAGCTTTATTATTAAAATTGCTTCAATTATATTGGTTATTGATATGTTCCAGAAAGGGATATATATCAATACGAGGTTGCTAAGAGGTTTAGGCAAATGTAACCAGGTAGGTCAATCTAGTCCTTGAGATGTAGGCGTAGTCAATAGTAGATGTAGATCTCTCTTTGTCTCTCTCTGGACGTCCTTGCCTTCGTCTGTATTTATGGCTGATACCAGCGAATCACATTCCAGTGACGGGGGAACCAAGATATATACATATTCATTACCTGTTCATTACATTAGTTATCAAAATTCTAATCAGTTTAACCAGTCCTCACAATTTCGTTAAATAGAAAAACGTGGGGTGCCTTCATTATAGGTACATGTGTAAAATCTCTGATAATCTAATAACATAAATTGTATAATAATTATTTTCAATCTCAATAATATCACGTTTCTTGGTAAATATAACAATTATTTTCATAAAATAATCAGTTGTATATACATTGGGGCATATATTGAGTTGTATATACATTGGGGTATATATTGCGTTGTATATACATTGGGGTATATATTGCGTTGTATATACATTGGGGTATATATTGAGTTGTATATACATTGAGGTATATATTGAGTTGTATATACATTTATATACATTGAGATATCCAACTTACAGTTGAAAAATAACTAGCAACACTGAAGAAAGGGAAATAACTACAAATTACTAGACGGCTAAATTAACTCCCTTGTGGTGGTCCAAAAGTGGGGAAACAGTAAATAACATTTATTTTGAGATTAAATACACAATTATATTTACTAATACAATTATTACATTGTCAATCAAATTTTATTGTGTACAATAATACAAATACGATAGTTATAACGAACAACATTTTAATAATATAGCTGATACACAAACCTATTCCACCTACTGTCCACCTACTTTTGGACCACCCTGTATAATTTAATATATATGTATATCTAAATCTAATCTAAACTTATTTATAAATGGAACTTTGTGTGTGTATCCGTTACCTATAGACTCTGAAACAGCTGAACCGATTTTCTTGAAAATTTACACAGTTGTACTATAAGCGTCTGTGAGTGTTCTTAGCTAGGTTTTGTGTCAAGATATCCTCGATAAATATCAAAAATCGATAATCGAAAAAAATCGGGTTATAGAAGGAGTGGTCCGATTTTAATCAAATTTGATACACTCATAGACAAAGACATAAAAAACGATCTTCAGAAGTCTCAAGGTTTCAGTTCTTACAATAGTGCAGAAAATCTATAATATATATATATATATATATATAAAAGGCAAGATGTTTGTGTGTGTGTCTGTTTATCTGCCTGTGTGTCCTTTATACAAATCCACAATTTTTATCCAATTTTCACCAAACTTCGCACAAATATTCTTTAGGCTGAGTCTGAGCTCCAGAAGCATGGATTAGTTTTAAAGCTTTCATTACACCCGAGCAACGCCAGGCTATACTGCTAGTTTAATATAAAATTTAACTATCTGGAAAATGTAACTAATCCAGAACTAAACAAAATATTTTTAAAAAAAGAAAGAAAAATATCTTTAGAAACAAAAATGCCAAAATGATACATAATATCAATTCTCCCATATGGCAGTGAATGCTGGACAGTTTCCACACAGATAAAGAGAAAACTTCAAGCAACAGAAACAAGTGGTTCTACAGAAGGATGCTGAGAATACCATGGATGGAACATGTGAACAATGAGAAGGTTTTAACAAGAATGGGAACAAAAAGGATACTTGTACTTAAAATCAGAAAGAAATGGTTTAAATTTCTTGGACATATAATGAGGAAAAAGGGCTTGGAGAATTTGACACTCACATGACATGCTGAAGGCAGGAAAAACCAGAGGGTAATATTGAGTGACCCAACTAACAAATTTGTGTACACGGATAAAACAAAGAGTGTAAGTGATAGCAAAAATATAAACATTGCTATGAGTTATGAAAGAAGTTGTGGAGAGCCGTGACTGCTCATGTCCTTAAAAGATGGTAGTACATAAATCATGGTGCAATCACCTGTAAAAAATAAAATAGGGGTATTTTAGACTAATGCTTCTGGGAAAGGTATGAATTCATCTCTTTTCCTTTCACCTATGGGTAATATATGAGGCTCATTCAATAAATAAGGTGAATTTTTCGGTATAAGGACTTCTAATACAGATAGAAGCTTACTTTTTTTTTATTTTTCAATGTAGTCTCCCAGCATTGACACACATTTTTCCCATCTGTGCACAAGCTTCCGTATTCCCTCAGGGTAAATATCTTTGGACTGATGTCTCAGCTAATCACTCACAGCACTTTTGACTTTTTCATCACTTTCAAACTTCGTGAGTCTCGTGAACGCTTTCAAGGGACCAAACAGGTGAAAGTCTGAAGGGGCAAACAAGGGGGATGAGGGAGCCGTTCCCAGCCCAGCTCGTTGATGGTCTGCACCGTTTGGGCTGCTGTGTGAGGCCACCAGCAGCTGACCTTCGAGTAGGCAAGGTCATCGTGGATAATTTTGTGTGCTGTCCCAACAGATAGGCTCAAAGTCCTTGCAATGTCATCCACTGTCACCCTTCTGTCAGACTGAATGAGGTCATTGACTGATTTGATCACCTCAGGAGACCTCACTTCTGTAGGCCTCCCAGGCCTGTCTTCATCCTCCACACTGCTCCGTTCTTATTTAAACAATTTAGCCCACTTGTAGACATTTTTTTGGCTGAAGCATGTGGCACCATACACAGTTGACATTCTCTTATGAATTTCAACTGGTTTACCCTTCAGCAATCAAAAACTTGATAACTGACCTCTGTTCAATCCTGGAGCATGCTTCTTGGTTGGCCACCTTTGTTAATCTCCAAAACTCTCAAAGTTTTTTTCAATCTGCAAAAAAAATTAAATCCCTTTGAAAAAAGGATAAAGAAAAAAAATTTTAAAAAAAGTAAGCTTCTATCTGTATTAGAAGTCCTTATTGAATGACCCTTGTAGAAGTCCTTATACCAAAAAATTCACCTTATTGATTGAATGACCCTCGTAGTAAAGTAGACTTGGCTCACTAGCTGTGGTTGACAACCAGACTAAGTGAAGAAATTCAAACACTGAATTAAAAAATCAGGGATTTTCTTTTTGTTGTTGAGTATCTATCAACAAAAAGAGACAGAAAGCCCAGTAGCCTCTGTATCAAATACTGGATCACAACAAGCAGAGCATGAACAAGACATCCACATGGGAACACTACATACAGAGAATGAATGCAGCCCAAGACACTGGAAACACAAACAAGGATTAACAAATTTGAAATGATGTTGAGTTACACAAAGAAAAATCCTTGGTAGTGTATGACAATCCTGTGGTCTGGTCAATGTGGTATACTGCCAAGGTCTTTTCTCAGTAACTGTGCTTGCTTTTATAGAAATTTGTAGCAGTGACTTGCCTCTGCAACCCAAATGGGCCAGAGTTGGGTGTATGTTTTGTAAGAGAGTGTGGTGACAGTAAATTGGCGAGTGTTGGTCAGATGGAGAAATGGTCAGCACTTCGTGGTAAACAGAATTGGTGCTGCTTGTAGCCGTTTATATCTATCGTGCTGAGTGCTCATTGGCTGAGTGGTAGCCAGGTCGAGTATGTTCATTTTGAGGTGTGTTGTCATTGTTATTTGAGCTGTTGTTCACGTGAGAATAGTGTTTCGAAGATTAAGACAATACGTGTGAATTTGGTTTGCCTGTTTGAAATACTTTCCTTTGGTTGCTTCCCACCAACACAAATTTTTTATTTTTTATTTTTGCAACAAAATTTTAGTGATTAGTTAGTAAAGGAATCATTCACATGGCTAACTAATATGTTTCGGAAAGGGATATATATATATATATATATATATCTATCATTCGAGGTAGTTAAGTGGTTTAGGCAAAGGTAACTGGGTAGAACAATCTAATAGATAGACATAATGACTGTACTTGTCTTATGCAGTATCCTGAGACATAGGTACAGTCAATAATCATAGATCTCTAGTGGAAGACTTGTAGACCTCTGGACATCCTCGCCTTAGTCTATATTTATGACTGACACTAGCCAATCACATTCCAGTGATAGGGAACCAAGGTGTATACATATTCATTACCTATTCATTATATCACTAACAATGTTCAGCTATCTTATGGGGAAAGCTGGTAAACACTTTCTTTCTTCCTAACCAGCTGTTCCAGGGTTTGCACTGGCTCTGTTCTGACAACAGCAGCTATGTGCTGTTTTTCTGCAGATCATCCGAATCCTGATGAATAGAGTAAGAAGCAGAATCAAGCCAGAGATAGGACAAGAACAGTGCGGTTTCATCAAAGACACTGGAACAAGGAATGCTATATTTATGATTAGGATGCTCTCCGAAAGGGCGATACAAATGAAAAAGGATTTATACCTGTGCTTTATTAATTATGTGAAGGCGTTTGACAAAATACGCCACAAAGAATTGATGGAGACGCTCAGCAGCCTTGACTTATTTGGGAAAGACTTAAGAGTAATCAAGAATCTTTACTGGCAGCAATCTGCTTGTATACAGACAGGTAATGAATTCAGCAGATTTACAAAGATAGAAAGGAGTGTAAGACAAGGATGTGTCTTTTCACCGGATCCGTTCAACTTGTACAGTGAGAATATTTTGAGGATCCTAGAAGTTATGCCTGGATTTGTCATCAGAGGCCACAGTTTAAACAACCTAAGGCACACAGATGATACAATGCTGATAGCAGACACGGAAAGGAAAGTACAAGACCTCCTACAGAAGGTAGATGAAGAAAGTAATAAGAAAGGACTAGAAATAAACTGCAAGAAAACCAAATGCATGGTCATCAGTAAAAAAGGGCAGCCCAAAATATGCCAAATACAGGTCTGAGATACTAGAATCAAGCAGGTACAAAACTTTAAATACCTGGGAAGTGTTATAACAGAAGACGCAAAGTGCAACACGGATCCGAAGGCAAATTGGCATGGCGAAGGAAGCATTCCAGAAGTTGAGTAAAGTATTAAGAAACAGGACAATTTTGCTAGAAACAAGGAAGAGAGTACTGGATTACTATGTGTTGTCAGTTCTTCAATATGGCAGTGAATGCTGGACAATATCATCAAAGATGAAGGAAAAACTTGAAGCAACTGAAATGTGGTTCTACAGAAGGATACTACGAATATCATGGATCGAGCATGTGAGCAATGATGAGGTTTTGGAAAGGATGGAAATGAAAAGGAAATTAATACTGAGCATCAGGAAGAGACAGTTGAAGTTCCTGGGACATGCAATGAGGAAGGAAGGCTGGGAGAACCTGATACTAATAGGCCAGATAGAGGGAAAAAAGACAGGGGATAGCAATGGATAACATATTTGAAGGACCTCATCAGCTGGATGATGGAACGAGGGTTGCATAGTGTAACAGGAGAAGGTGTGCTAGCCACCAGGGACAGGGAGACGTGGGAAGCCTATGATCGCCTACGTCCTGAAAGGGACAGGGCACATAGAAGAAGAAATGTCATCTGTTTGGCCGATGGGGACAGGTATCATTATCAGGTAGTGATTGGTTGTTCCATTTGCATTTTGTTTCCACAAAATAGAGCAAAAAAGAGGCATGAAAAATCATATCATTGCAAAATTTACGGATATTAGAGAAAAGAAATTCCCTACATCATGAAGGGATATGACCTTTGCAAAAAATGTCAAACATCTTTTTTAAACAAAATTCCATGTTTTATTCTCTTCTTGAATTTTGTCATATTTTTTATAACTATTTTATTAGATGCTTGCGGTGGGGTACTGACCTGGACAGTTGTAAACATCTAGAGAAATTTGACTACATACTAAGTGCTGATTGGTAAGTTTAAATGTTTTTTTTTAATTGAGAAAAGTAATTACTAATAGATTTGTATATTAGCTTGAATATTAGCTTGGAATGAGAAATTGGAGAGTCGGGTTCAATTTCTAGTTAAATTTGTTGCATTTACTTACGTGCCAATACCGTTGGGAAAGGTATGATTCCATTTTCTTTCCCTCCAGCTATGGGTTGAATAGCAGGGCAGATTGGGTTCTATAACCTTGCTTGGTAACAACTCTACTGCAGGAAGAAAATGTAACCTACTGTGGGAAAATCTTCTGCTTAGTCAGTAATGGATTAAAAGAGACATGATTGTCCAAGCGTGTATTACGTATGGCAATTCAGTCAGTCAGATACATGCTTGGATGATCATGTCTTGAAATAAACATGACTGACTGGGCAGATTTTCTCGCAATAGGTTGACTTTATTTTCTGCGATACACTGGTTACCAACCATGGCTATAGAAATCAACCTTACCTGCTATTTAACCCATAGTTGGAGGAAGAAGGGAAGGATTAATAGCTTTCCCAAGAGTATTTGCACATAAGTGAATGCAACAAATTCAACTGGAAATCAAAATCGGCTCTGTAATTTTTGTTCAGAGTCGATATACTGCACAGTAACGCACATCCTGGTAATTCACTGAATCACTAATGCAAGGTGCTAGCTAAATTTTCAAGAATTTTCACCAGATAAAAAAAACTTTACCCAACTTTTTTTTACCCTAAATTTTCACAATACACTTTGAAGTAATTTACTAGCCTGCTGTTTGCACAGTAGCCAGAAATATAAGTATTTATTTCAAGTTTATCTCTTAGACAGCAGGCATCATCAATTGAGGGTTCATTGGAGGTCAATTAATATCATCAATTAATATTTTATACATTTTCCAATGATATGGCCATCATTCATTCAGGATTTAAATTGAAATGACTAATCTAGGATTTGTAGTGATAGAAAAATAAATAGAAATAAACAATTAATAACAAGGAAACCAAAATTCCACCATCTCTAAAATAGACGCTTATTTTAAATTGCTAGGTCATAATTCAACCAACCAATCAGAAACTTTCCTGACCAGGATATGTCCTGAGCATGACGTTAAACTACATTTGTATCCCGGGCATGACGTTAAACTGTATCCACATCCTGGACATGAGGTTAAATTACAATCGTGGGTTTTTGACAAAACAAGTTAATCCATATCCTGGATAAAACATTAAAGTAGGCGTAGTATAGGAAGCAAAATGGATGAAAAACTAATTATTTGTATGAGAAAACTTTACCTACATTTTGTCAGTTTATACGATAAGCCTACAACCTAAACGTTTATAGGATGGTACCTTCAAGAAAAAGAATATATTTTTCCATACCATCAATCTGTTGGGAAAAAATATAGACAGCTTTTAAACTACCAACAAAAATCAAAATCCACAAACTATCACGTTTATGCAAAATGCTATGCCTAAACTACTTGTTTATACAAAAAAATACCTATAAAATTGCAATATATATAAAGCACACATTTACAAAAACCAATCACCACTCACACCAAACTGTTTACTGTGGGTGGTGACCCATGATACCCGGGGATGAAGTCCTGATGTCTGAGTGATAAAATGGCCAGGAGTTTCCACAACATGCTACTTCAGTCCAAACTTGGAATAGACAGGTGGATGGAATAGCCTGATCCAATCCAATCCACTAGTCACATAGTGGCAAGGTCTACAGCTCTGGCCAAAAGTTCTGCAACACCATAAAAAATCCGAGTTATCGATAACAAAGCACAACTATTTTTACTTTAGCATTTTAAAATAATAATTTAAACTATTTCAAAGTAAAAAAAATATTGATGATGAATGTTAAATTCAATAATTTATGTGCCTTTGTCTATTTTTAAGAACAAATTTTATTTGTTTTGGCATAGACTCAATTAGTGATTTTAAACAGTTAGATCGAATAGAGTCCAACATCTTTGTAGGACAGCTTCAAGTTCAATTCTTGTTGTTGGAGCAGCTTCACGCACCTTTGGTTCCAGGATGGACCATAAATTTTCAATGGGATTAAGATTAGGTTAATTACCAGGTCAGTTTTACAGAACTCTGAAGTTATTTTTCTCAAACCACTTCATCACAGCTTTTGCTTTATGTGTATTATCATGTTGAAACATGGCATCTCGATCAGGGTGGTGTTCTATCAAAAATTGTGGTAGTCTATTTTTTATAGTGTCCATATACAATTCCTTGTTCATTGACGTACCTTTGGGTACAATCACTAATTCTTTGACGTCATGAAAGGAGAAGCACCCCCAAATATGAACCAGGTCCAGATGCTTGACTATGGATATCACATAATCAGGGTGGAATTTTTCACCGACTCATCTTCTGACACAAATTGATCCATTGTTAGCGAAGCAGCTAAAAGGTGATTCATCAGAGAAAATCACCTTTTTCCAGTCTTCTACAGTTCAACTTTTATGAATTTTTAATATTTTTTTTGTGTCAAAAGTGACTTTATGTAGGTCATTTTGACATCAATCCTTTCGTCAACAAACACCACCATACTGTGCGATCTGAAGCTTCCACCCCACCGTTGGACTGTTCCTTCAGTAACTGTTGACTACTGGCTTGTCGATCAGACAAACTAAGTCCCACCAGTTGTCAGTTACCTCACTCTGTAGACATTTTTGGATGACCACTTCGAACCCCAACTTCGATTTTTCCAGTTTTCTTCCACTTTTGGACTATTCTTGTGACCATTGATACATGAACCTGCTCCTGTTTGGCAATCTGACGACAGCTAGGACTGGCTTTGTGTAAAGCAACGATTGCAGATTGTTTGGATTCAGAACAATGACCTTTTCCCATTTGGATCACTATTAGATGTACAGAATGAATAATGTGGTTTTTAAAAAAAGAATTACTGACCTATCTCGTCTCTCCGCTTTGATTTTCACTTCACTCTCTCTGCCGAATATGCAGTTCAAAAGAAAATACAGTCCAACCCCTACGCTCTTCTTTTTTCTTCTCCCCAGGAAAAAATATTCCTTCTCATTTCATAGTTGAGAACTCGCCCATGCAAATCATTTAAAATTTGCATAAGCAAATTAAACACATCCTATTTATCGATTATTCATGGTTTCACTCACTTTTGGTATTCAAAAATATGTGAAACTATACTTTTATATAGTGTTGCAAAACTTTTGGCCAGAGCTGTAGTTGGGATGAAAGAGACTGGCAACGATATAGCTTCAAATCCTTACACCATACTGTATTTGGATAGATATGGTGAATGAGTGTAGATGCTTGCGGCCACTTTCAAACCAACTATACTGTCTGCGTAACCTCAGTGAGCGAGGATGAATGGGGATTAGTACCCCCCTCTATAGCATCTCTTAAGGAACTATATAAATGACTTTGATCAGCATCATTCAGTCCAGAGATGGGAATAGCAAGAGAGAGACACAAGTAAAATGTAATGGGAGAAACTTCAAGTTGACCCGGACATGAGGTCGTGTCACACATCGTCCTCTTTCTCCTTCTTTCTCGTGTGCTGATTCATTTTACTTCTCCATTCAAAGACATTCCTACCAAACAAACGCTCATACATACATACATAGATACATACTTACACGTAAACTCTTTTTAACAAATTACTACTATGAACATTTCTACAACTCTTGATACCCTTAACTTTCTCATTGAATTTTTAACTACTACCTATTCTTGTTATTCTATTCTTTTAAAAAATTTCTACTCAAACATACAAAATGTATACGTTATTCTTCCACACTATTTCACGCATTCCAAACTGCTACCAACCTTCTGATAATTCTGAATAAATCTATAAGCTGTAGGGAGCTCGGTTATGTATGACACAAGGTCAAATCAACAAACCCTAACAGAGAGAACATAGAAATTATGGACACACTTCATCCACTAAACATAAACCAGACCAAAAAAAAAAAATCTTATAACAGCACCCTAATACATAAGCATGATGTAAAAAATTATCAAGACCTAAAAGCAAACATAAATGAACTACTACTACTTTTTAACCAGCTCCCTATGGCTTCGAATCCATCCCCCTTGATGGAAACTAAACAAAGCAGACTGGAGGGATATAAAAACCAATTCTGTCAAAAATTAATGAACAAAGACAACAAAAAAAATCTATTGAATTGTAGAGGACGAAGTGTCTGTTACTAATTTATATTTACGAGTCAACTTGGCATAACTTGTATCATGGAATAACACAGGAAATAAGGAAACACGAAATGGCAAAAGTAACCAGATCAACAATATATTAACAAAGATATTAGAATATTAGAGTTAAAAGCATGCAAATCAAATAAAGAAAGAAAAATTCTTTCCCTTTGTCTGGAGAGAAACGTAAATGTTTGATAGAAGATTAAATTGAATCAAGTTCAGTTTGAGTAAAGTTAATGTACATACTGTTAATGTCTGTTTCCAATTGGAGTTTTTTAGCATTGTGTGTGCATGCTGGTGAGAAATAAAAATTTGCACCACTAATTGTTACCCGCAATTTGTGCGCATGTGCATGTGTGAGTTAGGTAATAAACATGTCTGCTCTCGCCTAACTGCCTGTAACACATGACGCTCCTGGCTTATATCAGCATGCCGTTAGAGCGGAAACGCTGAATGATCATGTGTGTGTGTGGATGTGAATGTATCAAACCCTACAGAATGTTTCTCTGAAACATTAATAGCAATTGTGAGAAAATATACACCAAAATGCAATAAATCAAATAAGAATCAAAGACTCCGATTCAACGAAGATTGCAAAAAGCAGCACTATGAAAATTTAATACCCATAATTAAAATCTGTTACTAAACAGAACAAAATCATGCAGAACCAACAAGGCTAAAAGAAAGTCATGGAGAAGTTAAATAAATAAAATAAACTCCAGTACCAAATCAAAAGAGTCTGGAATATGATAAAGAAAATTGCTGACAAAAATCAATCACCTCTAAATCACCTTTTTTCAAAATAACAGGAAAATAACAAGTGAAAAGGACATACCAAATTTACTTGCAGAAACTTTTAAACAAAATTCAACCAGCAAAAACTACAAATAACAATTCCAAAAACTTAAGCAGGATTCAGAAAAAATAAGATGAATATATATATTTTTTAATTCAGATACTTCAATCCAAGGGAAAAAAGCAGGAAGGTAAATTCCAAAAACCCGATCCTAATTAATATTAAAAAATTTATTTTAATATTAAAAAATGATACAGGAAGAGAGCTCCATGTAATAAAATATTACAGAGCAAATATAAATTAAAAAAGGATTAATTCAATGATGTTGAATGGCCATTTCGATATGAAGATCCCCACGGGGATAACACATTTATTCCCCCGTGGGGATCTTCATATCGAAATGGCCATTCAACAGTGTTGAGTCTTTGATTCTTATTTGATTTATTGCATTTTGGTGTATATTTTCTCACAATTGCTATTAATGTTTCAGAGAAACATTCTGTAGGGTTTGATACATTCACATCCACACACACACACATGATCATTCAGCGTTTCCGCTCTAACGGCATGCTGATATAAGAAGATCCGTGGGGATCTTCATATCGAAATGGCCATTCAACATCATTGAATTAATCCTTTTTTAATTTATATATATATATGTGTGTGTGTTTTAGGTAGTAATCCCACTTTTATACAAGTTTAATTAAAACAACTGATAAGGTACTGTGGTTAAATTTCATATTTTATTTTTTCTTGTCTTCTTTTCTGGATATAAATTCTGTAGAAACTCTCTTAAGGTTTTGTATGCCTGACTGCTTTCAGCTATATATTTAGCCATTATCAAAAATGATTTTAGTTTTTATTTTGAATTGGATGTATGGATTGTTTTATGTCTGTGTTTAGAGTTAAAAGGATGTGCGTTGTGTACAGTGGATATCGGCTCGGAATGAGAAGCCGGGGAGCCGAGTTCGAACTCCAGTTGAATCCATTGTATTCACATACGCGCAAATACCCTTGGGAAAGGTATTAATCCGTCTCTTCCTTCCAGTTATGGGTTAAATAGCAGGACGGATTGGGTTCTATAGCCTTGGTCGGCAACCAGTCTACCGCAGAAAGCAATGGCAACTTACTGCGGGATAATCTTCTGCCCAGTCAGTCATGTCTCTTTCGAGACATGATCACCCAAGCGTGTATCACGTATGGCACTTAACTGACTAGAGTTAAAGGAATGTTTTATTTCCCAAGCGATATACAGTACTGTGCAAAAGTATTAGGACAAGAACTATTTTATCTTTTATGAGGCATATTGACAGAAAATAAACAATTTAATTGAAAGTATTTTATTTGATTTACTCAACAAATGCTTTAACAAGAAAAAAAATACTTGTTACAAAATAAATTTAATATTTAGTATAATAGTCTTTTGCTTTGATCACAGCCTTCATTCTGTCAGGCATTGACATCAGAAGCTTCTTCAATGTATCAATGGTATCTCCTGCCAAGCAGCTTGTATTTGTCCCCAAAGTGTGTCTTGCAAAGTAACATTAGATTTATATTAGATTGTTTAATAGAAAATAGGAAAAATTAAATATAACTTCGTTTTAATACATTTCTTTCATACCTAGTTTTAAATAATCAATATTTATTAGCAATTTACTTGGCTTTTCATCCTGTATTTGAATTTCAGTGAGGTTTTTAGGAAAATTACCCGTGTGCAAAAGAGTTAGGACAGGGGTGATTTTAAACTTTATTTTGATGCTTCATAAAAGATAAAATAGTTCTTGTCCTAATACTTTTGCACAGTACATATACATCTGTCCAAAATTATTCTTTCTCATGCGTAAACATATCAAGCGCAATAAGACATCACCTTTACAATCATTGATGACAATCGGTGGATTGCAAATTTCCACCACGAGCAGGTTTCATCCCAACTTAAACTTGTACTTGGCTTCCTTTGATAGTTTGGTGTGAAATTGACTGACAAGCATATTCCAGTATAATACTACACTACTCATTTAGGATCTGTTGGTTTTTGGATTAGCACGAAGTCGCAAGTCATTGTGACTGAGGATTTGAGCATCCTGGCCTTGTTGTGACTGTTGTTCATGCTAGGTAACGCGCTCTTTTCCAGAAGATGTAACTAAATTCTGCTTAGCATAGTTGTCGTATAAACCCCAGGTGGGCTTTGTGGGTATTGAAAAAGCAAAAGTGTTGCCTGACTAGGGGTCTGTAATGGGGATTAGCTAGCTGCTCCGGTAGATGGGTATAGTTAAATAATTCTTACAAAGATTTGGCTTTTTATCCTGCATTTGAATTTCAGTGAGGTTTTTAGGAAAATCACCCCTGTCCTATGGTTAGTGTGCAAAAGAGTTAGGACAGGGGTGATTTTAAACTTTATTTTGATGCCTCATAAAAGATAAAGTAGTTCTTGTCTTAATACTTTTGCGCAGTACTGTATGCGCGGGCAATGTTTAGAGAATAAAACATTCCTCATGAATCTGTCATGAAGATTAGGTCATTTCCTGGTATTGTGCCTGCAAATAATGCTGTCATAACAAGACAGAGACAGTGCTATGTCTGCATGCAAATCTCTCAAAGAAAATGAAGGTAAAAATAGGAAAAATTTAGTGCAGTGGAATGCTTCAAGGAGTATCATGCTGTTAAAAGACATTCAATTTGAGAACATAACTTTTCTTTTTCTTTATTTTTATAATCTAAATGTGTTAAAATATGAGTTTCATAGTCTTTTCATATAATTTATCATCATCAATCCCATAACCGGGTAAGGTTGTAGGGTCACTGTGCAGCTGAGCAAGCAATCTGCTCCTTCTCTTTGTATCAGTTTCACGCCAGTATCTTAGTCTCTGTAAATGATCTTTCAGTTCACCCAGTGTTGTTGTCAGCCCATCTTTTCTCTCTGCCAATTTTTCTTCTTTTGCCTAAGGTCGTGTTTTGTAGAACGGCTATTGAAAGATTGTTGGTTCTTATAACATGTTTGATGCCCATACCATTTTAACTTTCTTTTCTTGACAGTGTATATGAGAACTTCCAATGGACCTGATGCAGCAATGCCTAGGATAGTTCTGTTGTATTCAGTGCTCGGATTTTTTGTTGTAATTGCTGTGGCTAATATCCAAAATTTACAGGCATACAGAAAAACCGAGAAGGCCAATGCACGCAACCGTCTGATCTTTGCTTTCAGACAGATGTTCGTGTCTTTCCAGATGTTTTTTTTTTTTTAGTTTTGCAACAGGTGTCATTGTTTTTGCAGCTCTTGAAATTATTTATAATCTGGAGCCCTATTTTCTGCTAATTGAGCCAATATATCTGAATTGGCTCACAGGATGTGCATCATGATGCAGTGGATATTGGCTCAGAACAAGAAATTGGGGAGCCGAGTTCGAATTCCAGTTGAATTCATTGCATTCACTTATATGCAAATACCCTTGGGAAAGGTATTAATCCATCTCTTTCCTCCAGTTATGGGTTAAATAACAACAGATTGGGTTCTATAGCCTTGGCTGGCAACCAGTCTACCACAGAAAATAATGGCAACCTATTGAGGGATAATCTTCTGCCCAGTCAGTCTCTTTTGAGACATGATCGCCCAAAGCATGTATCACAGATGGCACTTAACTGACTGACTGAATATAATAGTTAGAAACATAATTAAAACTCCTACAAAGTGGGGGATCGGTTTTCTATTGTTATGAAGTAATAAACTGATCCCCCACTAATTATACTTAATATAATAATGTAATATAATCTATCTCTTCTTCCTCCGGCTATCAATTAAATGGCTGGACTGATTGGGTTCTAAAGCCTTGGCTGGCAACCAGTCTACCACAGAAAGCAATGGCAACCGATTGCGGGATAATCTTTTGCCCAGTCAGTCATCTCTCTCTCTCTCGAGATGTGATTGCCCAAGCATGTATCATGTATGACACTAAACTGACATACTTGAGCACTGAGCACTGATGTCTATCTTGGTTGAAAACCTTTTCTCAGTTTTTATCAGCATTAATTTCTGTGCTATATCTGGGTGGAGGTATATAATTAAATCAAGAATAAGCATGAAACTTCTTCTATGTGCCCTGTTTTTTGAGGACATAGGCGATCATGGCTTTCCACGTCTACCTATCTCTGATGGCTCTTAGCACTCTTTCTCCTGTTACACCACCCAAACCCCGCTCTGCCATCCACTAGCTGAAAGCCATAAATCTAGAATATAAATGTATAGAAACTAGCATGGCCACAAAATGAGGGATCAGTTTATATATTGATTATAATATAAAATTGATCCCCCATTTTATATCCACATTGTAATTTCTTATAAACAGTTGGCATATATATTATTCTTCTCTGTGCCCTGTCCTTTCAGGATGTAGGCGATCATGGCCTTCCACGTCTCCCTATCCCTGGTGGTTCTTAGCACACTTTCTATAGAATATAAATTTATTTAGAAACTAGCATGGCAACAAAATGAGAGATCAGTTTATATACTGATTATAATATAGATTTGATCCCCCACTTTATATGCACATTATAATTTCTTATAAACAGTTGGCATATATATTCTTCTATGTGCCCTGTCCTTTCAGGGTGTAGGCGATTATGGCTTTCCACATCTCCCTATCCCTGGTGACACTTAGCATGCCATCTCCTGTTATACCACGCAACCCTCATTCCGTCATCCACCTGCTCAGGTCCTTCAAATATGTTATCCGTTGCTTTCCCCTGTCTCTTTTTCCCCTCTATCCGGCCTGTTAGTATCAGATTCTCCAAGCCATCCTTCCTCATTGCATGTCCCAGGAACTTCAGCTGTCTCTTTTTGATGCTCAGTATTAATTTCCTTTTCGTTTCCATCCTTTCCAGAACCTCATCATTGCTCACATGCTCGATCCATGATATTCGCAGCATCCTTCTGCAGAACCACATTACAGTTGCTTCAAGTTTTCTCTGCCTTCAAAAAAATGTTCTCTTGTTTTGTATCCCTGTGGCATGTGCGTTCATCCAACTTTCTTCCCACTACTTAAGGGTTAAAAGTTAAACCATCTAAACTTTTGGGAAGCATTTTGGATTCAAAGTGACAATAGTTTACTAATTATACTGAAGCCATTTTATACTGAAAATTCCCTGTTAAAAAGTTGGTTCTTTTTCTGTTCATGCATTTCATAATGATGATTTACTGTTTTTGTTTTTCAGTTTATTCTTTGAAGAAGGCCGAATGGACTTGATTGATACAATTGACTTCTTGTTAAAACCTGGTGTAAGTAGCACCCAAACTATGGGTTCATTTTTTTTTTTTTTTTTTTTCACATTAAACATGGCAGCTTTATCAGCATTTTTCCAACTTATGGTTGCTTGATTTTCTTTCTTTTTTTTTTTTTAAACTAATTGTTGTTGAGAAAATTTAATCCTTATCTTCTGCAACTAATAAATTACCATCACTTTCTGATTTTATACGAGAGTTTAGAACTCAAAACATTGTTTGTAAATTCTTTTAATTTCTTTATTTCCTGTCAGAAGTTGTTTGACAACTGATGTCGGCTTACGGCCATATCACGTTGAATACACCAGTTCTCGCTTGATCTCTGAAGTTAAGCAACGTTGAGCCTGATCAGTACTTAGATGGGTGACCGCTTGGGAATACCAGGTGCTGTAAGCGTTTAGTGACGAATGTGTGTGCTTACAGCCATACCACATTGAATACACCGGTTCTTGCTCGATCACTGAAGTTAAGCAACGTTGAGCCTGGTCAGTACTTAGATGGGTGACCACTTGGGAATACTAGGTGCTGTAAGCATATAGTGACGGATGTGTGTTGTGGTGCAGTGGATATCAGCTTGGAAAGAGAAGTGAGCCGAGTTCAAATTCCAGTTGAATACTCTGCATTCACTTAAGCACTGGTACCCTTGGGAAAGGTATTAATCCGTCCCTTTCCTCCAGTTATGGGTTAAATAACAAGGGTAGGACTTGGGGACCCTGTCCTTAAAAACAAATCCCAATGAATCTTGATACTCAAAAAAAAAATGTATTATTAGATACAAAAACTTATATAAAACAACAATAAATTGTTGAAAGAAAAAAAGTATTACCAGCAATAAATAAATAAAGTTTAGTTGGCAATAAATGACCCGCTGAGGTTGATTTGCCATAAAAACAAAACAACCAATCAACAACTGATGTCAAGAGAAACACTGCACTCAGAATACTAATATCTGTCTATATAATGAAGAGTATGATTTTTCATGTTTCTTTGTTTTCACTGTCTCTAACAATAGACTTGCAAATTGAGGAATTATCAACCTCATCTCATTACACAATAATGAGAAAATCCATTGTTACAAAGCATGCTTGTTACTACTAAAATAAAGTGTGATGTTACCATAACAAGATTTTTTAAAAAATTTTAAATGATAATCTCTCTTCTATAATTTTAAAACATAATGGAACTATATTCATTAATCAAGCAGCCTGATCTCCCCTACTTAATAATGAAATATTCAGCTATTATTGTCACAAAAGGTATTAGCCAATACCAAGAAGTGAACATCCAACTTTAACGGCCATCCCAAATGAGGTTTATCTTCAAAACTCATGTCACCAGAATAAAAACATTTGTACCACTTTGAGATCACCGCATATGCAATTGTTCCGTCACCTTCGGCAGCACAAATCTCTTCTGCAGCTTTTCTGGTTGAAAGACCTCGCTTCCAGCAGAAATGAATCAAAACTTGCAGCTCAATTTTATCAATTAGGAAGATCACTATAACAATATAAACGCAAAATTACATAAAAATTCAATTTTTTGCAAGTGTTTATGAACTTTTGGGACAACCTAATAGTTTAGAACAATGGTTCTCAATCGTTTTTTTTACCCATGGACAACTTTTAATCTTAATTTTTTGGGTGGACCTCCATAACCATTCAATTTATTTTTTACTAATAGATAAGTTTAAGAATTGTATTTTAGAAATAGTAAATGTAGTATATGCATTATGTTAAAGTAAAACTAATTTAATGAAAATAAACTTTTATTTAATTACTAACTTCAATGAAATGTTTATGTGCACTTATAAAATAAGTCATAATAAACCTTGTTAAATAGACCCTAGTAATATTACGGGGGTGCATATGAACCCCGTTTGGGAACCACTGCTTTAAATGATATATCTTAGTGAATAAATATGTTTGAGTAGATACCTTGTCCATTTTAAGAAATGGAAATTATGTCTACTGGCCTGTGCATTCAAGAGTCTTGATGAAGAAAATGTGTCTTCTGTCAAGGCTTATAAGGTAAATAAGCATCTCAACTGTCATGCTTTAACACACTCAGCCATGGAGAGCTTCATAACTGACCTAGGGTTCAATTACCCTTTTAAGGAATGCATATCTTCTGAGTCAGTTTTTCTCAAAAACCATATTTTTAGACTTTATTTTCATATTCAAAACAAATAAAGTAATTTTTAACATAGCAAACAAAGTATTTTAAACAAAGTAATACTTAATGATGAATTTCCATGGAACTTGCAAAGAGTCTATTCAGTCATTAAATTAAGAATTATGATTGATCCAGAAATTCAAATAGGAAATCCGTTTAATTTTCAGGCGTGTTGCTAGTTAATATTATTTAAAAATTACAATATTAAAATATAATATTATTGAAATATAAAATTATTATTTATTATTGAATTCCATTCAAACCATTATTGTTAAATATATCTCTGAGCAGTCAGATAACTTGAAGTATTCATGTTGAGATGAAAGAGAATCAATATAGTCTAGTACAATACCACTAGATTAATAAAATGGTTTCCAATTAATACATATTTTTTTACTTCATTTTGTTAAAATCAATTTACAAAATAGTGATAAATATTACTGATGTATGATATTGAAATCTTTTTAATTATTTTTGGAATACTCTACATATATTTTAATACTTAAGTGAATTGTTTTGTTTGTTTTTTTAATCAGGATAAATCACTCATAAAATTGGAATTATGCTTCTACTTTTAATTTGTATTCTTGCATACTTATGACAAAACAATTCACATATGGATTGGCACTTTTTCCTCCAGTAAGAGTGTAGTACCTATGCGCTATGTAAAAAGTATTACATATATGCACACACACACACACACACACACACAGGTGCTGAAAAGTTCTTTATCCAATCACAGAGCTCATTCAAAATCAAATTCAGATGTTTGGTTAGATGTTCAGATTTTAAGAAACAGTTCAGCACCTCCTCATGAGATAGACATTACACTATTCACACATATATATATATATAGTAAGTAGCTAACCTAGAGAGCCAACAAACCTACCCAGGTTTTACCAAATTGGATCTTCAGGGAAAGTTGGCTCAACTTTCCCTGAAGATCCAATTTGGTGAAACCTTGGTAGGTTCATTGGCCCTTTAGGTTAGCTACTTACTTTGTGTGTATTGAGCACTTTACGTGTTAGGTTACTCATCTGGGGTTTTTTTTCTTTTGACTTTTTTTTTTTTTTTTAAATCATCTCACCCCAAGCAAGGCATTCCACTGCCACTATTGTGCATGGGGCTACATAGGGGAAGGTAAAGAGAAGGAGTGGTTAGACATGAGGAATGTCAGGAGGAAGGTGACAGATGAGTAAAGATAGCGAGGATGAGGGTTGGGCAGATGGGAAGAGTGTTTGATAGAATGGGAGCAGGTTAGTGTGTTAGGAGGTGTCTATTGACCTTACATTTAAACTCCTGGAGATTGTAGCCGTCGGGGAAGCAATCGTTTGGAAGAGAATTCCACAGTCGGGAAGTGCGAGGAAAGAAACTGTTGGAGTAGAAGTTATGGCTGCATTTTATCGGTTTCACTGTAAAAGGGTGGGATCTAGTTGCTAATCTAGTATCTCATTAAAATTTGTATTTAGGGGGCACTAGTGATCTAAGTTCATCGGAGCAGAAGCCGTGAAAGTATTTATAGAAGAGACACAGGGAAGCCACGTCACGCCGGTGGGAGAGAGACTGCAGGCGGTCTGCCAAGTTGGTATCTATCACATTACAGACCCTCCTCTGAACCTTATCGAGAAACCCGAGGAGAACAGCAGGGGCACCCGACCAGATATGTCAGCAGTATTCAATGCACAGGCGGATGGTAGATAAATGTGCAGGATAGATTTAGACGGAAAAAACTTCCGGGCCCTACACAGAGAACCGACTTTCATAGCAGCAGATTTAGCAATGGATTCGATATAGTCATTCCATTTGAGGTCCGCTGAAAGTGTGAGACCAAGGAGGCGCAGTGTTTTACTCTCTGGGAGGCAAGCCTGGTCCATGCTAATGGGAGGTAGGTGAGATTGTCGATGATGGTTAATTGAGAGTAGCTTCGTTTTAGAAGCATTAAAATTTACTAGCCATTTCTTACCCCAGTCAATATGGATTGGAGGTCTTTTTCAATCTCGGCTGCGAGGTTAGCTTTGACACCTACACCAGATTTTTGTAGGAGGCGAGAGTAAACTGTGGTGTCACCGGCGTACAAACCTATTTGGGCTCTTATGGAATCAGGGAGATCATTAATGTATATCA
This sequence comes from Ascarosepion bandense, assembly GCA_037127315.1. Taxonomy (NCBI): domain Eukaryota; kingdom Metazoa; phylum Mollusca; class Cephalopoda; order Sepiida; family Sepiidae; genus Ascarosepion; species Ascarosepion bandense. Next base: position 1,230,161 of record JBBBDQ010001566.1, read on the forward strand.
GGAAGAGTGTAGGACCCAAGATGGAGCCTTGGGGGACACCTGCGTTTGTATGGTAGTTCTGAGAGGCATGTCCGTTTAATACCACCTTCATTGTGCGGTTAGAGAGGAATGACTGGATTAGTTGAAACAAATGTCCAGTTATACCATAGCTCCGCAGTTTACATAGAAGGCCAGCATGCCAAACTCTGTCGAACGCCTTAGATATATCCAATGCAACGGTTCGGGCTTTGCCATTCCTGTCGAGTGCCTGGTATATGTACTCGGTGATGGTCGTTAGCATATCAGCAGTAGATCTGGTGAAGCGGAAACCATATTGCTTGTCCGAGAGGAGCCTGTGTGCTGTGAGATGCTGAACCACCTCGGCGTTGATAATGGCTTCGAACACTTTGCCAAAGATCGGAAGAAGGCTGACAGGGCGGTAATTTGCAGGGTCAGAGGGTTCTCCAGTGTTTTTAAATATAAGGAACTACAGAGGAAGATTTCCAACAGGCAGGAAAGCAGGAAGCAGATAGGCAGAGGTTGTAGAGCTTAGAAAGGACAGAGGAGATTTCAGGGGCACATTTCTTTAAGACTATGGTTGGGATTGCGTCACCACCGCTCGCTTTGTGAGGGTCAAGTTTTAAGATTATCTTAGAAACAAGCGAAGGTGTAATGTGGACATCATTCAGTTGTGCCTCGGTTCTAGGTGAGAAGTCAGGTGTAAAAACTCCAGACGAGTCCAGACTTGAATTGTTCGAGAATCTGCAGGCAAAGCATTCAGCCTTATCTGCTGGGGAGGTGAGGACCTCAAATTTGTTGATTAGCGGGGGTATTGTGGACTTGCTCTTGTTAAGTACTCTTTTACAGAGTCGCCAGTAGTCTTTAGAGCCGAATTCTGGCAGCAAACAACATCTTAACTTCGTTAAGTATCCTTTTACACTTATTACGAGCTGAAGTGAAAAGGCACCTGTTTTGGTCCGACGCGTAGTTACGATAGAGTCGGAAGAAATGATTCCGGTGGGCAATGGCAGCCGAGCAAGCGGGTGAGAACCATGGAGACGAATGAGATTTAAGCTGGGATTTCCTGGCAGGGATGAAGGCATCGATGCCAGCCTTAACCCAGGAGGAGACCTCGGATGCACATTCTTCGATGGGAAGACTAAAGACGTTGTTCCAAGGGATGTCACAAAGGAGGAAGTCTCAGAACGAATCCCAGTCTGCTCTTTGATAGCAGTTGGATATTCTACTTGTCTGGGTTGCATGGGTTGGGCGGGAGTGGAGTGAAATATTGACGGACACTACAGTGTGGTCAGAGTTTCCGAGTGGGCAGTGTTGTCTGGTAGTGCAAGAGTCTGGGAATGGAAGTGAAGCAGAGGTCTAGAAGTGAGTCCCTTCCATTAGGGTTGTCAGAGAAACGCGTGGAAAAGTCCACTACTTGCGTAAGGGATTGGGTGATTGAAAAGTTCATGGTGTGGACACCAGCAGGGTCAGTGACAGCATTCTTCAGCCACTTGGTGTGGTGGGCGTTAAAGTCACCAAACACGAATACATGGGCAGAGGGATGGGAAGAAATGGCTTTGTCAATATTGTCAGAAATGATGTCAAGTAATGAACAGTCAGGGGAGGAAGGAGAGCGGTAGAGAAAGAAGAGATAGCTAATCGAGCTGAGAAGTGAGAGGCGGAAGCACATGAAAGAATGATCTGGGGATTCAAAAGATGACTCTCTAGCTAAAGGGAAGGTGTTCGCTGACATAGACACCAAGCCCATGCATATGAACATTGGAGTCCTTCCTGAAGAGGGGAAGGTAGCCAGGAACGTAGAACTCAGATGAGGGGATAGAAGGGTTAAGGATTAGTTTCACATAGGGCTAATATATCAGGTGAGTTATTATGGAGGAAAGAATCTACGCTGGGGAAGTTGGTGTGGATGCCGCGTATGTTAGTGAAAGAGATGCAGACAGGTTTGGGCATTTTCAAATGAGCTGTTATTATAGTTTTGTTATTATGTTTGCTTTTTTCCATAGTGATTCAGTTAAGGAGTGGTCTTAGAAAAGAATCAGTCGGTCAATCATTTGCAACTTGTGAAGGATGGAGACTGGTGCGGCCTACAACATAATGTGGCCTCGGGGTTGCCCACCGAACGTTCATGCAGGGACACCCGTCCATGCGCGATATAGGCACTACAAGAACCCCGGTATTATTCAACTGTTGATCAGAGCAGCCTCTCAAGACGCTACACAAGAGTTCAGGCTCCTAACTACCAGTCGGAAGCAGCAACCAGGAAACTGCCAACCCGGTACCCTCAGAATGTAAAGACGTTGCCACCATACTCCGTAACTGCAAAGAGCTTCCAGCTGAACTAACACTAAGACTACTACTTTGACTAATGTTCAAGTGCTTAGTTCGTTTCTTTTTTTGTTACCATTTTTTCCCCGCCACGTTTGTACTTGGTGAGTTTTTAGAGACATGTTCAACAACAAATTTACAGTTTATATATATATATATTAGTCATCCACATACAAGCCCGTTTTGCTGTATCACACCTCATCAGTGTGGCTTGACATCCACTTGCTTGCTTCTGGCCGGGATTGAAATTCAACTGATTTGGTGTCAGTTGGAATTGCTACTCCCTAAGCTATATATATATATATATATATATATATATAAAGAACAGTTTATGTTTAGACTCTTCACAGAAACCAGAAAAATAAAAGTAACAAAACAAAATTTTTTTTTAAATCTTAAACCAAACACATTTGTTGGTTTTCCTCTAAACCTGTATAAATTAAATGTATAAATGCCTGAATACACCCAATATACAAACAGCAAATGACTACACCTTTATGATACTCTTAAAAAACAATTCATTTTATTAAATGTAAGTATATTTAATTTAATAAGATACTTAAATTATTTTTTTAATATAAGGTTAACATTATATAATTAGACTTTGGGAGAAAATATGAAATGTTTCTTACAAATTTTGGGACAATGAGAAAATTCTTTTGCTGGAAGACAGGAACATAATGCACCATCTAAGTATATTAAAAATTAAAAATCATTAATTGATTTGTTGGTAGTAAACTAACTTTTGACAGTGTATTTTGGAAGAGTTTAAAATAGTTAATGCAAGAAAGACACTATAGGAATTAGCTCAGTACCAAAAAACAAATTGATGTTTAGGTCATGTTTGGAGTCTGTGTGAATGGGGTTTTTAATAGTCACAAAAACTAATGAAATATTTTGTTTTGCCTAAATTTGATAAAAATTAAAGCAATTATTTCTCTAACAGTCTGCTTTATGTTTGCTCAGTTAATATTTTCCTTGTATACAATGCATTGTACACAAAATCAAAAGTGTGTGGATTTTTCGTCAGTTCATTTTTTAGGTCTGCAACAATTAAAACGAATGAAAAATTAGTTGAATTAAGGGACTTAACTCTTGCTTTAACATTTTGTGTACAATGCATTTTTGAATAAATGTCTACACTTGGATGTCGATTTTGAAATTTGAAATGCATGCCTAGGTATAACATTTCGGCTTGCAGTAATTTTTGTTCATTTTTTTCTTCTTTTATGAAACAATTGAATGCAGAATATTTTTGTAACAATTTACTGAACATGGAATTTTGTTAGTTGATTTGTGTTTAGCTAATCAATATCTTTAATGATACATCATAAATGATTATTAAATAATAAAGAGTTTTCGTTCACCTGTAAACGTAGGGAAGGGAGGTTAGCATAACGTATCAAAATATTTTTCCTCAATGACACTGAAAATGAACAAGTGGCTGACATAATGGTTAGCAGTGAAGAAAATGGAAACGTCAAGTTCAAGAGTGTTGCGTTCACTCCACACTAGCGTTACTGGGAAATACATGGATGATACCCCACCTCTCACTTACACCAAGGGTCGAGTGAACTTTTTAACCTTGGTGGGAGCAATCACTATCTGAATACTAAACCATGGAGAATCCAATGGGAAACTACTACTTTTCATAACAGTTATATCCCCAGCGATTATAACAAAAAAAAAAGACGAGGGCTGTAGAGAGCTATGTCCAGAAAATTTAGCATTTTATATTGCCCTCGTCTGCATCTATTAGCCATTTTTTATTATTATAAATGAGAAATTAGAATAATGCAAATTTAGTACTTGTCTATATTTCTGAGATGAAGTAGTATTTACCGTATTTACATTATTCAGACTATTGTCCTCATCTTTGTTGCCATTTGTATGACGTTTCAGCCTTTGTATACTCCTGCCTTCTTCAGGTGCTAGGAATTTCAAACCGAACACTTTATTACAATCACTAGAATTCCATTCCTTAAGGACACATGACCCAGTGGAAATAGATGTTGGTTAGTTTCTGACTTGACTCTTAGAGTTGTGAGCTCAATACCAGGCTACTGCAGTGGTGAACAAGTAACTTGCAGGGTTAGAGGGAGATAACTCATGACTTCCAATTAAAGGTATTAATTTGTCTTTTCCCTCCAGTTATGGGTTAAATAATAGGACAGATTGGGTTCTATAGCCTTGGCTGGTAACCAGTCTACCGCAGAAAGAAATGGCAACCTACTGCGGGATAATCATCTGCCCAGTCAGTCATGCCTCTTTCAAGACATGATCACCTAAAGTGTGTATCTTGCATGGCACTTAACTGACTGATAGTCATAAGATATATATCTTTCATAATTCGAACTAAGTCACCCATTATTACCCACGGGCTTCATTTGGAAATTTGCCTAACGTCTGTTTGGCTGATTTGCATTTTGGCTTGATTAACATCTTAACTCATTGCATTCGTCTCAAGTATTTGTTTGCATGTGGAAAACAATCCTTCATTTTCTTCTCTTTTTAGGGTGAAGCTCTTGTTTTTGCTCCAACCAGAAAAAACAGTTTTAATGAATTTCTTCAATTAGCATCTTCAGTATTTTTTTGTTCTGTTGTTGAAAAGTATGATGATGTTGTTTGGAAGAGTCACCTCGAGGTAAGTTGGTCATGTTTGACGTTGCAATTTGCTGTGGTACAAACCAGATCCTTTTGAACCCTATTTGTTATAAACTCCTCTCCCTTTCACTATCAGTTGTTTTTAGAATCCGATACGTGGTCCTGATCCCTCATCTCCATTTTTATAATCTTTTTTGTAGAACAGACTCTTCGCCATCAAGTTTTGAATCAAAATTACAATATAGAATCCCTTACTGCCATGTTTTGATCCCATTAGTGGTAATGATGATCCCCTTGAATTCTATGTATGGCTTTGCTTTTTTTCAAAGTTTTGGGGGGGTGGGGCAGATTTGGTTTTCCTAATTTTTTTAAAAAATCCCCTCTTCACACACAAACTCAAATAATTTTCTGTTTACTTCTACCCTCCGACCAAAATCCTAGTTAATTTATAAACTGACAACAGTCTTAAAAATAACGAGAAAAAGCCCCTCATCTTTGGTAGGACTATTCAATTTGACTGCCACTAAAATGTCAGATGCACCTTGGTGTGGTGTAATGGTTAGCAAGCTTGTCTCACTAGAACCAGTTACAATTTAGTAGTTAGTTTGATCTTCACTGGGTGTCCCATACTTTTGACATTGTGCCACATCTAAACAGCACTTTGGAAATCACCTAACAGGACAAATATTACACACTGAAAACGAAAAACATTTAATCATCCCAAACACTAAATTAAAATTATATCCACTCCAAGATAGTCAAGAATTTGATCAGCCAAGAAAAAAATAAACAAAAAAAACAGAATCAGCAATGCATCAGAATATAGGATATTGACACCACTTGTTTCACACCTCAATGCAATCTCTAAACCAAGGGCCACTACTTCTTTAAGCAAACTTTTTTAATCCCCCTGTGGCTTGCATAAAAAGTTGTAATTGAAAGAAGTGAGTTCTTTCATTTTCTTATCTAAATCTAAACTTATAAATAAAATTTTATCTGTGTATGTGTATATATGTGTATGTGTGTTACCTATGGATTCCGAAACGGTTGAACCGATTTTCTTAAAAATTTACACAGTTGTACTATAAGCATCTGTGAGTGTTCTTAGCTAGGTTTTGTGTCGAGATACCCCAATAAATATCTAAAATCGATAATTGAAAAAATCAGGTTATAGAAGGAGTGGTCCAATTTTAATCAAATTTGATACACTCATAGACAAAGACTTAAGAAATGATATTCAGAAGTTTCAAGGTTGCAGTTCTTACAATAGGGCAGAAAATCGATATATATATATATATATATATATATATATATATATAAAAGGCAAGATGTGTGTGTTTATCTGCCTGTATGTCTGTACTTTTTTCAGCCCTTTTATTTTAGTTTTTGTTTAGGGTTTGGCTCTAAGTAGGTATAATTGTAGTTCTTAGTCTCAGCCATGATACCATTTACTCAAAGGATTTATTTAACCATCAAAATTCAGTTTACGATGAAAAAAACTTATTTGATATTGATACCAGGAAATCAAAATTTGACTTACATCTATTCATTTTTCTTTTAGTCTACATTTTCACTTTAACTGGAAACAACTACTGCTTTTTAGTCTATCGTGCCAACGTCCAATGAATCTGAGCTCCAGGACCATGTATTAGTTGTAAAGCTTTCATTATACCCGAGCAACGCCAGGCTATACTGCTAAGACAGTATGAAAATGTGGATGAGAGAGGTAGCAATATGACTGTAGCCTAATGAACCCTATAGCAAAACTTATCAACTGAAATCTGATGAATAGAGTGCCCAACAAAATAAGACCCTAAATAGGACAAGAACAGTGCAGTTTCATTAAAAACACTGGAACAAGAAATGCAATATTTATGCTCAGAATGGTATCACAGACAACAAGGCAGATGCAAAAGGATGTATATCTATGTTTTACAGATTATGCAAAAGCACATGATGAAGTACACTACCAGGTATAATTATTAGGCCACCAAAGTGTTTTAAAAAAATGATGTATTTCATACTATTTTTTAGTATTTATTGCCAAGTGAATAATTGTAAATGAAAATAGAATGATTCTTTTATTAATACTGCACAATAACGTGCATCAAATGAATTTATGAATATTTAATAATTACCAATATTGCAGTTTCATCAATGAAAGAATGAAGAAAATTTAGGGCAATTTGGACAAGTTCATCTTTGCTTCCTTGACTTGTAAAATTTTGCAAAATAATAATAAGAAAAGAACCATTCTATTTTCATTTAAAATAATTCACTTGGCAATAAATACTAAAAATAGTATGAAATACATAATTTCTTTTAAAAAATTGGGTGGCCTAATAATTATAGGCAGTAGTGTATGTCACAAAGAACTGTTTGAACTGTTAGGTAAGCTCGATTTATTTGGGAAGGCTTTTAGAACAATCCATAACTTATATTGGGAACAATCCATCTACATACAGATAGCATATGAATTCAGTAAATACACAAAAATAGAAATGGGTGTAAAACAAGAATGTATCTTCTCACCAATCATATACAACCATTACAGTCCTGATTGATTAATGTTCTACCATTTATTAACTGTTTTGTTGGAACTCGCTACTAACAGTCATAATATTATACCTGACCTAACTCTAACAGTACTCAAACACTCAAGGCACACTCTACCTGAACTCTCTTTGAGTTCATTATTTAAGGCATCTTGCCTAGTTCATTTGTGTTACTGGGGGTGTCTTTACAACATCCTCCACTTTTGAGATGTTTTATTTTTTTAATATTTTCTTAGTATTCAGCCCTTCCTCTTTCTGGTGAGTTCTCCACATACTGAACTTTGTATTGGGTCAATTATTAGTTTTTCTGTACATTTCTTTTTTCATGTACTCATACTTGTACATTCAACAAGTTCTTGGGGTGTTGGTACATAAGACATCATACAGAACTTGCATAGGTTCTTCCTGTCATTTGGGTCTTTCTTCGGTAACTCTTTTTTTTTAACTGATTTCAATGCCTTTTGTGTTCTCATTTTTTCCTTTCACCATATAAATCTTTTTTTTTTTCAATTTGTGACCCGATTCCCACATTTCTTTTCCATTTTTATATACTCTGAAAAACACGCTTTTGCCAGTTTTTAAAAAAATTGTGTTCTTTTTGTTATCCGTTCCAATGCTTTTGTGACCTAGTAACACCAATTTTTCTTGCAAAACATCATTTTTGTTGGTGACATGTCTGCTGGTGTATTGGGATTCAGCATTATCTAGGGTTTCCAAAAGGATGTGTACTCTCCGTTACCCTACTCAACATAATTATCAACAACATTGTAAAATGTCTAAACTCTGGTATAGACAGTTCACTAAACAATAGAGTGCCAACTACAACTATGCCTAAATAAAATAAGGAAGTGGACTATGGAAAATGGCCTCAAATTATCCAAAGAGAAAACTAAATGCCTACACTTCTGCCAAATCCACAAAATGCATAACGACCCTGTCTTAAAACTCAATGATACTGAAATCCCAGCCGTCAAACAACATAAATTTCTTGGCGTTATTTTTTACCATAAACTATCTTTTATCCCACATATCAAATACTTGAGAGCCAAATGCAATAAAACCATTCAACTTCTAAGAGTAGTAGCTCACACCGAATGGGGTGCAGATAAAAAAAACACTTGCTAAATTATACCAAACCTTGATCCGTTCCAAACTTGATTACGCATGTTTCACATATGGATCAGCCAGAAAAGCATACCTTAAAAAACTGGAGACCATCCATCATCAAGGTCTGAGACTTGTGTCAGGTGCTTTCACCACTTCCCCGGTGGAAAGCCTATATACTGGGGCAAATGAACCTCCGCTAAAACTAAGAAGACAAAAACTCGGAATGCAATACTACATAAAACTAGCCTCTAATCCATCAAATCCTGCCCACAAAATAGTTTTTCAACTACAACTTAAACCCCTCTTTAATCAAAAGGAAAAAATCATTAAACCATTCAGCCTCTGCATGGAGGAACTTATTACTGAAACACAAATAGACATAAATCACATACACAAGGTCATCATTCCAGAAACACCCCCATGGTTGCTGGAATAACCTACAATTCTGATGGACCTAAATATAAAGCAAAATACTCTAAAGCAAAAAACAAATCCAGCCACCTTTCAAGAAGAAACTATTATAGATAACTTCCCCGATTACGTCCGCATCTATACCGATGGATCTAAAAACGAAGACAGAGTAGTATGCGCTGCCATCCTCAATAACACGGAATTACTAGAACGAATTCCAAAGAAATCCTCGATTTATAGTGCTGAAATTCTAGCCATCAACTTAGCCCTTGACATTATCTCAACAAATCAACTCGAGAGGTTTATCATCTTCACAGATTCTAAATCTACTCTTACTTCTCTAAGAAACAAAAAATCAACCAACCCACTTATCATCAAACTTCTACATAGATTTAACCAGCTCTCCAAAAACAAAATCATTAAGCTCTGCTGGATACCAAGTCATATTGGCATCCATGGCAATGAGAGGGCTGATTCAGCAGCAAAAAAATCGTTACATCAAAATGTATCTGATGTCAAGATCCCCTACTCCGACTTCAAATCAACAATCCACAAATTTATCAGAACTAAATGGCAAGAAACATGGAATAATAGCCCAAACAATAAGCTCCAAAATATCCAACCTACTATCGGCGAATGGTATCCAGGCTACCGTAAGATAAGGAGAAAGTTACACTAACTAGACTAAGAATAGGACATACCCAGATTACCCATTCATACCTACTGAAAAACAAAGAACCCCTGATATGCACTGCATGCCAGGAACCCTTCACAGTGAAACACTTTTTGATAAGCTGCTATGACTTCAACTCCATTCGATCAAAATATCAAACAATTTAAAAGATCTATTTAACAACGTTGACCCAAGCAAAATATTCCAATTTCTAAAAGAAATTAAACTATATATGAAAATCTAAATCCCTTCCATACAAAAAAAATACAAAAAAACCCAAAACACTATTCACCAACTGCTCATTTAAAAAAAAATTTTTTTTTCCTTAAAAGAAAGGTCAAAAACAACCAACTTTGAAAGCTTGAAGACAAACAACTCTGAAAGCAAAAACACCTTTTGGCCTTAAATGACCCTTTGGAGGTTGATAGGCCGTTAAACACAATCAATTAATCAATCAATCAGCATTATCTGGTATACTCCCAATAAATTTTGTAGTGTTTCTTCATTTACTTTTTCATTACTTCCTTTTTTCAAAGCTCTCTTAAAAGTACCCACGAACTGTTCAGCATGTCCAGTTGACCTTGGATGATATGGTGGGGTAGTAATATGTTCAACTGAGAACATTTTATAAAATTCTTTAAATTCATAACCAGTGAATTTTGGACTATGATGCCCAGAATATCACATCTTTTAAATAGATCATGAAAAAAATTCACTGTAACCATGGAAGTTGTTTCTTGCAAATTTCAGGTCACTTAGTGAAGCTATCCACTACCACAAAATAATGCAATCCATTTATTGAACCTCCAAAATTTATATGGCGTATCTATCTTTAGCCAAGACTAATTTTGTGGTAGGTGATTTTGCTGCCAGAGCAAAACTTCTTGAGATTTCATCCTTGAAATTCCCAGATATCCACTATGAAGTTCATTTAATATCTGCTTTTATAGTATGATAGGTATTATTACTCTTTGTGCAAATATTAGTACTCCATCACATGACGTTCAAGTCTGGATTTTGTTCTCAGAAAACCATATAATTTTCTTACTTTCTGTAAGTCATTATTTGATTTTTTTTCAAAATAAACATGTCTTGTCTTGCTTTCAGCTTTGTTATCCAGGGTAACTGCTAGTTCTTGTACTGCATAATATATATTTAATTTCTATTTAATTTTCTAATGCTGCAATCACAGTGTCTTCAAACTGTTCAGTATTTTTTGTGTGAAATTTGTGAATATTTTTATATCCGCATTTTGGATCAAACAGCTCGTTTTGAATTTCACGCTTGTATTTGATTCCGGGCTTCCCATTGGCTGGTAAATAAAATTTGCGTAGACTCGCGAAATGGAAATTTGATATTTGATTAATTTTTATTTTTCAACCGGAACATCTGCGCGAACTCGGATGAGCACGACGAGTTTTATTCATTTGCTTTTTAGTCGGTCGGTATAGATCCAACGTCCGGTTCATCGCTTTTACTCGGTCGGTATAGCCCACTATAAGTCATAAAATGATTATAAAATCAAGAAAAGCAATTTGAGTTGAAAATAACATTTATATATATATATATATATAATAGTTTAGAACATGTACAAATTTTTATCCACTACAAAGTGTACATTTTGTTTCAACATTGAAATGACAATGTCTCATCAGGTGGTGTGGAAAAGACCCAGATTCCTTTCCACACCACCTGATGAAACGCTGTCATTTCAATATCAAAACAAAATGTACACTTTGTAGTGGATAAAAATTTGTACATGTTCTAAACTATAATTTATAATAAATATTCACAGCTCTATATTATATATCGAGCACTGATTTAAATTAATGTTTTGAACATTGTAAATTTCTCTTCGTTCCTTATTCACTCAGATATATATATATATATATATATATATATATATATATATAAACAATTACTGTGATTTTTTGTTGTCAGATGGTACAAACGGATCCTACACAAAATTAATAGACAAAACTTGTCTATATTATTCAATGAAACCTGCATTAATATATATATATATATATATATATACATGTGTTCCTCATTGTTTTCCAGCAGTAGTATATAACATTAATTCTTGTTCTTTTATTGTTCTCTTTTGTTAACAGATTTTTTTTCTCTAACACTAAGTAGCCCCTTGTGTCTCAGTCTTAGTGGCTTTGTCTGGGGGAGGGATGAAATGATTAAAGGCAAATGAAGAAACATTCTAATAAATTTTTGGAATTATTTTTTCTCTTTCCAGATGCTTTCCCAATCTTCTGGTGTCTATGAAAAGGATCTTCACTACCCGATACTGTTATTGTTGCAGAAGACAGAAGTGCCCACCGAATGAAGATCAAGAATCTACAAATCCATCTATCTATGCGGTTGATGACAATGTCAACAGAAAAAAGAAAACAAATAACTTTGTCCTGTCACCATCAACAATTGCACTTGACCAATGAAAAAAATCAAGATCGATTTTTTTTTTTTTTTTTTTTTTTTTTTTTTTTTTTTTTTTTTTTAAAAAAAGGAAGTCTTTTGATGGGTAAAAAAATATTTCAAAGAGTAAAAAGAAAACTTCTGTTTTGATTTTTAAATTGCAGGAAAAAAAACTCATTTTAATATAATGGCTTCTATGATGTTCTCGTATGAACTGTCAAATATGTTTGATAATAATGTTTGAGATCAGCCTTGTGGTTAAAATAGTTGTGTTTCCCGCTGCCACCAAAAGTCAGGGTTTCACTCATTTTAATGACATACAGACCCTCCTTACTAGGAGAATTGGTGCAACACTCTTTGTCCCTACTCCCTATTTTAACCCCTCCTGACACCAGTTATTTGGAACTGTGCTATACTCAGCCAAGTTTAATCAGCAACATATCCAATAACTGTTCATGATTTTAACTTTTTTAGTGTTTACTGAGCTCTGAGAAAAATAACAACAGCCTGCAACATCACAGACTTGCATAACTTGAAATTTATATATATATATATATATATAAAGCTTGTATCAGTAACTCTACAGCCTAATACATAAAAATTAACTTAATTTTGAACTGAAATTTTCACTGTATAATATTTAATCCATGTGATTATTATTTGCCACTGAATTAAGAGCAATTGATGAGGAATGAAATTGTTTTATTTTTTTTTTTTTCAAAAAAAGTATTGTGCTATAAAATGCTTTTTTCATTATTAAGATCTGATCTTACTGACATGCCTAGACACACACCCTATATATATATATATATATATATATATATATATACATATATATATATTTATAGTGGAGTAAAGACAAATAAAAGAAGGTCCTGGGTATGACGGTAAACTGCATCCAGCAGCAAGGCCTCTGATTGGGAGGTTGTGAGGAGCATGGAACCACCTCTTAATTGCTGTTATTCCCAGGTCCACCCTGACCCGGAGTGGTAGCACCCTGTTAGGGTCCCAGCTATGAGTAAATAGCTAACCCCCCAAACTGGGGTCAAAACATTATAAAAATATAAAAATACCTTTATAGAAATATAATATACATAAAAATAGATTGTTATAGAAAAATAAACACTTTTGAATGAAAAATATTACCAACAATACTTTTTTTTTGAAGAAAAAAGGTTATTACCATTACACATTTTTGAAAAAAAAAAATTGTCATCGTACATTTTTGAAGGAAAAAAATTACCAGCAATACATTTTTGAATACGAAACTAGAAGACATCTTCAGTTTTCTAAAATAAAATAAAAATAATTTTTTTTCGTCAAAATCTTACTAAATCAACTTTCTTACTATAACCAAACATTAAAAAAAATATATATATATATATATATATATATATAAAAATATGTATATATGGCAGTTAATATTTCAAACTGAATTAAGTTTATTGAGTAAGAAGGAGGTAATGTTGAAAAATGAATATTTGTTTTGTGAACTGCTTTTGATACCCTTTGGCTGTGGATTTATTGATGTAACTGTGTGTATATATATATATATATATATATATATATATATATATATATATACACACACACAAATGTGCATATATGTACTTGTAAAAGCAGCCGACAAAATTTGTTGATGCATCATTCCATATTTTGATCCTTTAATATCTTTGTTGTTCCGAAATCAGTCTATTCAATATCGGAAATATCTGTTATATTCAGTCAGTATTCATGAGACAAAAGTTGGTTTCGTCAAAAACTAAATCAATTTTATTATTGTCATCAAGTAATTAGCCTTTTTATATAATTTTGTTATCTGGTTTTGTTACATACGGCAGGCCAAATGCCTTCTGATGTTTGTTTTGGTCATAATTCTTATCGATATTGTTTTGCTTATACCTGTACATATTGCTTTTTTATAGAATGCTTTGAGGAGCATTTATTTCCATAACAACGTCTGTTTTTCCATCCAGTCCATTCATATATATATACATATATTTGTCTCAAGAGCATGAAACTTAAGTAGCTACTTGAGCTATCCTTCATTGAGTTTTGATATTGTGAAGCGTTTGTTGCTTCATCTAAAAACCCTAGGCATTGGGCACTTTAATTTACTGTCTAGGTAGGTATTTGCATTTTGGCCTTTTTATTTTTTTTTTACTTGTCTAAACTATTAGGTCTTTGTCAAATTGTCTATTGGTCACACCAACATTGTTGTTTTTTTTAGTATGTGTGTGTGTATATATATAAGTGATGAGGGTGGACGTTGTGCAAGTGTTTGTTTGATATATAGATAGATAGATAGAAGAATAAGAATAGATAGAAGAATGAGAATAGATAGATAGATAGAAGAATGAGAACAGACAGATAGATAGACAGAAGAATGAGAACAGATGAACAGATAGATAGACAGAAGAATATGAACAGATAGATAGACAGAAGAATGAGAACAGATAGATAGATAGACAGAAGAATGAATAGATAGATAGATAGACAGAAGAATGAGAAACAGATAGATAGATAGATAGACAGAAGAAGGAGAACAGATAGATAGATAGACAGACAGAAGAATGAGAACAGATAGATAGATAGACAGAAGAATGAGAACAGATAGATAGATAGATAGACAGAAGAATGAGAACAGATAGATAGATAGATAGACAGAAGAATGAGAATGATAGATAGATAGATAGATAGACAGAAGAATGAGAACAGATAGATAGATAGACAGAAGAATGAATGATAGATAGATAGATAGACAGAAGAATGAGAACAGATAGATAGATAGATAGATAGAATGAATGATAGATAGATAGATAGACAGAAGAATGAGAACAGATAGATAGATAGACAGAAGAATGAGAACAGATAGATAGATAGATAGATAGATAGATAGATAGAAGAATGAGAACAGATAGATAGATAGATAGATAGATAGAAGAATGAGAACAGATAGATAGATAGATAGAAGAATGAATGGATAGATAGATAGATAGATAGATAGATAGAAGAATGAATGATAGATAGATAGATAGATAGATAGATAGATAGATAGGTAGATAGAAATAAATGAAACAGATAGATAGATAGATAGATAGAAGAATGAGAACAGATAGATAGATAGATAGATAGAAGAATGGAGAAACAGATAGATAGATAGATAGATAGACAGAAGAATGAGAACAGATAGATAGATAGATAGATAGATAGATGAATGAGAACAGATAGATAGATAGATAGAAGAATGAGAAATGATAGATGGATAGATAGATAGATAGGAAGGATCGAGAAATAGATAGATAGATAGATAGATAGAAGAAACGAACAGATAGATAGATAGACAGACAGACAGAAGAATGATAGATGGAGGGATAGATAGATAGATGGACAGACAGATAGATAGATAGATAGATAGATGAATGAATGGATGAATGATAGATAGATAGACAGACAGACAGAAGCAATGAGAACAGACAGATAGATAGATAGATAGATAGAAGAATACATAAATGATAGATAGATAGATAGATAGACAGAAGACAGAACAGATAGATAGATAGATAGATAGATGAATGAATGAGAACAGATAGATAGATAGATAGATAGATAGAAGAAATCGAGAAACAGATAGATAGATAGAGAGAAGAATGAGAACAGATAGATAGATAGATAGATAGATAGAAAGAATGAGAAAATAAGATAGATAGATAGATAGATAGACAGAAGAATGAATGAACAGATAGATAGATAGATAGATAGACAGAAGAACAGTGAACAGACAGATAGAAGACAGAACAGATAGACAGAAGAATACATAGATAGATAGAAGAATGAACAGATAGACAGAAGAATGATAGATAGATAGATAGATAGAAGAACAGACAGACAGACAGATAGATAGAAGAATGAGAACAGATAGATAGAAGAATGAGAACAGACAGATAGATAGAAGAATGAGAACAGATAGATAGTTGAATGAGAACAGACAGACAGATAGATAGAAGAATGAGAACAGATAGATAGATAGAAGAATGAGAACAGATAGATAGACAGAAGAATGAGAACAGATAGATAGATAGACAGACAGAAGAATGAGAACAGATAGATAGATAGATAGATAGATAGATAGACAGAAGAATGAGAACAGATAGATAGATAGATAGATAGACAGAAGAATGAGAACAGATAGATAGATAGATAGACAGAAGAATGAGAACAGATGAACAGATAGAAGAATGAGAACAGATAGATAGATAGACAGAAGAATGAGGATAGATAGATAGAAGAATGAGAATAGATAGACAGATAGATAGACAGAAGAATTAGAACAGATAGATAGATAGACAGAAGAATGAGAACAGATGAACAGATAGATAGAAGAATGAGGATAGATAGATAGATAGATAGATAGATAGAAGAATGAGGATAGATAGATAGATAGAAGAATGTGGATAGATAGATAGATAGATAGAAGAATGAGGATAGATAGATAGATAGATAGATAGAAGAATGAGGATAGATAGAAGAATGAGGATAGATAGACAGACAGAAGAATGAGGATAGATAGATAGATAGATAGAAGAATGAGAACAGATAGATAGATAGATAGAAGAATGAGGATAGATAGATTTGTCTTAGCGCCTGCATTTTGCGGTCTAGCTCAACGGGAGTTGCGCTCAGATGTAAATCAAAATTTTAGAATGCTAACGATACCTTGAAATTTTTTAGAAAGTCAAAATTAGGGGTAGAAAAATATATATTATCACCCCACAAAGTCAGGGATCAGTTTATGTATTGATTATAATATAGAATCAATCACCCCACTTTATATTATCTATATCTGTTGCCCCTCCCCTTCCCACCCTAATCCAATAGAGACATTCTAAATTGTTATCTATATCTATAAAGGTGACAAGAGTGGACATTGTGTAAGTATTTGCTATGTAAATACATCATAGGTTTTTTATTCTTATTATTCCGTAAACTGCCCGAGTGAAACCAGGCTAAACTGCTAGTATATAAATAAAATATGTGTGCACACAGATGCATGTTATTACTAATGATGCCATGTTATTACTAATGATGCCATGTTATTACTAATGGTGCATGTTATTACTAATGATGCATGTTATTACTAATGGTGCCAACCAGTGAAAATCTGTCAATTTTAGTACACATTTTGCTTGTTGTATATTTATACAAACATGAATATACACAGACAACCACAAATGAATGCATTGTCAGTCATGCTTTCAGGCAATGCCATTTTGTTTTGAATCTACGGATGAAATTTGGATTTCAGTAAGAGATTTAAGTTGTTAAACAAAATAATAGTAAAGATTAACATATAAATCAAAATGTACATCTGCATTCACAAATATATATATATATCTAAACTTATTTATAAATGGAACTTTGTCTGTGTGTGTGTCCGTTACCTATAGACTCTGAAACAGCTGAACCGATTTTCTTGAAAATTTACACAGTTGAACTATAAGCATCTGCGAGTGTTCTTAGCTAAGTTTTGTGTTGATAAATATCGAAAATCGATAAGCGAAAAAATCAGGTTATAGAAGGAGTGGTCCAATTTTAATCAAATTTGATACACTCATAGAGAAAGACATAAGAAACGATATTGAGAAGTTTCAAGGTTGCAGTTCTTACAGTAGTGCAGAAAATCGATAATATATATACATAAAAAGCAAGATGTTTGTGTGTGTGTCTGTTTATCTGTATTTTTTCAGCCCTTTTATTTTAGTTTTTGCTTCGGGTTTAGCTCTAAGTAGGTATAATTGTAGTTCTTAGTCTCAGCCATGATACCATTTACTCAGAGGACTTATTTAGTCTTCAAAATTCAGTTTACGATGAAAAAAACTTATTTGATATCGATACCAGGAAATCAAAATTTGACTTACATCCATTCATTTTTCTTTTAGTCTACAGTTTTGCTTTAACTGGAAATAACTATTACTTTTTAGTCTTTCGTGCCAACATCCAAAGAGTCTGAGTTTCAGGACCTTGGATTAGTTTTAAAGCTTTCATTACACCCGAGTAATGCCAGGCTATACTGCTAATATATATATATATATACACACACACGAGTGAATAGGGAACAAAGAAAAAAATTTTCTTACAACGTCCAAAACATTAATTTAAAACAGTGCTCGATATATAATATATAGAGCTGTTGTACAAATAAGCGGTAAGTCCAATCCCACCCCTTGCACCTCCCTACTCTGCTCCTCTAAGAAACCCAAAGGATAAAGTATATTTACAAGATCATAAAACTTACAATGCTATCTGCTAATGTTAAATCTGTCTACAGGAATCCAAGACACTCCTACCCACACCACTTTCTTCAAAATTCAACTTGTTCCCTTATCACTAACCCCCACCAACATCCCACACACAACTCACCAAATATAAAAGAGGCTTTCCATTCCTGTCCACACCACCTGATGTGACATTGTAGTTTCAATGTCAAAACAAATGTACGATTTGTAGGGGATATATAAAAAAAAATTTGTACATGTTCTAAAATATAATTTAGAATAAATACACACACACACACACACACACACACACACATATAATATATATATATATATATAACAAACATTGTATTTGGCCAAAAAAACAGTCAACCAGGTTATTTTTTAAAAATAATGTTTTTCAGACAAGCCTTGTTGTAATTATAATGCTTGTCATCAAGAGATGGAATATTCATTGCAATAAATATGATTAAATGTTCACTTATCTTGTCTCTGTTTCACAGAATTAAATCCCCTTGACAAGACTAAATTGGAAAATATTATTCATCAATAGCCTATTATTAAAATTATACATTTAAATCTCTGAAATGGTTATAATTCCACAAAACTCAGAGTAGATACAAGATAAGCAAACATGTAATTTTATTTATTTATTACATATAGGGGCATGTATATATTACTCATATGAAAATTCTATACAATATCTGTAATGTGGCACATATATACAACTTCTTCACAAATAATATACAAATTACATTTTCACTTTACATGCATGTTATAAATAGACAGCATATTAATTTTATATAAACCATATATGTAATAATACGATTAATGTCTAAAATCACATTGATATTCTGTTACGAGGATGCATGCATCCTCGTAACAATTCACAAAAGCTGATAGTTAGTCAATATTTAATTAACAAAGTCAGGATTGATTTCATTTAGTTTACAAAACATCTTCTCAGTATCCACTGATCAAAATACCCCATGCTTTTTTTTTTTTTTGTTAATGAAGTTCTGATAACCAACAAATGCATTACACACTTTATTTTTAAATTGCCTGACGAACAAGTCATTAGCATTTATCAATACATTAAAAAGATAACAGGATGCATGTTGATCATTTGTATCAATGTGGAAAATTGCATAAAAGATTCAATTTTTCTCAGATTTGATAACAGTGGAAGGCTTTTAAGATTACTTTCGGTGTGCCATTTGTCTGAAACTAAAATTCACAATCCTTATGCATTAATATTCCCCTACAAACACATAAAAAAAGAATTTGAGTTTTACATTGCTAAACGTTTTCATACATGTCAATAGCTTTAAAGAAAAAAAATAACATATACTCTTATAAAGCCAATATTTCATAGACATACACATACAAATGTATATGCATATGTTTATACATATATATATTTTAGGAAATGGATTAAATCCAACATATTTCTAATTTATTGGTTTAAATATTATTTTTTAATGGATACTCCTATTTGAGCAGATGCTCTGTGTTTATCTGTTTCTATCTACCATTTTTGAAAAATCTTCTTAGAAAAATCTGTGTCCTCTGGTAAAATATATTTTCCTAACAAGATTTCTCAAATATTCAGGCCAGTACATGTAAATAAATAAATGTAATGTTTAATAAAAACAGAGCATCTCCTCAAATATGAGTATCCATTAAAAATAAAGCATAAACAAATGAAATTTAAAAAAATAAATAAATATATATAACGTAGAATATTTGGTAATTTTGTCAGGTAAATTTCAATAGAAAAAGTGTTGACTTCAAAATTCACTCTTTTATATTTATATACGCTATATCTCTGATATTGAGCACTTTGTCCTATAATTATAGCACACCTTAAAACATATATATATATATATATATGATGCATGGTTAGGTCTTGAAGGCTATCACAATGTGTTTAGTAAAATAAAGGAAGGTAAAGAAGTTGTTGGGATTTACCTATTTAATATCCAAGTGAATAAAGAAAGTATTAACAACATTTAAAACATTAATTCAAAACAGTGCTTAATATAGAAATGAATATTTATTATAAATTATAATTTAAAACATGTACAAATTATGATTTACTACAAAAGTGTACCTTTTTGTAGTAAATTATAATTTGTACATGTTCTAAACTATAACTTATAAAAATATATATATATGTGTGTGTGTGTGTGTATATATATATATATACATACACATACACAGGAAGCCACTGATGAAATTTTAATGTAACCCATTCAATTATACAGACAGTTCATTTGGAAAAACTGAAATCCAACCATCTGTAATTTGTTTTAAATTAAAAAATAAGTTACAACTCAATGATATTCTGACACATCAATAACTAAATGGGTTATATAACATCCAAAGTATAACATTTTTGCACTGCTAATATTCTGGGTAAAACTAACTTTTTGCTTTATGCACCAAAACAATAGATTCAGTCTTCTCTTGACTTGTAAAAAAGAAAAAATGCTCATACAGCACCATATAGTAACCCTCTATTTTGAGGGATTCTTGGGCCTTGTATTGGGTGTGCATTATAAAAATATATATATATATATATATATATATGTGTGTGTGTGTGTGTGTGTGTGTGTGTGTGTGTGCTAAAAGGTTGATTTTTTAAAATATTTTGAGATTTTATTCCATGTAGAACAGTCTACATGGGTAACCTCACCAGGAACCCCTAATAATGTGTCTCAGATAATTAAAATGCTCTTTGGTGCTAAAGATAACGATACCTTCCCTTTGACATAAAACATTAATAAAATTGTTTCCTTTTGCACTTTGAAACAAATAGAAAATAAAATTCTTCTTTAAAACAGATTTTGAACATTGGAAACAAAGAATATTTGATTATATTCTGATAGCAAAATGAGATGCCAACATATATTCATTCTTTCCTTGCCATCACCCATTTTTCATCATTTAAAGAAAGATGTGGCCAAAGTCATTTTATGGAAAAAAATAAAATTTTGTCCCCACAGGCAAATATTTTTTTTTTTTTAATCATATCACCCCAAGCAAGGCAATAACGCCACTGGGGGCTACGTAAGAGTAAAAAGATTGTTAAAGAGAAAGCCGGAAACCGCATCCTAAACAGGAATCAAGGAATGAGCCTCTTCACCTGTTCAATAGACGTGGGTGGAGTGTGAACCGGGCGATAGTTTAGTCTATCTACTCCAATGTTTTTTGTCTATATTTCTGAGATCTATTGCAGTAAAAATGGAAATATATTAAAAAAAAACAAAACAAACAATTTAATGAGAAATGAAGAGCAAGAAAGAAAAGAAAAAATCTTGGATTACTGTGAAGAGATAAATTGAAATTGAAATAAAAAAATACAAAAAAAGAAGCTAAGCAGTTATCATTCCTTGCACTTCAGAGCTCTATTCAGTCAGTTAAGTGCCATACGTGATACACGCTTGAGCGATCATGTCTCGAAAGAGACATGACTGACTGGGCAGAAGATTATCCCGCAGTAGGTTGCCATTGCTTTCTACAGTAGACTGGTTGCCCACCAAGGCTATAGAACCCAATCTGTCCTGTTATTTAACCCATAACTGGAAGGAATAGACGGATTAATACCTTTCCCAAGGGTATTTGCGCGTAAGTGAATGCAATGAATTCGGCTGGAATTCGAACTCGGCTCCCCGATTTCTCGCGCCGAGCCGATATCCAATGCACCACAACAAGGAATTAAAAAAAGGGTGTGGAGAATATATTTCATCATAGGCAGCAACATTAATTCAGACCCAAAAGCTACTCCATCTGCTCATGGCTCTTAATGGTATTTGCCTTTGATGAGTATGCACACATATATTTGTGTATATATATATATATATAGATAGATAGATAGATAGATAGATATGTTTTTTTTTAAGTATTCCACACAGGTAAAAATATAGGAAAAGGAAGTTGAAAATGCAACTGGCATCTTTAAGAATATTTATTCAGTGTAACTTTACTTGTTGCAGTTATATGATTTTCAAACATTTAATTGAGATAGCGAGATGTGTGGCTTTGCCATGATATGTCTCACATCTAACTAGAGTTGAAGAATTCTTTTCATTCTATACAAAAAAGTGGTGGCGAGGATTGCTGTTTAAAATGCATTTTCATTGGCTGATTATGATCACATGATAGGGCATAGTAATTTTAATCCTGAACACAAACACACATTATGTTTGAAACAAAAAGAAAAAAAAAATTACAGTAAGTTTTACCAACACAGTTTTGTGGCTATTTTTTGTTCCTACAACTTACACACCTGAAGGTGATCTTGGAAGAAGATTAAAAGTACTTGGAAACATTTAGAAATGGAAAAGAAAATCAACTGTAAAAGTTACAGCATATTTCTTACATTTTTCAATTATAATATACAAAAAATTATCCATGAGTATGAACAGATTTTATTAAAAATAAGCAGACATGTTTGCAATTTATTTAATCTGACATGCCTAAAAGAGAACTTGCTGCCTAAACACACACATATATATATATTTATGTATGAGAAAAAGAAGTTGAAAATGCAACTGGAGTCTTTAAGAATATTTATTCAGAGTAACTTTACTGGCTTCACAGTTCCTATGATTTTGCAAAAGTTAATTTGAGATGGAGGTATGTGTAGCTATGCCATGATATGTTTATGGGTGTGAGTCTCTCTCTCTCTCTCTCTATATATATATATATATATATATATATATATATATATACACACACACATAAGAGGTAAATAATCTTCAGGTCCAAAAGTCATTCATTCTGCTTATATTGAGGAAATGGCTGTAGAGGTTTGTAAGCGGGAGAGGCTTTTAGACTTGAAAGTTGATAGCTTTTTACCTCTTTCTGATAATTATTTTTTCTTTGCTCTTGTTTTTCAGTTTCCTACTTTTTATATTTTTTATAAGTCCATCCTTACTGCAATAATTAATTTTTGTTTTGTCTGTTTAAAAAAAATAATAAATAACGTAAAATAGCTTCTTGTAGCACTGAGGTGTTTCCATACATAAAAAAAAACTACTTTCTTATTTTTAAATTCTGAATCTGTCCAATCTTGCCATATGCTTGCCTCATATTATGTATCTTTTGAAAGGAGAAAAGCAGATATACATATTATCTTGTACATTTGCCTAATAGTCTGAAATCTCCAATAACTTAATCTATTCCTACCACCAGAAAAAAATACTAAACAACCTCCAAAATTAAAATAGAAATCTGAGACAATTTAACAGTTTTTTTTTTTTTGTTGTTGTTGTTTAAAAAAAAAAAAAAAATTACATATTTGTATCATTTGTATTTGTTGCATTTTGAATTGCAAAAACTCATGGCTTTATATTAAAAATGAGTTTGGTTGAGGGTTTAAGAAAATTTTCATGACACAAATATCACAGACATACTATATTTATCCATGTGCCATGTAAGAAATTTGTCTAAGAGAATCAGAAACTAAAATTTTTTAAAGAGTAGAGACTGTAGAAAGAAACTCATGGAGAGCGTGGCAGCAGAGAGTCCTCAGAAGAGAAGCCCCCGTCAAGCAAGTGTTTCGGCCCTTATCTCCTGACACTCTAGGGGGGTTGGGCCACACCCGGTTCATGACTCCGGATGTCCCTCTGCTGGCTTTTTTTTTGTTTTTTTTTTTTGGGACGAGCCACGGATGGGATCTGTGACCTGGATATGCTAATTTTCACTCAAAGACTCCCGCACTAACCACTTAGCCAAAGGTACACCTGATATTTGTAGGAAAGTTAAGCCTTATGGAGTTTACTTTTATTCCTCCTTGACCAGATCCAGCTTGAACATCTCTCTGCCGCTTCTGCCATTGCTTTCAGGGCTCTGGTTTTTTCCCTCCCTGCAACTGAGAGCTGTTTCATGAGGCTGTATGCAGACACTCCTACAAACCCCCTAGCTCCAATTTCTGCAGTGAGGACTTTGACCTGGTAGTCTTCTCTCCTCAGGCTGTTTGCCAGATCAGCATACTTTCCAGTCTTATAGATTTGAGCTGCCTCCATTCTGTTCTCATATGGCACTGTGAGTTCTATCATAATCAGCTGCTTGGTTGACTGAGAGTGGACTACTATGTCTGGTCTCATGCCACTCTTGCTGATGATCTCTGGGTGACTCTTCCATTCTGGGAGGTCTGCAGTGCACTCCCAGTCATCTGCCCCGTCCAGCATACTCTGCCTGCATGTTCCAAGTGGTACTGTTGTTCTTGGCCATGATTTGCTGCCTCCTGCCGTGAAGAATGTTGCGGATGCTTTTGGAATCCTGATTTTCCCTTTTGTGGTGTTGGTACTAGCCCAGACTACTTGTACAATCTCTTATACTTGGCTGTAATATTTTGACATTTTTTTTTAATTTTGTAGATAAGGTAACTTCACCATAGATTAAACAGGCAGTAGTAAAACAAAAAAATAATCTTTACTCTTAAGTAGTTAAAGATATCAAAGTTAAAATTTATAATGACTTTTAAAAGTGGTTGAATAACAAAACAATACATAAATTGAAAACTGATTCCTGCTATAATTGTAGAAAGACTTACCATTATTCAAAGAGAATGGATCAAAAGATGATAGGGGAAAAAAGTCGTAGAAAAAAATAAGTAATACTTTTACAAAAATAAAATCATTTAATTTATGACAATGGAATAAGTAATGTTTTATTACTCTGAATGTTGATAATCTTAAAATAATATTTTGATAAACTAACCAGTTATGACGTGTCTTCCTCTTCAAACAAATTACACCTTATGACATTTCTTCATAACTTTTTTCTTCAACCCAACTGAAATGTTGTAATGGTAAAAAAAACAGTAATTATTGAAAATGGAATATCTCACATCTTCTAAGTTAGGAGGGACACCATATTACAAGATTTCATTGTATTTGAATGAATAGCAGAAATATATAATTACTAGTTATTTATGTAGGCCATGATATTAGGGACAGTATTTATTAAGCAAATATGTCAAAACTTTTATTCATTATAATGATTATTATGTTTTTAGTATTTGATGTAGCACTACATATCAAAAGTAAAAAGCCGACAAAATTCTATAGGGCATTTTTTGTATCACTGGATATAATGAACACATTATGAGTATTTAAAAAATGTTGATTTTAAATAGCTACCCATTCACATATATAATATATGTCAGTCAGTTAAATGACATACATGATACACACTTGGGCGATCATGTCCCTTTTAATTCATGACTGACTAGGTTTTTCCCAAAGTAAGTCACCAGTTCTTTATACATTTGTTAAATAGATATTTTTATCTAATATACAATGTTCTTTTATTGTTGTTCAAATATCCTTTTGCAAATGCCTATATGTAACTTATTCAAAATATTAACTTTACAAACATGCTTACAAGGTACAAAGGATATATTTTGACTCCCAATCTTTCTGAGTGATTAGTGACCCCAGAGCTATGAATTAAAAAAAATCATCATAGCGCTTAAGAGTAAAATTTGATGGTTTAACCATTGAATTGTGAAAAGCTCCTTTCAGCAGTCATTGTGCATGGAAAAATTAAGAAAGGACATTAAGTCAAGTGTTACTGACAGAATAATGTTATTAAAGTAATACCTCAATACACTTGTTATATTTCCTTAAAAGAAAAAATACAAGGCTAAACAAAAAAAAAAAGAAGCTATATAGGGTCATTGTAACACAGTGTAAATATAGTTTGATAGGGTTTTTTTTTTTAAAAAAATGATATGAAAATAAATGAAGGTGATTGATAAACATTACTAAATGACTGAGTGGTAAAGAATAGTGTGAACTTGTGTGGAGAGGAGCTAATTTTACGAGTTAGGGCCTGTGTGAGTGTTTCTTAGTTTTAAATACATGATGTTGCTGCTAAGTCTCAGCAAGGGAGAATTAATGTGGTGTATATTATCGAGTAGCACCTTTTATGACAAATTATTGGGCATATGTTTACCTCTTATGTACATTGTACATCAATCAAAGTATAGAGTTGTGGCGGACCTGAAGCAGACTACCACCAGGTTTAATTTCATTGTTTTTCTTCTTTTTTTTTTTTTACTTTTTCCAGCACAGTCCTATCAATTGCCCGCTTTACGACTGACAAAAGAAAATTTTGAAAAATTTAAATATTTAAACATTTTCTGGGGGTGGGGGGGATCAGTTTCTCATACAACGTTATAGTAAATTAAGCCTCCATTTTGAAACCAGTCGCTGGTACGACATTACTGCCACCTGTAAATTTGTTCATTATACATTTATTTTTACTTTTTTTCGGTGCAATATTATCTTTTACACCTTAAACTTTATGAATGACCCCCAAAATTTGCAAAAATTTCAATATTTAAACAATTTTATTGGGGGGAAACAGTTTCTCATACAACCTTATAGTGGATTGAAAATGGAGAATTGATTAATTTTAACATTGTATGAGAAACTGACCCCCCCAACAAATTTGTTTAAATATTGTAATTTTTCAAAATTTATTATGAAAATTGGAAAGTTTAAGTAACAATCGATAGAACTGCTCTGAAAAGAGTAAAAAAAAGCAAACTTAACAAAGCAACCCCAATGCAAGTGGATTGAAAATAGAGGATCAATTTACTATAACTTTGTATAAGAAACTGAGCCCCCACCCCAAAGTGGTTTAAATATTGTAATTTTTCAAAATTTTTGTTTGATAATTGGAAAGTTTAAGTAACAATTGATAGGACTGCACTGAAAAAAGTAAAAAAAAAAATGTAAAACAACGAAATTAAACATGGTGGTAGTCCGCTTCATGTTGGCATGATAGTTCATGATTATTCTTTTATCATTATTTTGAGAATTTAACGTTACTAATTTTATTCAAGAAAAACTTTTTAAAAGAGTCTATCCAGTCAGTATTAAAATGTGGAAGAAACACTGCATAATTAGATATAAAAAAAAATGTATAAACCATTTTTTTTTTTTTATGATTTTTTCAGTTCAAAAACAAATAATATTTTTTATTCCTTAAATGTAACGGATTTTTTAACAGTAAAATCTCTAAATCTGCTTTGTACAAATCATTGTTGGAAAAATCATACAGGCTTAGATTTAATACACAGGGGTTAACTTTTCTGCAGTAAGAGGAATAATGGTTTCTCTTTATTTTAGTAGGGGAGAACTTGCCCAGTCCCAATGATTTCAGCCCTGCAGCAGCACCTTACTCATTGCAAGAATGGAGGTAGGGTTGGTGTCATATAAATGTCAGTATGATAGTGATTGCAGGAACTGGGCGAAAAAACTTCTATTCTTGGCCCATATGCATGTATATGATGCTCCCCACATTAAAATGACTTTGCATCGCATCCTGATTTAGTGGGAGGCTGGGTAAATATGTGGCAGAATATTAGTATGTTTGGGGTATAAATATTCACCATTATATTATAGGAATCAATACTATGAATATGATTGTGTGTACACTGTAAATATTTATGGAACATTTATCCTGCAAACAATATTGACAGACTCAATATGAGTCTCGATAAAAATAAGTGATACAAAACAATGCCTATAAAAGAAATGACTATGCATGTTATTAACAAAAAGAATTACATGTGTGCACAATTGTACTAAAAGGAAAAAGCGTTAAAACTAGCTATGAAAAGAATGTGCTTTTTGTGTGTGTGTGTAAGAGAGTGTTTAAAAGTCAGTAGAAAACCAACGAAGCAAATATGCCGTTGGCATCATTCTTTATCGACATTGATTACATCTGGAAGCATGAGTTAAAAAGATCTAAGAGTAAGAGAGTAAATACGTTTGCCTTTTTATAGACTTAAAGAGGGCCTCCTCAAATATATACTTGGTTTAGATTTCAAACCAAAATATCAAGGGAAATAACTCATACGCTATCTGCAAAGTTAAAAGAGTTATCTTTTCTTAATTCAGTCCATATTTCCTTCAAATTTTCTGCAGATTTGGTTCCAGAACTTGCCGGATTATCCAGTTGTTGGGCTAACAGAGATTAGCTCCGAAGAATACAATAATACACTACTGAACCATCCCATTATGGACATTTAATTTCTTTAAGACCTTAAAATAGATATGGATCCATTTAATTAATGTTTAATATTAAACTGCAAAAGCAATAAGAAATTCAAGTGACTGCTTGTAATTTTGATGCTAGAAAATTGGTGGATTTTATATCCTTCCAACAAATACAATGATTTCTTTCTTAAAGATTTTTCTAGAAATATGGTTGGAGCTTGAAATTTAGTTTTAGACTTTCAATCAGAATTAATCAGACGATTATAAATTGGAAATATTCATTATTCTTCTATTTTCATGATCCTAATATGGATAATGTGTCGATTGAGACAGGAGAAAAAGTGAAATTTAGATTGATTCAATTTAAGTAGATACCTTTATCATTACCTCTGCATTAATTATAAATTTCTGTAATTGACTAGATTTAAACATTTTTTAGGAACAACAAAAATCATCAAAAAGAAGAATGAATTGAATCTCTTTGAATAAACAAAATGTTATAATCATTTTTTTTTTTGTAAGCTTATCTTTCTGAAACAGTGAAAACAGTACATGTAACTGATTTCCATAAAAATGTCTACACTATTTCAAATTATATATCTACAACAACAATGTGTTTTACATTTAAATGCTAGTGAGACAATCCTATTTCAGAAGTATTTTTCTGGGAAGGTGGTTAGTCAGCATTCTTATTTATGTATATTTTATATATACAATATGAACATAAAGTCTTTACAGGATCTCAAACCATTTTGATACTGGTGATTGCAGCACTACTTGTACAAAAAGAAAAAGTCTATTGATACACATAATGCCAAAACATACATTTTTTTTTTTTTTTTTTTCAGTCTGAATGTCTGGGATAAAGAGTTATCATTCTTTATACATCTTACATTTGGACTATTGTCTTCATTTTTGTTGTGGAAAAAAAAAAGAAAACTATTGTTCAAAGGAAAAATATATTTGATTTAAGGATTGGATTAAAAAAAAAACCTTTTTCTTACTGTTACAGAGATGTTGAACAAAAAATATATTTAAAAATATAATTGTACTATGTACAACAGAGTGATTTCTCTAGAGTATTTAACTTCATGGTTAAAGTAATGTTTTTCTGTTCTCATATAGTAAAAAAAATGTACATATTGACATTAATGTAAAAAGTTGTATCTTTTTATTCTTGACCTTGTCATGTTGCAAATATGTGCCAATTCTGGTGCTGTGTGATATATTTATATAGCTATGCAATGTTTATATATATATATATATATATATATATATATATGAATTGCAAATGAGGAAAGGTGGTGGCTTATCACCCAAAATTATTATTAATTTCATGTTTTGTTTAGAAATAAATAATCCTGTTATGTCAATTTTAATTATTATTTATTTAAATTTTTTGGTTAATTTAATGATTGCGTGACAGAAATACCTCTCACATTAGCTAGATGATGACACCATTACCAGAAATGTCTTACCATTATTTGGTAGGCATTTCTGCCATACCCTGTATATATGATGGGGCATACATTATAAATGTTTATCAATGTGTACAATACAGTTTTGTCAGACTGAGCTACTAAATTTTAAACTGAATTTTTTTTTTCATTTGCAAACCAAGGTTTTGAAACAAAATTGACCAGTTTGGTAGACTTGGTTGTTTTCTTGATCAGAGAAATTTATTGAATCTACATTGGCAAAAATAGAAGATCTGTTCATGACTTGGGTATAAAAGAAAAAGAAGAAAAAATTCTCTGACATAATAACTACTTGTTAGCATGCCAAAATGGTTGACAAGATATAAAGTGGGTTACATTGGAAAGTCTAGCATGGCTATATTTTGACTTAACTTTCTCTCATTAATATTCCAAACTTTTTTTTTTAAAATAAAAAAAGAAAGAAAAATACCCAAAGTAGCAAAATTAAAGATTTAGTAGCATTAAACTTTCAAAAGTGGCCCAATCTAGAAAATCTGCCAACAAGTATGTTTTTTAGGGTAGACAAATATATTGAATCTATTTTCGAAAAATGTGGAGAATCTGTTTATAAGTTGGATGTAAGGCAAAAGTGATAGCCCACTTAATAATGACTTGTTTGTTCATTAACTACCAATGATCTATGAGTAAAACTGCCAGACTTGCCTACAAGTAGTAAAGTAGATTACATTACAAAACTCAGTGTTAATAAATTTTGAGTTGACTTAATTTTAATACTGTTTGAAGATTATATATAAATGCATATGTAAACGAGTTATTACATGACCTAGGTTTCTACCATGAGTGGTGTCTTCAGGCGATTTGCAATAACTACATATATATACCTAGGTTGTTCATTTTCTGCAGAAGATTGTGTATAAGTTTTTAGGTAAGTTGCAAAGTTTGTTTTTTTTGCTAGAAGACTTAGCTGTGTCAAATGTAATTTATGTTTGGATTAATTTTGATAGAAATTTGGTATAGAATACTGAATTTGTGAATAGGCACATCTTGTGAGTTTAAAAAAATTGATTCAGTAAGAGAAGTTGAGTCATATTATATATATATATATATATATATACAGAATATTTGAAATAAGGTATATATATATATATATATATATAGAATATTCGAAATAAAATATATATATATATATATATAGAATATTCGAAATAAGATATATATGTATATATAGAATATTCAAAATAAGATATATATGTATATATAGAATATTCAAAATAAGATATATATGTATATATAGAATATTCAAAATAAGATATATATGTATATATAGAATATTCAAAATAAGATATATATATATATATATATATATACATATATCTTATTTCTAATATTCTATATATATATATATATATATATATATATACATATATCTTATTTCTAATATTCTATATATATATATATATATATATACATATATCTTATTTCTAATATTCTATATATATATATATATATATCTCATTTCTAATATTCTATATATATATATCTCATTTCTAATATTCTATATATATATATACAATATCTTATTTCTAATATTCTATATATATATATATATATATATATGAATCAAGAACAATATTAGGGAAAATGTAAGAGAAAGTGGAAAAAGATTGTGCTACATTTTGTCCTTCAGCTGTTCATGGGATTAATTTTGTTTAAAGAGCAATAAGCTCCTGGTTCTACTGCACAATGCGGACTGGAAGTTTCTTATTTGTTTTTTTGCAGATCAGCTACTACATTCTCCAAACCTGTGTTTGTGTTCTCAGGTACATACACTGAGTTCATGTTTTTGTCCAGAGTGGGGAAAAAAATGCAGTGGTCAGAATCCGCTAGTTGGTTCAACGAGTATATTTAGACATCGGTGCAAGGATCTGGATTATTGTTGTGGGTAGCCAGTGCAACCATAAACTGCAGATGAGTTCTACCATGATATATTTCCCTACATGACTGTTCATGTTTCATGGGAGCTGGGATGGTGTTCAGTCACCCCTGGTGACATTGTTAAAGAGCTCACAGAGCACATTTTTATTGGAATGGCCTGTACATCTAAGTATAGCCTCTGTGATGTGAGTATATGGCTCGTGCTCTGAGATGGATTCTAATATGTTGAACAATTCATTGGCAATGGAAGAGGTTAGTCTTGGTACGAGGGTTGCACATTTTGTGGCTTGAGATGTGATTCTTTATACAGTAAAAACAACCTCAAGTTGCAAGAACCATATTTTTATATGCATCTCATTAAAAGGTGGAAAAGGAGTCAATCTGACTGCCACATCGTTTGAGGGGTCATTATGTGCCATCTTCCTTAGCAGTGCCAGATCATGTCAGGGTCACCCTTTGTTGCAAGGCCGGTTATGATAATTAACTCTACAGACTTTTAAGGAAAGGCAAGGATAACAAAAACAAGATGTTGAGTGACAAAGTTATCAAAGTCTGACAGCTTTTATTGCACTGTTGTTACAGTTTAAATGATCTCTTAGTTGCTGTGGAACTGTTGTTGGTTGAGTGGTGTCCACTGTTCACAGACTTGAGTATGTGGTTAGCAGTTTGTAGGCCAAGGAATGAGGTCTCAGTTGCTAGTCATTGCTGCAATGGGCTCATTAGATTGGTTTGTTGGGTGTTGCCAGTCAAATGGCATAGACTGCACTGTCAAAGTAGAGGGTCAATCTGGTGACAAACATGTAGACCACGTTAGCAGTCAACGGTTGATCAGTCTGGAGTCAAAGTAGGGTTGCTAGGTGGTGTCAAGTTGAACTGTGGTTAGATGTTGGAAGTTACTGGGTTGCTGCATTGAGCTAGTGCATTAAACAGTAAAGTAGACATTCTTGCCCTAAAAAGATCAGTTGTAGAAGAGTGAGAAGAGACTTGTTTGTTGCCCTAAGAAGGACAGTTTTGGTAGCAGTGGTAGTGATCAGAGGCATCACTCAAGAACTCAGGCCACATTAGGCTGAATGCAAAAGTCTGGCATCAGTAGCATCAGTCAGGTCACTGGAATGGTATCAAATTCCCGAACCTCCTTCACTCATTATGGGCTGGCTACTGAAAAATTTGTCTTTTGACTGCTGCTTTTATAAGACCCTATATAAGTCACAGTTGTTATGTGCCTCATTTTCGTTTTACAGCTTTTCAGGGTTGAACTATGATTCTTCTTTATTTTTCTTTCTTTGTATAATGAGGTTAGGTTAGTCATTATATTATTAAAGTTGGGAATACATATGAGGTGAGTAGCCTAGAGCTACAATAAATTCAACGAAGTCCTGAAGGACAAAACGCATCACAAATAAACTTTTTCCACTTTATATATATATATATATATATATATATATATATATACACACACACACAGAAGGAGGTAATGAATTTGAGGAAAAGTTTTTGTAAGTAATCGCAACGAATCCTAGTAATATTAGATTAAATATTAAAACATCCAACAGAGAGTGTGATATAAATTTTGACTTACCAAGCAAATATTTATTCAACATATAAATTCAATTTATTTAATTTAAAGGAAACAAGTTTTTGAAATCCCATTGAAAAACTACTCTCCAAATTAAATAATTTGAATTCATGTGTGGAATATATATATATATATATATATATATATATATAGTCATCCACATACCTGTTTTGCTGTATCACAGCTCATCAGTGTGGCTAGACACATCCACTTGCTTCTAGCCGGGATTGAAACTCAACCGATTTGGTGTCGGTCGGAGTTGCTACTTCCTAAGCGATAGGCACATAGAATCAGAGAAGGGAAATTTTAACGTGTTGTATATAAGAAGTGTATACACATGCCAT
Organism: Ascarosepion bandense; assembly: GCA_037127315.1. Taxonomy (NCBI): domain Eukaryota; kingdom Metazoa; phylum Mollusca; class Cephalopoda; order Sepiida; family Sepiidae; genus Ascarosepion; species Ascarosepion bandense. Next base: position 1,263,854 of record JBBBDQ010001566.1, read on the forward strand.
ATATATAATCAGTTTTGTGTGCAATACTTTTGGGTATCGCCAGAGGAGTCCTAGTACAGTGAGATGGACAGATTGATATAGTAGAAATATTACTTGTTTATACTAGAAATATTGTGTAAAGTAGCGGCCCCAAATACATGATCTGCAAGCTGCATGTAGACCACAGTCTATCTTCCTGCAATTCAAGACTAATATATTTACATTATTTACACTGTTCAGACTGTAGTCTTCATCTTTATTGTCATGTTTATGACATTTCGGCCATTGTACACTCTAGCCTTCTTTAGGTGCTAGGAATTTTTAACCAAACCTTTTATTTCGATCACTGGGCTATATCATTCTCATTCCATGTGTGATACTGTTGGGGAGCACCCCTTTTCGCACATAAGAATGGGCTCGCCTGATGTGTACATATAACCCTGCCTATACAGAGAACAGCAGGGGTAGTAGTTGTAAAAGCAGAGTTTAGTAAGGAGTCATTTGGTTCGTAAATTGGAGTTGTTTTTAAATAAAGACTCATTACCCGGACATACTTCTTCACTACAAGACTGTATATATTGATTCTACTAATAGTATTCCTGAATTGACTAACCCGTGTTCCAGTTTGTATATCTTGTTCAATATAACTTACATTTTCTATCTCCATATCTGTTTTTGTTATTTATTATTTTGTGTGGTTTCTCAACCAGAATCCACAACAAATACCACTTACAGATACCATGTAGTTATCTTCCTTTAAGAATGATATACCCCAGTGATTAAAATACCGGGTTCCATTCAAAATTCCCAGCACCTGAAGAAGGCCAGAGTGTACAACAGCCGAAACATTGTGAATATGGTAATAAAAATGAAGATGATGACAGTCCAAACAATGTAAATACTACCTCATCTCAAAAGTATAGACAAATACCAATATATTTTCTTGAAATTTTCATAAATTTGTACCTTGCACCTTTTGTCTTTTTTGCAGAAAAAGTACTAAGCTTGACCTACTCACAAAGTTCAAACAAGCAGTCAATCAGTTTTAAGGTCAGACAAGTCTACTTTTGTTACTCCTCAGCAAAAGGAAGAAACCGCCACATATTCTTCATTAGCTACCTGGTAAGAGGATATAAAGACATATCGTGACAATGCTTTTTTTTTTAATGAAAAATGAATTTAACAGTTCATGCTCCCTCTATGCCCGAAAATTTCTGTCCCCTGCCCCTATTTGTAAATGTGATGCAAACTAAGTTTAATGTAAGAAAATGCACTTTTACCAGTGGTTCGTTCTAGAGTTTTTATACCCCCCACTCTACCTCACTGACAACGTATCTACTCCTAGCCCACTATTTACCCCTCTCTCTCTGTCATGGCCCTGGTGTAAAGAAACTGCTAAACTGTAATTCACATTGTAGATAAATAAGCTGATTTGATTTAAATATGAATTGAATATATGAACTGGAATTTGACCAAGATGACAATAAAATAAAAGAAAATAGATAACAATATCAAAACTTGAGACCAAATTTTCTGACCATTTTTTACATTGGTTGTCATGGGACTGTTCAGTTTCTATTTGCAACCTAAAGAACATTTCGAGTACAATGGGTTCAAACAGGTCAAATAAAAGTAATTTGTTTTCATAATGGACTGGATCAGTTGAGAGGGGGGATTTTTTATCTCTATTTTATATTTTGTAGAAAAATTTTTTAAATTCTTATGAAATATTGTAATCATGTTAAATATTTAATTTTTGAATTTTTTTTTTTTTTCAAAAGTTGTCCATTTTATTTTTCATTTGCCAATTCTAACTGGATGTTTTTCTACATTTGAAAAACTGAAATATTAAAAAAAAAAAATAGAAATCTTGGTCAAGATCAGCAATGCATAGACACCTGCAATCTAATCGTGATTGTTTCATTCCAGGTAAATCAATCAGGATTTTGAATGCAGGCAGACACCTTCCAACTTGTTTTTGGTTTGGTTTGTTTTACGGCATATCAACCACTTAGTCATTTAATGCTGAAATATTAATTCCTTCAATAACGTATTTTTGTTGGTAACATTTTTTCTTCAAAAACGTTTTGTTGGTAATATTTTTCCTTCAAAACTTTTCATGTATATATTTCATAAAAGTCTGTTTTTATACTTTCATAGTGTTTTGACCCCAGTTTGGAGAGTTAACTATTTGCCCATTGCTGGGACCCTAACTGGTGCTACCACCTCAGGTCATGGTGGACCTGGGAACAACAGCACTTAAGAGGTGGTTCAATGCTCCTCACAACCTCGAAATCAGAGGCTTTGCTGCCAGATGCAGTTCCTCCCCACTTGGAAAAATTATGAAACAGTATTTCGTTTCCCGTTTTTCAACTTCCATCATCACAGTACTAAGCTTCATAAAAAACACACGCATCAAAATTACCAAATTTTGCTTCTTTCAGTCTCAGGATAAATTCTAAGTAAACCAGAAAGAGTAGCAAGTTTGATTTCTAGAGTTACTATCCACTATTTTCCAGTTGAATTATACAATCTATGGACCCCCATTTTATCCTTGCGGACCCCCTGTGGTCCACGGACCACAGTTTGAAAACCCCTGCTCTAGATGAGTTCATCTTTATAAAAAGAGAGAACCCCACAACATATTACATGTTCCTTTTTTTTTTTTATTATAATATTAATCGTATCCCAGGTAGGAGGCGCTTTTTTGCCTACCCACATTTTTCAATTCATCCTGCTTCTTGGTTGAAGTATTGATTTGAAACTCCGTATTTGTTATTAAAAATAGACACTCATGAAAAAGGCTGAAGAAATTAGAAATAAAATCATATGAGTCATATTTAGCAAATATTTTAATTATGCTGATGTTAGCAAAAAAAAAGTTATTTTTGTGTTAACTGACTATTCTGTTATAAATAAAAATTTCAATAAAAAGTCTCTTAACAAAAAAAAAAAAAAAAATACAGGCAAATATAAAATTTAGGCTGAAACATTATGTACAAGTCAAAATGACATCACTAGTTCTAGGGCTTAAATTGTCTGAAACTTTGAAAGATTATTCTTTTCCCCCTGAAATTTTAATTTTCATTGGGTCTGGAACTAGTAATATCATTTTGACTTGTACATAATGTTTCAGCCTAAATTTTATATTTGCCTGTATTTTTTTTTTTAAGAGACTTTTTATTGAAATTTTTATTTATTATTTATTTTATTTTATGGACTTGTCGAGAGCAGGAGTTTTCAAACTGTGGTTCCGCGTATCACAGGGAGTCCGCAAGGATAAGATAGAGGTGTAACACCCTGCACCGGACTGCTGCCCTCAGGCCAGATCCTGGTCAAAACGGCACCAGATGTGACGTCTCAGGCCGGGCTAGCCGTCTGTCCAATGTCACGTCTTGCAATCTTAATAGTCGTCCCTTTTAGCCAGTCTGGACACTGGTGTACACTTGTGGTTTGAAAAAAGAAAATAAACACGGCACCAAAAAAAAATAAATGAACAAGCCGAACACGCCTGGAGAGCTACGAAGAATGTCTTTATATAAAAAAAAAACAATGTCTTTCTTTTCCCAGGAATACATTTGTCGAAAATGATATACAGTTGTTTAAAATGCTGGTCACAACGGAGAGAGAAAGTTCACCAAAAGCATCATATCTTCTAATCTTCAAGTAAAATGTCTAAGTGTCATTAGCGTTGAAATAAACAGATCTCTTCAAATTTTCGGCAAAGTCTCTTCACATATTTCATTAAGGTCTTTTCATTAATTCTCCATAATCAGGATTGTCAATTTTCTATGTAACTTCTAAAACAGCAAAGTTCCTTTGGGTTCTTATCAGAGTTTAATGGAGTTTGCCGATGTTGAATGAACGAAGAATCAGAATTTTCAATTTTCCCATGATTAAAATAATGTTCTTTCGGGATTCATGTCGATGGAGCATTATTCCAAATTAACTCCCTGAGTTAATTTGCGGCAGGCTTCATTCGAAATTAACTCTTTAGCCATAAGTTCTATGGTAGGCGACCAGCCGTGGGTCATGGCTCCCCAGCTGGGGTCTTTTTCCCCAGTCGTTACATTTTGACTGATAGCAGCTCCAACTCAACTAAACAAACTCAACTTTTTGTGTCAAGCATCTATTTTTATAACCAATTTCGATCCTCTCTGGGGATCAGATCGGCTCACAGTCTTTGGCCAATGAAAATCGGTCTCTGCCCACTCAATTTGCAGAAGTTTTTAGCTCAACGAATGAGATTTTGCCAACTCATATCGGAGCTTAATTCGTTTTGGGTTTATCATGTACTGCTGTGTACATCAGCAGCCTTGGCCTTCATGTGACCTTATCAAATCACTCTGACACTTGTTTGTCTACGCATTTTCAGATTTCGCATGACGCAATAAAACATTAATAATATCACCAATATCAATTTCTCTGTCTGTTGTTTTAAACCAACCAAAGGAAAGTATCCCCTCCCCGGGAGAAGGGAAAGCATCACCGTGGGAGATAGTGTCACAGGGGGTCCGTAGATTAACTCCTCACAGGAAACTTAAAGTATAAATTTTCAATGTCTGGATATTTATTTTTACTCATTAATGTTATCAAATGACAAAAGCTTGCACTATCGCCCATTACATGTCAACGTTATTTATACAAAAAATTATTTTACACATGCAAGAGCTTGATGTTCAAATTTACTTTTTTTTCAGGGTGCAAGTGTCACTCATGAATAAATTTTTAATAAAGGAGTCTGTAAGTCAAAAAGTTTGAAAACCCTGGTCTAGAGTATACTTATACTATTGCTATAGAAGCAAGACAAGAGAATACCGCGTTTTCACAGAAAGTTAACCAAAGAATACAAGAGTCCAGAGAGATTGTCAGTACACAGTAGTTCGTAGTAGCTCTGTGCTCCACTCATCAAGAAGATTATTACACCGTACCTATCAGCTTCCAACATGGATATACTCTATATACTACGGCTTCACTTCCAGAGACTTGCACATATACATTTTACTAACTCACATTCCTGGACTACTAATCTTCATTCAAGTTTGTATCCTTACGTTTATACACTTATTTTCTATCTCAATTACTGGCCGTTGTTCATTTATTTGTGTGAGCACCAATCCCAGAATCCTCAACATAATACAATTAATACATTAATGCCATCTTTTTCATTGGTTTCTTTACAAAGTTAATTTGGGATTTTGAATTAAAATAATTTTATTGTATCAGGTCAACTTGAAATCAAACTGAGTATCCACATTTTCTGATTTCAATATTGATCATCAGTTGTGAATTTTCCTTTTTTAATATTGACCAACTTTTCTATCGTATCAGAAAGACAATATTCTTTACCTTTTATTCTATGAAGACAAAATGTAGACTCCAAACAGTGAGCTCCAGGTTTCCGTCCATTTTTAATGGCAAATTATTAAATAACTTATTCTTTCTTTTAAATTCTAACATAATGGGAAAACAGCCAGGGAGAGGATGTTTGTATGTGTTGTTATATATATATATACACTAGTCCACATAAACTATGAAAAATTAAGTAATTTTGTGATGTCATTGGTTATATTTTCTGAGGGAATAATTAACTCTATTGTCATATATAAGAAATTATTGTGTTTTTAAATCCTTAAAAGAAAAACAATATTCAAAGAAAGTATGAAAGAAAAGAAATAAAGTAATTAGTATTCTGACCTCCCCTACTTAATAATGAGAAATTCTTTTGTTAAGGTAACATGAGATATGTTTATTTATTGGTATCAAGTAATGTGTTTTAGCACCTTAATATCACATTTTTATGAAAAAGAGATCAGGCTATGTGACAAATAAATGTATAAAATCAGTTTGCGTTTTATATTAGATGTTACAAACAACAGATAATTTTTATCTCTTGAATTTAATGATCTCTTTTTTTTTAATGTATGAATATGCTTTTACTAATGTGGTTGTTATCTAAATCTAAATCTAAACCTATTTATAAATGGAACTTTGTCTGTATGTGTGTCCATTACCTATAGACTCCTAAATGGCTGAACCAATTTTCTTGAAAATTTACACAGTTGTACTACAAGCGTATGTGAGTGTTGTTAGCTAGGTTTTGTGTCAAGGTACTCCTGATAAATCAAAAAAATCAATTTATAGAAGGAGTCATCCGATTTCAATCAAATTTGATACACTCATAGACAAAGACATAAGAAACGATATTCAGAAATTTCAAGGTTGCAGTTCTTACAATAGTGCAGAAAATCTATAATATATATATATAAAAGGCAAGATGTTTGTGTGTGTGTCTGTTTATCTGCCTGTATATCTGTATTTTTTTCAGCCCTTTTATTTTAGTTTTTGCTTTGGGTTTGGCTCTAAGTAGGTATAATTGTAGTTCTTAGTCTCAGCTATGATACCATTTACTCAGAGGACTTATTTAGCCTTCAAAATTCAGTTTACGACAAAAAAAACTTATTTGATATCGATACCAGGAAATCAAAATTTGAATTACATCCATTCATTTTTCTTTCAGTTTACGGTTTTGCTTTAACTGGAAACAACTATTGCTTTTTAGTCTTTTGTACCAATGTTCAAAGAGTTTGAGCTCCTGAACCATGGATTAGTTTTAAATTTTTTTTATTACACCCAAGCAATGCTGGGCTATACTGCTAGTAAATGTATAAAATCAGTTTGTGTTTTATATCAGATGTTACAAACAACAGATAATTTTTATCTATTGAATTTAACAATCTTTTTTTTTTTTTAATGTATGAATATACTTTTACTAATGTGGTTGTTATATGTGAACAAACTGGCTAAAATTTATGTTGTACAGTCTGAAGCTTTCAGCTTACATAAGTGCGTTATAAAAATTAGATTTTGTAATGTTTAAAAGTGTCATTATTTTTAAAAAACTAAATTGGACATGGCTTGTCATGTGACATCAACATTTAACAGTATGTAATTTTCTTTTACGTCATTCAAGAATATGTGGCCTCAAACAATACTTATTTTTCCTCATGGATAGTTACTTAAGTTAGATGTAAGTAGCTTCTATAATCATTAGTCTTTTTAATAAGCACCCATGTGGAGTTTGTTATAAGGGTGTTGGTTCAAACTCCATGTTTTGAAATCATTGTACTCACTGGGTGTATAGACATTTTCTAGGCACAGCTTAGATTTGGAACACAGCCAAAAGTATGGGACACCCAGTGAGGATCGAACTCACTACTCAATTGTAATGATTCTAGTGAGACAAGCTTGCTAACCATTTACACCACTTCAAGGTGCCTGACTCACTGAGTACGTAAGCAATGTAGTGGACTGAATGGTAGATTAGTCAATGTAGTGAATTTCAAATGTAGGACTTGTCTGAACCCACCAGTCGCAACTGAGCAAGACAAGAAGGCTCAGCTTGATAATGTTGAGTATGAAGTTGTTGATCAGTTTTGCTATCTTAGTGACATGTTAAGTGTGGGTGAAGGTGCAGAAGCAAATTCAATATCCCATGTTGAAAAAAAAAATTTAGGGAACTTTTACCTCTTCTAACATCTTGATTATTTTCGCATAGGATGAAAGGAAAGTGTTAAGTGTTATGCTATATGGTAATGAAACCTGGCTGCTTAAGGAAGTTGATATTAGCAGAATTGCTTAAACCGACATGCAAATGGTATGGTGGATGTGCAATATCAGTCTTAGGGACAGAAAATCGATCAGAGGAGTTAAGAAATAGGCTGGGCATTGCTAATATAACAGATGCTATGCGTTAAGCAAGACTTAGATGGTTTTGGCATGTTGAAAGAATGGACATAGAAAACCCAGTCAGCAGTTTTTTTTTTTCAATTGGAGTAGACAGACTAAACTATCGCCCGGTTCACACTCCACGCACGTCTATTGAACAGGTGAAGAGGCTTATCCCTTGTTTCCTGTTTAGGATGCGGTTTCCGGTTTTTCTCTTTTCTAATTCTTCTCACTGTTTTTTTGTTTTTTTTTCAATTGGAGTAGATAGACTAAACTATCGCCCGGTTCACACTCCACCCACGTCTATTGAACAGGTGAAGAGGCTTATCCCTGGTTTCTGGTTTTTCTCTTTTCTAATCTTCTCACTGTTTTTTTGTTTTTTTTTCAATTGGAGTAGATAGACTAAACTATCGCCCGGTTCACACTCCACCCACGTCTATTGAACAGGTGAAGAGGCTCATCCCTTGTTTCCTGTTTAGGATGCGATTTCCGGTTTTTCTCTTTTCTAATTCTTCTCACTGTTTTTTTGTTTTTTTTTCAATTGGAGTAGATAGACTAAACTATCGCCTGGTTCACACTCCACCCACGTCTATTGAACAGGTGAAGAGGCTTATCCCTGGTTTCCGGTTTTCTCTTTTCTAATCTTCTCACTGTTTTTTTGTTTTTTTTTTCAATTGGAGTAGATAGACTAAACTATCGCCTGGTTCACACTCCACCCACGTCTATTGAACAGGTGAAAAGGATTATCCCTTGTTTCCTGTTTAGGATGCGGTTTCCGGTTTTTCTCTTTTCTAATTCTTCTCACTGTTTTTTTTGGTTTTTTCAATTGGAGTAGATAGACTAAACTATCGCCCGGTTCACACTCCACCCACATCTATTGAACAGGTGAAGAGGCTCATCCCTTGTTTCCTGTTTAGGATGTGGTTTCCGGTTTTCTCTTTTCTAATCTTCTCACTCTTATGTAGTTCCCTGCACATCAGTGGCATTACCGCCTTGCTTGGGGTGATATGATTAAAAAAAAAAAAGTTAGGTTTATTGCGGTCGACAGCCAAAGAGGGATAGGTTAATCACATAAAACATGGACCAAGCTTATCAATGATGATTTAAAGAAGTTCAGATTACAGCCAGGCCTTAAAAAGGTTATCTGTGTGCATCTTGGCTTGGTATTTTGCACATCCACATGTTGATAGCATTCTTCTCAACTAAAAAAAAAACTGGCTTTATATAACTCTCCCAGTCCCAGACCCCCACTGACTATTGGCTAATACCTGCTCAGTATTGTTCATATGCAAATTGTCGGTGCCACCTTCTGTTGGTAGGCTGTTTTCTCTTAACAGCCTATTGTGGAAGATGTAACTCCTGGTGCTTACAGCACCCCACACAGCCAACTCTGGGTCTCTTCTGGGGTTGGGCTGATTCTCTGTTATATTCCTCCCTGATCACAGTACCGAGATGTGGTGTTGTGGACACATGAAGTTTGTATCTCATCTTCGTCACTAAGTTGTTGTGGAGTACAACATAGAAGATTGTGTGTTGTATGTAAGTACAAATGTCAGTCCTTTAGGTTTGACATACTGATAGGAACTTTAATGTAGTAATGCAGAGTAACTTGCCAGGTCGCTGACTTGTATTTTCTCTTTGACTATTCGCTACACTGTTACTTATATTAGGAGGGAGAGTCCACTATTCCTAGACAGGTGAGTTCACCATAACATGTGTGGTGATACCGAGCAAAGCGAGGGACCGGATGTTTGCCCTCAGAGATCCAGAATGCAAATGACCAAAACTGGTCTTTGCCCACCATGGCTCCATGTATATGTTTTGGCAGAAAACCAAAAGTTAATAAATATCAAATTCCTTTTCACGAGCCTACGTGAATTTTATTTATTGTCCAATGGGAAGCCCGGAATTAAATATGGGTGTGAATTCCCAAATGACTTGCTGGGACCCACAAAGACGAAATAAAAAGCTGACACAGAAAGCATCACCAGAGTTGAGAAAGTATGAGCGTAATTAGCACGTCCCTTGACCTCGTCAAGCGATCATACTATGCTTGCCTCTCCTTTCTCTCTCACCTTCTTCTTCGCTGTCCCCTGAGCTACTGACCCAATCAATGGAGCTGAAACATCAACAACATTCCTAACTGACAAACGCTCCCACATACATATGCACGAACTCTCTTTTCAGCATTTACTGCTATGAACATGTTAACGTCCTCTGAACCCATTCTAAAGACATTACTTTATTTGTAAAAAAAACCTTAATTGATATCTGTGTATATATAAATGTTGTTTTTATACTCAATTTGATTTTCTTGCTTATACCCCCCCCCTTTATAGTGAAAGAAAATCTCATGGAACTAAAAGGGTAAATAGATTTTTTTACCTTTATGTTGACCATACTGGAAATTATTCTTTATATACACATTTAAGGATTTCTAGAAGTATAGCACTTAAACTACTTTGCTAACTTAACTGGGTAAAGATACTGACCCTTCCTTCCCCTTCGTAACACTTCGCCTGCTAGTAGTAAACTCTATATTTCTGTTTTGAATGTAAAAAATTGTAAATTTTGTATATATATCATTTTGTGTTTATTGTAAATTAAATATTTGTATGTGATTTAATCTCTGAGTTTTGGTCAATCATTTTTTTTTCTTTTGTTAAACTTAACACGTGACAGTGAGACCACCTCAGAATCAATGTACCTCCAAAATTAACAACTGGGAAGATCACTGGGATCACCAGTTTGCAATCATCTGTTCTGATTGATGGCATGTTGCAGCATATTAAATTCCTTCGACCAGCACGGGATCAATACTCTGCCACAATCAATGCTGATAATTCATTCGCATGTGATGAGGAGTTGGAAGTAGATTCCTGGAAGCTTGTACTTCTCCTGCGTGGTTGCTCTTCCTTTAGCCTGTCCATACAGACATCTGCACTTGCCATTAACGTGTATACATACTCATTTAACTCTTTGCAATTCATTACAAAGTGTACCTTTTTCTTGCTCTCTTGAATAATGTCCTTCCATTGAATTAGACCCTTGGGAAGTCTGAGCTCCTCCCCAGAATATGTTATAAGTCGATCATTATCCAACCATATTTCTAACTTCTGGATATACTCCTTAGTTGCCAACTCAAGTAAATGATACTCTGCTATCTTGTTTTGAAGGGTTGTTAGTGTCTGATTTTCAGTCCACTTCCATGACACTGTCCACACTTTCTTCATCTGATTGAACTCTATGCTAAAGTTTGGTTCCTCTATGGTAAGAGCCATACATGGGAATGATTTTCTGTTGAAGAACTCCACTGCACCCAAAGGAGTGATTCTTACTTTCCCCAGTTCCTTGATCTCATTTATTCTGATCAGGAGGTTAAAGCCAGGTGGCTTCCCTCAAGCAAATAGTACATCGATAACAGTGCATGATATTGCATTGTCCTACCCTCATCCCCTGTCATTTTTTGACTCAGGCAATCTTCCTCTACACATCTAAAGGACTTTCTGACATCACTTTCTGTGCTTTGCATGGACCAAGACACCACTACCACCATGACACCCTTCATTTTCTCAAGTCTTATAATTGCCGGGCAAGCAACTGGTTAATAGACAGCTTGTCCATCCATTCAACCAAACTTAGGAATTAATTTTAAGTTTAATTTGATGTCTGTCATTGTCTGTCAATTAACGAAATAGCTTATGTTCATCTTGTCTGGATTTCCGCATGTTGGGAGTGCTTTATCAACTCAGAAAAAAACTGGTGTTATATAGCTCTCCTAGTCCCAGACCCACACTGACCAATACCTGATAAACATTGTTCATTTTCACCCATCACCATCTCAAAAGATACAAAAATTAAATGCTTCCCTTCTTGTGTGTTTTTATTTCCAAATAATAGATCTATATGAAGGAATAAATAAATCTCTATTTTTGTCATTTGTCTTAGTGATATTAATTTGTAGTTACATTTTTGAGAAGTATTGTTCATGTGCAAATTGTCACCGTCACCATCACCTACTGGAAGTTGGTTGGTTGTTTTGTTTTTATGGCATATCAGCCTCGGAAGGTCATTTATTGTCAACTAAATTTTATTTATTTATTGCTGGTAATACCTTTTTCTTTCAACAATTTATTGTTGTTTTTTTATATAAGTTTGTGTCTAGTAATACTTTTTTCTTTTCGAGTATCAAGATTCATTGGGATTTGTTTTTAAGGGCAGGGACCCCAAATTCTAGCCTGTTATTTAACCCATAACTGGAAGGAAGGGATGGATTAATACCTTTCCCAAGGGTACCAGTGCTTAAGTGAATGCAGGGTATTCAACTGGAATTCGAACTCAGCTCACCGATTTCTCTTTCCAAGGCGATATCCACTGCACCACAATGCACATCCGTCACTAAACGCTTACAGGACATGGTATTCCCAAGTGGTCACCCATCTAAGTACTGACCAGGCTCAACGTTGCTTAACTTCGGCGATCGAGCAAGAACCGGTGTATTCAACATGATATGGCCGTAAGCAGACACATCTGTCACTAAACGCTTACAGCACCTGGTATTCCCAAGCAGTCACCCATCTAAGTACTGACCAGGCTTAACGTTGCTTAACTTCGGTGATCAAGCAAGAACTGGTGTATTCAACGTGATATGGCCGTAAGCCCTACTGTAAGTAGAATGTCCTCTATCAAAAGCCAATTGTGGAAGGGGACGTAACTTCTGATTCTTACTGCATCACATGCAACCAACACTGGTTCTCTAATCAGGTTGGCCTGATTTTCTGTTGCATTCTGCTAAATTATCAATTGAGTACAATAGTTTGTTAAATATCTGTGAATGATTATCGATGAACAGTATTTTCAGAACCATAGCCAAGGAGGAGAACAACATTAGAGAGTCAATCCTTTTCAAAGATGGTTAAAGATAAAGCAATTTGTCACAAAGCCTTGTATAAAAGTTGTTAGAAAGACATGAATGGAAACATTATTAATTTTCACCCATCACCATCTCAAAAGATACAAAAATTCGATTCTCTCCTTCTTGTGTGTTTTTATTTCCACATAACAAATCTATATGAAGGGATAAATCTAAACTTATTTATAAATGGAACTTTGTCTGTGTCTGTGTCCGTTACCTATAGACTCCAAAATGGTTGAACCAATTTTCTTGAAAATTTACACAGTTGTATTATAAGCGTCTGCAAGTGTTCTTAGCTAAGTTTTGTGTCGAGGTACCCCCCGATAAATATTGAAAATCTATAATAAAAAAAATCAGGTTATAGAAGGATGGTTCGATTTTGATCAAATTTGACACACTCATAGACAAAGACATAAGAAACAATATTCAGAAGTTTCAAGGTTGCAGTTCTTACAATAGTGCAGAAAATTTGATATCGATAGCAAGAAATCAAAATTTGACTTACATCCATTCATTTTTCTTTCAGTCTACGGTTTCGCTTTAACTGGAAACAACTATTGCTTTTTAGTCTTTCGTGCCAACGTCCAAAGAGTCTGAGCTCCAGGACCATGGATTAGTTTTAAAGTTTTCATTACACCTGAGCAACACCGGGCTATACCGCTAGTAAGCCTCTATTTTGTCATTTGTCTTAGTGATATTAATTTGTAGTTTCATTTTTAAGAAGAAGAATTGTCAATATACTTTGAATTTTCTTGAACTAATTCTCATCTTTGGTGGTTTTTAGATGCTATTATTATAAACACTCCCAGCTATTGACTAAATAGAAGGATAGACTAGGCTTTCTAGCTATGGTTGGTAACTAGTCTAGGAGAAGAATAGTTCTAAATTCTATATTGTATGTAGCTCTGGTGAAGCACATACTATGCAGCCATCAAAAAAATGTGTAGTTTATAGGAACTATCATTTTAAATGCAGTTGATCCAATAGATTTCAGATGAGTATCCTCCAACTATTTCATTATAATTCTTTTTTGTCCCTACCTTATTTAGCCTGACCATTATACCCTGCTGATAAACAATGGACTATTCTGTTTTGATCATTGAATGATAGAAAAAACATACCTGAGACACTACTTGGTTTCAGGGAGAAAAAGAAAGAAGATGGAAGCATTTAATGTCTCCTTCCAATCAGTGGTGATTCAATGGGGGGGTGCAGAAGGGGCCAAGGCCCCTCCCAGAATTTTGGCTGGCTCCTTGGTTGCCCCCACCACCATTTTCATAATCTTTAAAAATTTATGAAACTGATCAGTCCCTGATTTTGATAAGATTTTATCTTCAGCACTTTTCTCTCTGTGTTTTCTTTTTCGTTTTACCAATTCCACTAAAAGAATCAAGGAAAAGAGGTCGGTAGAAAAACAATTTAGACCTCTTCTTTCCCTATTTGTAATGGTCACCACTGGATACCAAAAAGGATTCTTTTTTAAATGAAGGATCAAGCGAACCATACATCTTTCTGTCTCTCTCATATTCAATTCCTTACGGTTAAACACAGTTATCAATCAATCAATTGGGTGGACAGTTAATACAATAAATTCATAACAGATAATACATAGATGTTTTTTTTTTTTTTAATCATATCACCCCAAGCAAGGTGGTAATGCCACTGATGTGCAGGGGGCTACATAAGAGTGAGAAGATTAGAAAAGAGAAAACCGGAAACCGCATCCTAAACAGGAAACAAGGAATGAGCCTCTTCACCTGTTCAATAGATGTGGGTGGAGAGTAAACCGGGCGATAGTTTAGTCTTTACCATATTAATTAATATTTCGAAAGAATTACGAATTTCCTCGAGCCACAAGATTAGCAACTAGGTCGCACCCTTTTACTGTGAAACCAATACATTGTAAACGCAAATTCTACTCCAGTAGCTTCTTTTCTCACATTTCCCGCCTGTGGAATTCTCTTCCGCATACTTGCTTTCCTGACACTTACAATCTCCAAGAATTTAAATGTAAATTCAATATTCATTTCCTGTCTTACTAACTTACATCCTCTCTCTCATGCTTTTCTACATCCACCCCACTCTCATCAGTACTCCCTTCCCTCTCCTACACTCTTCCTGATACCCCCTGCAGCTTCTCACTCCTCATGACATTCCTCCTATGTAACTCCCCTGCACAACAGTGGCAGTAAAATGCCTTGCTTGGGGCAACACAATTATATATAAAAAAAAAAATAAAAAAATAAAAAAAAGTTATATTTCTGAACATCTTTTTACAAAACATAGCACAAACACACACAGGAAACTAAAACTAAACCAACACTGCATTATGGATAAATTTTTGAATTATGAAAAATTTACTTCAACAACAAACAACGACACCGAAGAAGCAGGAGTATCTGCAAAAGTATTGAAGTTAGATGCTGAATATTCTGTAACTGTTACTGGACATTAATCTCCTTCATTCATTTTCATTCCGTGAAGTAACATACTTACACACAAACTCATTCCTAAGTTGTGCATACGATAGTGGTGTAGTATGAAAATGAAGACTAGGAATTTAGGTGGTAGTAGACTGGTTGCCAGCCAAGGCTATAAAACCTAATATGTCCTTTTATTTAACCCATAACTGGAGGGAAGAGACGGATTACAATTTATTGGTTTCACAGTAAAAGGTTGGACCTAGTTGCTAAACTTGTGGTTCAAGTAAATTCATATATAGGGGGTACCAGTGAGCTAAGTTCATCTGAGCAGAAGCTGTGAAAATATTTGTAGAAGAAACACAGAGAAGCCACATTGCGCTGGTGAGAAAGTGACTGTATCCAAGCTGCCAAGTCGGGATCAATCACATTACAGATTCTCTATTAGATTTTATCAAGAACCCCTAGATGGATAGTAGGGGCACCCAACCAGATATTGCAGCAGTATTTAATGCATGGGTGGAGGGTAGATTTGTATATGTGCAGGATTGTTTCAGACGGGAAAAACTTCTTGGCCCTGCACAGAGAACTGACCTTCTTAGCAGTGGATTTAGCTATGGATTCTATATAGTCGTTCCATTGAGGTCTGTTGTGAGAGGCATTTTGCCAAGGAGGCAAAGTGTTTTGCTTTCAGGGAGTCTAGCCTGATCCATGCTAATGGGGGGGGAGGGGGAGGAGTGATTGTCTGTGTTGTTTAATAGATAATAACTTTTGTTTTGGATGCATTAAAATTCACAAGCCATTTCTTAGCCCAGTCCACAACAGATTGGAGGTTCTTTTCAAGCTCAGCAATGAGGTTTGCTTTGTCAGCCTTGGCAGATTTTTGATCGAGGCGAGAGTAAGCCGTAGTGTTGTCAGCATATATGCCTACTTGAGATCTTATTACATCGAGGTGATCGTTAATGTAGTTAAGAAAAATCGTGGGACCTAGAATAGAGACTTGAGGGACACCCGTGTTCGTGTGATAGTATTGGAAGGCATGTCCATATGTTGAGTTTTAGCTATTTGTTGATTATATTTATTTAGGTTTTCTGATGAAGGGTTTGTTTTGAATTTCCTCGGAGTTGCTTAACCTTCTCTTGTCACTCTTCCATGTACCATGATTTGTTGTGTTTTAGAGATATTGAGGTTTTGGGGATAGTTTTGTTAGCTATGGTAATAAGGGTGTTGGCAAAAATGTATTATGGGTTTCTCTTGTTTTGGATTAATTTCTGGGATTAAGTGGTAAGACATAGTTCTTTGTAGGATTGCCAGTTTGCTTTTTTAAAATTCCATTTTGGGCATTTTGGTCTCCCTATCCCTGGTGGCTCTTACTATGCCTTCTCCTGTTACACCATGCAACCCTCGTTCCATCATCCAATTGATTAGGTCTTCAAATATGTTATCCGCTACTTTCCCATCTCTTTTTCCCCTCTATCTGTTAGTATCAGATTCTCCAAACCCTCTTTCCTCATTGCACATCCCAGGAACTTCAGCTGTCTCTTCTTGAGGTTCAGTATTAATTTCCTTTTCATTTCCATCCTTTCCAAAACCTCATCATTGTCACATGCTCGATCCATGATATTCACAGCATTCGTCTGTAGAACCATATTTCAGTTGCTTCAAGTTTTTCCTTCATCTTTGATGATATTGTCCAACATTCACTGCCATATTGTAGAACTGATATCACATAGCAATCCAGTACTCGCTTCTTTGTTTAAAAAATGATTGACTAAAACTCAGAGATCAATCACAGACAAATATTTAATTTACAAAACACACCAAATAAAATATTTACAAATATACAATTTTTGTTGCATTCAAAAGAAAACATTACTACTGGCAAGTGTTACTAGGAGAGAAGGAAAAGGTAGGTTGTCAAATATCTTTACCCAGTTAAGTTGGTGAAGAAGTTAAGTGCTATACTTTTTGGAAATCCTTAAATGTGTATATAAAGACTAATTATTTGTTTTGTCAATGAAAGAGTCAAAAATATATATTTACCCATATAGTTCCATGAGGTTCTCTTTCAGGTTTTAGTTGGTCGGCACTTGTCTTTGAGAATCTTTCAGCTAGATATAAATTTGTGAATCAATGCCAGAGTTGATAATGTCAACAAATCCTTTTAACAACTGACTACTCACTGCCCAAAACCTATTTTTTTAGGGGCTAACACCTAATTTGCATATTTCTAGAACCTTTGAATTCTCTTGATTCTGCTTGGAATATTCTCGGTCATTCCAAATATTCTATTTTTAATTTCCTTATTTTTATGACTACTTCATGAATTAAAACTTTTTTTGTAATAACAAGTAGGACTCAATAGAATCCCTTACTACAACTTCTTAGACATTATTACTATTATTTTTATATATAAATGCATCCTTGGAATAATGGCTCACTGAGGGTTGAATCTATGGCAGAGAATATACCTGAGGATGGGTTAAGGTGAGTCAGATTGGGGAGACATAGATTGCGGTTATTGATTATTTTTTTGAGAATCTGGCCTCTTCTGTCTGTTGTCTTACTTCCCCCATTTTATATTATGGCTATCAAAGCCTCCTATAAATGTGGATGTGTGTTGTGGTGCAATGGATCTTGGCTCAGAATGAGAAAACAGAGAGCTGAGTCAAAATTCCAGTTGAATCTGTTGCATTCACTTACACACAAATACCCTTGGGAAAGGTATTAATCAGTCTCTTCTCCCTCCAGCTATGGGTTAAATAACAGGATAGATTGGGTTCTATAGCTTTGGTTGGCAACTAGTCTACCACAGAAAGTAATGGCAACCTACTGTAAGAAAATTTTCTGCCCAGTCAGTTATGACTCTTTCGAGACATTATCACCCAAATGTGTATCACATATGGCACTTAACTGACTGATTAAGATAAACATTTAGGGAGTTGTTTTATTAAATTGTCTAACTCTTTTTCATTTATGGGGTCACGAGATAGGATGCATAGTGAGCAAATGGAGACAGTTTTTTGTAAAGTTGCTGAGATTGCAATTGCTTGTAAGCAACTGTTGATGTTGATTTTTCTGTAGGGGAATTTTTTTCCTAAGTAAGATTGATATTCCCCCTGAGGTTCTCAGTCCAGTATCATGTATATACTTCCTCAATGAAATCAAAATTGACCCAAAAATGATACATAATATCCTCTCAAAAAAAGCACCATGTATATAATTATATTGCTCAAAGTTTTTTCTATTTTGTCACTGTTTTTTCTTGGGGGGGGTTCTTGGAGGCATATGGTGATTTTCTAAGCATAGCTTAGATGTGGCACAAGGCCAAAAGTATGGGACACCCAGTGAGGATTGAACTCATTACTCAATTGTAATGTTTCTAGCGAGACAAGATTGCTAACCATTATACCAACTCGAGGCACCCAAGTGATTTTCTAAGTGCAGCCTAGATGTGTCACAAGGCCAAAAGTATGAGACACCCAGTGAGGATCGAACTCACAACTCAATTGTAATGTTTCTAGCGAGACAAGATTGCTAACCATTACACCAACTTGAGGTGCCCAAGTGATTTTCTAAGTGCAGCTTAGATGTGTCACAAGGCCAAAAGTATGAGAGACCCAGTAAGGATCGAACTCATTATTCAGTTGTAATGTTTCTAGCGAGACAAGATCACTAACCATTACACCAACTCGAGGCACCCAAGTGATTTTCTAAGTGCAGCTTAGATGTGGCACAAGGCCAAAAGTATGAGAGACCCAGTAAGGATAGAACTCATTATTCAGTTGTAATGTTTCTAGCGAGACAAGATTGCTAACCATTATACCAACTCGAGGCACCCAAGTGATTTTCTAAGTGCAGCCTAGATGTGTCACAAGGCCAAAAGTATGAGACACCCAGTGAGGATCGAACTCACAACTCAATTGTAATGTTTCTAGCGAGACAAGATTGCTAACCATTACACCAACTTGAGGTGCCCAAGTGATTTTCTAAGTGCAGCTTAGATGTGGCACAAGGCCAAAAGTATGAAACACCCAGTAAGAATTGAACTCACTACTCAACTGTGATGATTTTTTTTTCATATCACCCCGAGCAAGGCAGTAATGCCACTGATGTGCAGGGGGCTACATAAGAGTAAAAAGATTAGATAGAAAAGAATGAAAAGAAAGACAAGCCAGTTAGAAAGGAGCAAGAGAAGGATGCGAATACAGGTGTGATGACAGTTGCAAAGGTGGAGAGAAAGGAAAGGATATACAGGATGGTGAAGAAAGAACTAAGGTCAAGTGGTTAAGAGATAAGTATTGACCTTGCATTTAAATTCCTGGAGGTTGTAGCCATCAGGAAAGCAGGAATAAGGAAGCAAGTTCCACAGGCAGGAAGTGCGAGAAAAAAGCTGCAGGAATAGAACAGTCATCTGCATTTGGTTGATCTAACTGTGAAAGTGTGAAACCCAGTTGCCAGTCTGGTTGCACGAGTAAACACCTGTTGCAGAGGCACCAGTGACTTAAGTTCGTTGGAGCAGAAGCCATAAAAGTATTTATTAGTGAGACAAGCTTGCTAACCATTACACCATTTTGAGGTGCTCCTTGGAAGCATATGGTGGTAGGGTTTCGTTCAGCTATTAATAGAAGTCGCTCATTCTATTTTGATATGGCAGTTTCATTGATTCATGCATTTTTTAGGCTTTGTTGTGTGATTGAAGTTTTTTGGTGTAGTTTCCAATTTAGTTTTTTGTTTGGTTGAATTAATTTATTTCCATGGCTTCTATGCTTTTAAATCTGGTTTTGTTGGGGCTTTTTTGGATATTTAGGGTTTTTCTACTTTGAGGGGGTTTTCTTCCATCTTCATGAGTTCAAATTGTTTTTTTTTCTATTACTGAGGTTCTTGTGCTCTGTTTGTGTTGTGGATTCTGGTTGAGAAACCACACAAAATAATAAATAACTAAAGCAGATATGAAAAGAGAAAATGTAAGTTATATTGAACAAAAATATACAAACTCGAACATGGGTTAGTCGATTCAGAAATACTAGGAATACAATTCATAGAATCAATATATACAGTCTTGTAGTGAAAAAGTATGTCCAGGTTATGAGATTATATCCAAACAACTCCAACTTACTATGCACCAACATACTGACCAACTAAGTGACTGTACAACTCTACAACTACTTCTACTATTACCATTCTCTGTATAGGCAGTATTATATGTACACATCAGGCGAGTACATTCTTATGTGTAAAAAGATGTGATCCCCAACAGATTGCTATATACTCTCTTCCAGGGAGATCTTTCTTTTGGGGTTAGTGATTGGCTTTCTGTGTTACCTATTTTTTTAGGGTGGGAGGTTCAT
This sequence comes from Ascarosepion bandense, assembly GCA_037127315.1. Classification (NCBI taxonomy): domain Eukaryota; kingdom Metazoa; phylum Mollusca; class Cephalopoda; order Sepiida; family Sepiidae; genus Ascarosepion; species Ascarosepion bandense. Next base: position 1,284,247 of record JBBBDQ010001566.1, read on the forward strand.
TAGATTTGGTAGTGGTAGTATGGATGCTTTGGGTTTTGTAGTTAAACAGTGGATTTCTGTCACATTTTGGTTACACCGTTCACTCCACTCATAGGTTTGAAGCTAGTGTTCAGCTTCCAGACAAAAATGAACAGAGTCGTAACTCAATACGAATCTCTATACTAGTGTACGTCACCACGGTCTCAACGGCACTGGCAGCCAATGTCTCAGACCCTTTTTATGGACAAAAACCAATGCCAATGCACCAATCATCGTTGTCAGCCTTGTTCTCATTCAGAGTCCCCAGCTCACACCAATTAGCATAAAATGACAGAGGTCAAAGAATATACCTTTCTTGGACCAAACTTGCAAAAGGAGAGGATGCAGCTGACAAAACGACAAACTGTCTAGCGTGGGTTTACGCACACATCCATCACAACACAGCAGCCTGGCAAGCAAACACCTTGGACGCTTTGGCTCTGGTAACTGTGAATGTTTATCGTCACAGGTTTTATGTTGTTTGTGTTTTTGCTTGGTTTGGTTTTTGAGGTCTTTTGTTTCATTAGTCAGGTGTTATGAGTTTTTTGGATATGGTTCAATGGAAGTGGGCACTTGGTTGTTAGGTTGGTTAAGCTTTCTTTTAGTGATTCCATTAATGTTTTGAGTTTTTTTATTAGGTTTATCATTTTGTGATGGACCATTCGTTTGGTTTCATTCGGATTGGATTGCTGGTGAGTTTGGTTACATTTACATATGTTGTTGTTACTGTGGAGTCTTCCAAAATTATTCTTGCTTCTGGTATAATATATTTTTTGTGTATTTTATTTCTGATATTTTTTTCTTTTGTCCAGACTTTGCACTCGTTTGTGTCAGCTGCATGATTTTGTTTGTAGTTTAGACAATTTTATGGGTTTTCAAAGTTTATGTGTTTGGTTCCACTTTATCCACACCTTTTACAAACTGGAGGTTTGTTGCACTTTTTCTTTGTGGTACCCAAACCTTTAGCAGTTGAGACATCTGAGTGGATTTGGGAATGGACCTGAAGGAGACTACCACCACCTTTAAATTTGTTGTTTTTTCATTTTTTTTTTACTTTTATCAGTGCAATCTTATTGATTACACCCTAAACTTTCCAATTAACACAAAAAAAAAAAATTGGAAAAATTTCAATATTTCAACAATTTTATGGGGGCTTAGTTTTTCATACAACGTTATAGTAAATTGATCCTCTATTTTGGAACCACCAGCTGGTATGACATGACTACCACCTGTCAATTTGTTGATTATCAATTTTTTTAACTTTTTCCAGTGCACTCTTATCGATTAAATCCTAAACTTTCTGATTAACAAAAAGATTTGTAAAAATCTGAACATTTAAAAAAGGGGGAGGGGCTCAGTTTTTCACACAACCTTATAGTAAATCAATCCTGTGCAATTGACTTTTTTTGCTTGCACATATTCAACTACTGAATCCTTTGCAAAATTTTTGAATAAAGCCATTCTTGGAGTTTCCGAGGAAGATGTCATCATAAGAACTGAAGAAAACTTGAAAAAGACAAAAACAAGAGCAACAACTCATCCCAAAAAAAACAAAACAAAGTGACCCCCAACGCAAGTGGTTCCAAAATGGAGGATCGATTTGCTATAATGTTGTATAAGAAACTGAGCCCCCCACCAAATTGTTTAAATATTGAAATTTTTTGAAATTTTATTTGATAATCGAAAACTTTATGTAATAATCAATAAGACTGCGCTGAAAAAAGTAAAAAAAAAAATGAAAAACATGGGAAATATCATGGGGAAAACCCATTTGCCTTGGCAAATCAGGGCTACACAGTCAGTATACTCACACTGAAGAAAAGAATCAATAATTTGGGATCTCTAGGTTTTTGTTTCCAAGATGACTACTCCCTTAGGGTTGTAAGGAAAGCATCGACCTTTCTTCAGAATGATTGACACTATAGCCACCACTTTCTGATTCAGAATTTTACAAAAAAGTGCAAAACTCTGAAAGAGGGCTTGACATGATCAGCCAATTGGTCGGATCAGGCCTCTCCGACCCTCCGTCTAGCCCTGTAAGGGCCAAATTGGAGTTTTGTAAGTCATGTGGTCACTTAGATAACCAGGTCTCAGACTGTTCAGCCACCAGGATCCTGTCCTAAAAGCATCATGAGTCACCACCCACAGCCAACAGGTGAAGGATGGAGGGATCTTACCCCTCTACACAGGTGCAGTTAGGTATTCTGCTGCTCCAGACAATAGGGCCAAAGATAGAAGTGTTTAACATCAGTTTCAATGAGATAAAAAAAAAGTTGTCAATTTCAAATCTTTTCATTTGTACCCACTTCTTAAAATACTGACCAACAGTCATATTTAGGATTGTTATTATAATATTTTGCTAAAGTTGGTAAGCTCAAATATTTAACAATGTGATGAAGGAATTTTTATGAATATTTTCCTCTTATAGAACTTGCATGGGCTTGTTCAATCATCAAATAAAGAATTAAGATTCATCAGAAAATTCAAATCAGAAATAATAAAATATATAACAACCAAAGATAAGAATTGTCCATGTGTGAAAGGAAGTACATGAATTTTAATCTTTGATTTGGCTAGAGAATGTTTTTCTGTGAAGACTTCTGTTAGAAGTTATAAATATAAGTTGTCATATGAATAAAAACAAGATGAGGGGTAATTCTTTTATTGACAGAAAATATGAACCCCCCAAAATAATCAAGAATCTGAGAAATAAGGGGTCATTTAATATGAACACGGGGCCAAATGGTAAGAATGTTTGCTTTTTGACTTTGTGACCTGGGTTTAAATCTCATCATCATCATTGATCCATCACACCCAGATGGTGCATAGGGCAGCAACTTTGTTGCTGTTTCTGTAACAAACTGCTTTTTACGGGGCAGGGTTGTTAGCCCTGCACCCAACCCCCAAACCTGGTGGACCATTCTTGGTTCTTATGTTTACAGCACCTGGTATTCCCAAATGGTCAGCCATTTAAGTACTGACCAGGCTTAATGTTGCTTAACTTTGGTGATTGAACATGATATAGCCGTAGATGGGTTTAAATCTCACCATAGTTGATTTGTCAGGAAGGTGGCTTCTTGATGCTATCATTTTAGGAGGGATTTGATCCCAGAATGTGGCACTTTTGGAAAGTGCCAGAAAACCATACCGTTGGTAGCTGTTGATGTTTATGCTAGCACAAATTCACAAGTCACCATGACAAAGGGTTTGAGTGTGCTGACTGTTGTGGAGCAGTTTTCGCACTGAAAGTTATAATTGTGCTATGTCGGTTGCTAATTGACTTAATGTACCCAAAATGTTAGGAACTTGATAATCCTCCACTGAAAGCTAACTCCTTAGTCTTCGGCTAACTGCCGACTGATATCAACTGCCTAGTAGTTCTACTGAACTCCAATAGAACTCTAAAGAACTTTCTAGAGCTACTGAGAACTCCTATGAACTTCCCAAAAACTTCTCGAGTTAACTTCCCATTAACTCTTATTAATATAGGAGGGAGTGTCCATTATCTGAGGAATAGGTGTGTTTCACCATAACACTGGCCTTGTTCAAACTGTTGATCACACCAGATTAGGTGCACTCTGCCAGAAATTAAGGCCTTCTCAGCATATTTGCAGTATAAACCCTAATTTGGCTCTGTGCGTGTTGAACAAACACAAATGTGCCTACAATCTTCTCACTTTTTTTTTTCAATTGGAGTAGATAGACTAAACTATCACCCGGTTCACACTCCACCCACGTCTATTGAACAGGTGAAGAGGCTCATCCCTTGTTTCCTCTTTAGGATGTGGTTCCCGGCTTTCTTTTCTTTTTTTCCTCCCAATCTTCTTTCACTTCTTTTCTTTTCTCTTTTTTTTTTTTGTTCTCAATTGGAGTAGATAGACTTACTATCGCCCGGTTCACACTCCACTCACGTCTATTGAACAGGTGAAGAGGCTCATCCCTTGTTTCCTGTTTAGGATGTGGTTCCCAGCTTGCTTTTTTTCCTATCATTCTACTCTTAAGTAGCCCCATGCGCATCAGTGGCGTCACTGCCTTGCTTGGGGTGATATGATTAAAAAAAAAAAAAGAAGGTGTCTGCAACGGGGATTAGCTAGCCACCATTTGCTGATTAGCAAACTCAGATACAAGTGGCTGCACCATTTATATTTAATGAAAGATCTCAGAATTTGGATCCTCCAGGTTGAAAACCTTGCTTTCTACTTGTTGTTTGTATGTTCATGTTTGCTGTCTTGATGTTGTAGAGGTTCCAAAGTACATGTCTTATCTCAAAGGTTGGTGATAAAAAAGAGTGCGCCAACTCCTTTATCTGAAGTTGAAGTATAATGTTTCAACTGACTCAAAGCCTTTCCATTATTTTTTTTGTGTGCGTGTGTGATTAATGCTAACTAACACAGTAAAGAATAAAAGATCAAGTATATTGACATTATTAAGGTGAACACTTTTCAATAATTTGTAACTTGCTCTATCTTTAAACATTAGTATGCTATTGGGAAAAGATTTATTAAAGTGTTTTATATTTAACATGATTGTAACATTTTAACATTGTTAATTATAACATTTATTAATGAATTGCTCTGATTGTAAAAACTTATTTATGGGAAAGAATTAAAATACAAAATCAATTTTTGAATTTTCAATTAATTTTACTTAATGTTTGTTTTTGGTAATCTAAAAAAATTGAAATTTATTTTAATTTTTGGTAATCTAAAAAAATTGAAATTTATTTTAATTTTTGGTAATCTAAAAAAATTGAAATTTATTTTAATTTTTGGTAATCTAAAAAAATTGAAATTGATTATAGTTAAGTGTTGACTTTTTTCTTTTATTTAAAAAGCAATATTTTTCAAGCATCTTTATAAAAAAAAATAATTAAATTTTTTTTGTATAGCAAAACATTTACTCTACTTTTCTATACAAAATTATTTACAACAAATACATTTTTTCTTTTCAAATACAGTCCATTAAAAAAGAGTGTTTGTATGTTTGTATTTTTTTTTTTGTTTTTTTGCAATAAAAAATTGAACACTGAACTTTTATTATATGTCAAATATATTTTTTTTTCATTTTCTCAGCTATTGTTTAATCATTTTAATAAGTGGAGCGGTAACCCATAACTTAAATATTTCATTATTACAATTGTTAGGCACTTTTTTAAATTTAAATTGTTTTATTAAGTCAAACTTATTGTCAGTGTTCACTCACAAAATTTTCATTTTTCAAATTAGCCTTTAGCTTTGATTTTTTACACAACTTTAAAAATATTTCATAAAAATCCACACACACAAGAATCTGACAGAATGGTAAATATATAAAACTATTTGGAAGACTCTTATTCTGATATGTTTTGCTAATTCACTTTAAAGTTAATAAAATAAATTGGCAGAACATATCAAGATAATTGTATTATATATACATATGTGTGTGTGTAAAGTTTCCACTTTAAAACCTGTGTTCTATATTCTGCTTTAGTACAAAGGTGATAAATACCTACAAACATTTCTGAAGTACGTCAGAGTTTTGAACACTCCACTCTTTTTCCTTGAATTCCATAAAACCAGATCACAATTTGGTGGTCTGATGAAATGAGCTAATTAAGCTCATAGAAATTAATTATAATTTATAACCAATTTAAATGACGTGTTGAGTTTTCCTTTATAAATATCATATTGCTCTGGATAACATCTATTGAGCTTTCTATATAGATATAACACTTAATATTTTATATTAAGTTAATCTTGTTGGATTATCCTCACCATTTACAGACTGGACATCTATATATATATATATATATATATATATATATTTTTTTTTTTTTAATAAATATAACGTAGAATACTTGGTATATTAGTCTAGTCAATTCCGATAGAGAGAAACACAAAAGAACTCAATGTTAAATTCATTTATTTAGTTTAACAGAGTAATATAATTTAGAAAAAGTTTTTGATATTCTACAATTTCATGGGTAATATGTATTTCACCGCTGGTGACCTTGCAGCTCATCAGTTATTCTTCAAAATATTCCCTAAAAACATGTTTGTCTGTCTGTAGTAATTTTTAGAGAATATTTTGAAGATTAACTGTCGTGTCATTTGGGTCTCAAGAGCCACAAGGTCACCAGCGGCAAAATATGTATTACCCATGAAATTGTAGAATATCTAAAATTTTTTCTATATTAATAAATATATATATTATCCCATTTTCATAGACAGACTCGAACTTTCATTCCCTATACAATCATCAGGTACTTATTATGAACTTATAATAAATATAATATGTATATTTATTAATATATACTTTATTGCTCTATTATATTAAATCCAGCAATGTTTTATTAATACCAGAAATTGTACTTGCGTATATATCCACATGTAGATCTATTGAAATATATAATGCAAGTCAGAACTAGACAAAGCAACAGTAATAAAGCAAATAGTTTACAAAATAAGAACTGTGTTCACACACAAAAGGGATACAGTCAAGTTGTTATAGCAACTGACTTCAAGGCAAGAAAGAAGAAAAATGTGGTGGATGACACTAAGAATTGTCCATTTTGATTGACTAGGAAATAATCCCAGCATACATCTGTAGGATTTGTCTATACAGGGAAAGGATGCCCCTAATATTCATTTCATGCAGGTTGGAACCAATAGTAATGTCAATAAAATGTACATATGCATCTTGCTAGGTCTGGTGACAAGGTCTTGTCCCTTCCCTGGATCTATGATACGAGGCCCCAAACATCTCAATTTTCATAAGGTTGTATTCATATAAATACAAATTTTATTGGAGGCTAATTATGTACAGTAATGGACCATATGCAGCGTAGGTGAACAATTCAACGAGAAAAATTGAAAATAAATACAATGTGTCTAAATAGAAATTAGAGACCCGTCATAATGGATCATGCCATCTTAAATTGAGCAACAATGTTTTCCGGCAATTTTTAACATCAGCATGAGATTTTTCTAAAAAAGTTGAATTCTTTTAACACATTATGGATAAAAATCGTGAATTATATATATATAAATTAAAACTTAGCAAAAGCAAAACAAATTCCGAGAGTTGGATGAAAAAGATAAAAAACACCAGAATGACATAAAAATCTGCAAATATTTTTCATCCTTAATAGTTGTATGTGGTTTTAATTTGTAATGTATACTAGCAGTATTGCTTGGGTGTAATGAAAGCTTTAAAACTAATCCATGGTCCTGGAGCTCACATTCTTTGGACATTTGCACAAAAGACTAAAAAGCAATAGTTGTTTCCAGTTAAAGTGAAACTGTAGACTGAAAGAAAAATAAAGGGATGTAAGTCAAATTTTGATTTCCTGGTATCGATATCAAATAAGTTTTTTTTGTCATAAACTGAATTTTGAAGGCTAAATAAGTCCTCTGAGTAAATGGTGTCATGGCTGAGACTAAAAACTACAATTATACCTACTTAGAGCCAAACCCAAAGCAAAAACTAAAATAAAAGGGCTGAAAAAAAAATACAGACATACAGGGAGATAAACAGACACACAAACATCTTGCCTTATAAATGCATAAATATATTATAGATTTTCTGCACTATTGTAAAAACTGCAACCTTGAAACTTCTGAATATCGTTTCTTATGTCTTTGTCTATGAGCGTATCAAGTTTGATTAAAATCGGACCACTCCTTCTATAACCCAATTTTTTCGATTATCAATTATCACTATTTATCAAGGGTACCGCAACACAAAACCTAGCTAAGAACACTCACAGATGCTTATAGTACAACTGTGTAAATTTTCAAGAGAATCGGTTCAGCTGTTTCGGAGTCCATAGGTAACAGACACACACACAAAGTTCCATTTATAAATATAATGTATGCATATATATATAAATCTATTCAGAAAAAACAAATAAGATGAGTAGGACCACAAAGCACTGCCCAGGCTTAGGTTCATCCCCACAATCAGGATGTTCAAGGGTAGTATCTTGTAACACGTTGCATCTTGATTGGGGCATATGTGCATTCATCATAAAGACAGTATAAATCCATTAGTCAACAAGTTCAACTCGGTTTTTCTACCTTGTACTGAGTTGTGCATAAAAGTTATTTTTGGTTTAGCAAAAGAAACATTATTTAAAATACTTGAAAGATTTGAGAATTAAGGGAGAAAAGAAATATGCTTTTAACTGCCCATATGCATTATGTGCTATGTTGCCCAGGTGCATCCAGCACATGGTTTTATTTAAGGCAGTAATAAATACATAAATCAACAAGCTCAACTCAGTTTTTCTACCTTGTGGCACTGAGCAGACAATGTGTTCATTTCACTGCATTTGTATTCAAATGAACAAAGCAGCAAATGCATGTATTAACCTGAAATGAAATTCAGATTGAACATTGACTTGAATTGCAACATCAAAATGTGGGAATGAATCAGATAATATATTGGCTGAACAATCTTGTAAAAAAGGGTTGAGAAAATCAATACATATATGATTATTCATAACATGTTTAGTTCAAAGACACAGGGTGCAATGGGTACATTGCTGCCATTTTATATTATTAATTTTGCACATGTGTGTTGTTTCTTTTTGATATTGTTGACTGCACAGTATAGTAGAGTCAGTTCGGCACCATCTGTAAGAAAAAAAAAAGTACCATGACACTCTGCCAGAAATTTAGAAACTGTATTCTGTACTGCTTGGCATTCATGCCGTTATTTCCAAGACAAACATCTCAGATTGTTTGAGTGTCAGTCTGAGAACAGTGTAGAGCAATGTTTGGCAACCTGCGGCTCACGAGCCAAATCCGGCCCATGAAGGCATTTTGACCAGCCTGCAAGCCTGGTTACCAATGACTGTTTTTAACATGAGAAACAAGGCTTTCAAATTCAACAAAAGACCTGCTGTTATCTTCCTCTAATCCACCCAACTGGATTTGAATACTATAACCGCAAAAACACAATCAAAACCCAATCACCTCCATTTCTGTGTAAAAAATAAAAAAAAACATAAACCAAAAACTGAAAGCCGATTTGACTAAATGACCAACCGACTGGTGACAGACATTAAGTGGGGACACCTTCAAAAGGGACAATGTTGTCTCAGTCGGCTTTCTATTTCATTCCTCCAACAGCGAACTCCCATCGATGACCCCTGCCATCTACCCTATGTAAATTGCTAGAATATATTTGCAACTATTTGTACTCGTATATATGGGTATATGTGTTTCGTTTTTGTTTGATGTGTGTGTGTGTGGTTCATTTGTGATACAATTTTCAATAACAGTTTCAAACCTACATGTCATAATTTCATCCATTTCACTTCGGTTGATTTTTTTCACTTTGAAGTATTTTGACATTCCTTGAGGAAAAGTAATTTTTGTTCGGTGTTTTTTAATTTTAGATTTTCTTTTGTTTTTTCTGACTTCTCAATGTTTATTTTCATTATGGTTTTAAATATTTAGGTTGACAGGAGTCTGCATATGTAATTTTCCTTAATTTTTCATTAATGGCCTTTATCTGGTCCACGACCTGTCATTATAACATGATCCAGCCCGCAAGGTCAAATGAGTTGCCGACCCCTGATGTAGAGGATTTGGAAAGGGTTGAAGCAAAGTAAATTCTGTTTGGTCAATGACATAACAAGGATGAAGGTTTTGAGTTCGAGTTTTTCTTATTTGTGCCAAACAAAACAAAAATTAAAATAAATGGCAAATCCACTGGAACAACCGCAATTCAAATAAATTACTAACAATAAAACCCACTCTAGGTGAATGAATACAGGGTTACAGGGAATCACGAATGGAGGAAGTTATCCTTTCTCGACTCTGTATTGGATATACTAAAGTAACATCTATTCATACTGGAAAAAAAGGAACCGCCATGATGCACAGCTTATCATGCCCCTTACACTGTAAGGCATTTCATGATGGACTGTGCTGAGTTTTCATCTATATGAAAAAAGTATTACAGCACAAAAACAATAAAAGAACTATTTGAACACACCAAGATAGACCATTTAATGGCATATTTAAACAAAATAGGACGATACAATAAAATTTAATTGAAATAAAAATGTATACAATCTAATATGTACAACCACTCTAATGCATGCAACAACTTCCAAAACAAATGTGATCCAAAAATATAAAAGCTGACCCTTAAATAACCAAAATGGTTGATGGGTTGTTAAACTAAAACCAAACCAACCAACTATAAATCCTGATCCCTAAAATGAGATTTTAAAGCCATGGGAAAAAAAGTTGATTTCTCATTTCAATAGCGTTGGCCTCATAAAACCTGTAGACCGAGAGAAGATAAAATCGCAACATCTTGAATATATGTTACAGTCTACTCAAGTTGATTATTATTTGTTTTGTTGGTATATAAACACCTGTGGGTAATTTAATGCTGAAATTGGACTTTTTATTCAAGAATGTTCCAAAACATTTCAAGTAGTAGTGAGGTTTTTAAAATTGTTTTCAAAATATCACAAACTGTATAGTTTGGGAGTATTTCCAAACATAAGTTGTATGGTTCAAAGTTCAAGCACTATTTTCTATAGAAGTTGAAAGTATTTTATTTTCTTCAGATATTCCATTATTTGAGCAGTAGGTCCATTTTTGAATAGTATATTAAGATTTTGTACCTGGTAATATTTTTTTTTTATCGCATGTCAACCTCAATGGGTTATTTAATGCTGACAAGATTTTTAGGATAGGTTTGTATGAATAGAATGTATATTATTTGTAAAAAAATCAGTTTGTAGATCAGGTTTCACTGATGTATTATTGTAAAGAGAGTATTTGTCAAGAGTCTGGTTTCATTGATTTGGTTTAGTTTGTTTTGTTTTACAGCATATCAATCTCAATGGGTTATTTAATGCTAACATTCATGGGATACTGATTTTTTAACCAACACTGAGGTATTGCCACTTGGCATATTCTCTATTGTTGATACATTTTTTTTGTGGTAAGTTTCATATCTTTTAAAGGAGATGCTGTCAATTTCTTCTAGAAAGGTCTCCTGCAAGTTGACTATATTTGGATTGTAATCTGTAAAGAGTTGTTTCATTGCCTCACAGTTTGGTTTAACACCTTTACTATTTCATGGTATAATGCCTGTGTTCCATTTGAGTGGTAATTATTTTATTTTAGTGAGTGGAGCTTAATGATGACTAGGTTTTTGATCATCTATTTCCATATATTCCATAAAGAAGTAAATTACTAAAAAGTAATTGAAACTCACCTGAAGCAAGCCGAACGTGTAATGCTCCTCATGCCAATGACATTTCCACCGAGCTTCTCTATGGCATATGATTTCATTTAATTTATTGTGTTCCTCTCGAATTTATATTTAAACTGGGGTCATCAGGAGAGAATGTGCACCGTTTCGGGGCCTTCCTCTCAACGGTTTCACTTGCAAACCGGCCCCCCTTACTAATGCAAGGCCCCATTATAAGGATATACAAATGTGTCATAGATGTACAAACTCAAATGTCTCACAGCAAAATGGGATTTATGAAAAATTTTGAAAAACAGCAAATCTTGCATTCTGAAAATGCAACGTGAACCTCATTAAGCATTCACGATCAGTCATGGTATTTCTTTCTTTCCAGCTCTTGACGTAATGTTTTGCTAGTGATGTTGTCTAGCAAACACCACGCTTCTGATTCGGATGCTAGTGGAAATTTGATTCTTGGTAGTTTGGGTTGCGTCTCAGCCTTTGATTCAACAGCTTGGATATCCTCAGCACTGTAGTATACATCCTGGCATTGGTTTTCCGACGTCTTATCTGCATTGGCAGAACGCTGCTCCTGAACCGTTTTCAGAGAAGCACAAACCATTTTTGTAAGATGAATCTTCGCTCCCTTCTGAGATTTGAATTTTTGACCACAAACACATTGGAAGTCCGTGCACTTTTTATAGTGTTTGTTTTCCTAGCTTGTGAACTTTCTCTTCATCAAATTTTTGTATTTTTTTGATTATTTGGATTCTTTACATTTTAATTATTTTTTTCCGATTATCTTTATGTGGGTTGTCGTCCTGTTTATTTGCTTTTAATTCTGTTTCTTCTGTTTTTTGGATTTCGATTTTGTTTTGTATTGAGTTTTGATTGTTTTTATTCTGTTGGTTTTTTGTTTGTTTTTGTTTTTTTCATTTTAGAGATTTTAAATATTCTGTTGAGAGAAGGTTGTCAGTGAATTTTGTGTTGGATTTCCATTGTTTGTGGATAGCTTTGCTTCAATGGTATGGGTTGTTTCCAAGTTTCCAAGTGGCTTTAATGTTTACCGTATGATTTTTTAATTCTTTTTTTTTTTTTAATAATCATATCGCCCCCCCCCAAGCAAGGCATTTTACTGCCACTGTTTTGCAGGGGGTTTACATAAGAAGAAAGTTATGAGAGAGTGACAGGTTATTGGGGGTGTCAGGAAGTGGGTAAGAGAAGGATGACTGTGGCCATAAAGTGAGGGATCAGTTTATATATTGATTGTAATATAAAATTGATCTCCCATTTTTAATTTTTAAAAATTCTTGTATGTTGATAAACAGTAAAAAACAAATCAATCAGTCGATGAAATACTGATTAGCTACACATGCATGTCTTTTAGATTAATTTACACTCTCTGGAATATAAATGTATAGAAATTTTCTTTTTATAATTATATTGCCCCAAGCAAGGCATTTTACTACTACTGCTTTGCAAGGGTTTTACATAGGAGGAAAGTTATGAGAAAGAGTGACAGGTTATAGGGGGTGTCAGGAAGTGGGTAAGAGAAAGATGAGAATACTGATGAGAGTGGAGTGGATGGAGAAAGAAGCATGAGAGAGAGGATGCAGGTTAAGTGAATTCTTGAATTAAAAGTGTTAGTTCTTATGTTTCATGTAATTTGTTTGACATTAAATTTTCATAGATATAATTTGATGTTGCTGGGGTAATTTTTGCATATGATGACGTATTCGTTGATTTGTCAAGAAGTAATTTTTGAAAATATTGGCTTGTGGGAATAACTCCAGGATGTTGCGCTCTTGGGAAATGCTCCAAAACCATATCATGGGTTTGTCAAAGACTTGGGAAAAAAGTTGAGTAGAGAAAGCTCTTAAGAAGTATTATTATTATTTCTTTTTGGGACGTGAAATGTTTTCAACTCTTATTATGAATTTGGGTGAGTATCTGCTTTCATCTTAATTGTTAATTGCTTCTTTATTAAAACTTTTACTCAGGCTGTCAATTCTATAGCAACAAGTAGAAAGCAGAGGAAATGAAAGATGAACTACCATTGAAACCCTTCAACTCACTGCAAAAGACGGACAGACAGATTAAACAATTTAATAAAAAGTAGCTAAAAATTAAGATGAAAGCAAATGCGAATCAAAAACTATTAACAATATTTGACGATGATCTACGCAAAAATAAAATCAATATATATCATTTGCAGTGTTCTACAATATTTGTGTAAGAAATCCTAAATATATGCTGATGTTTACCCGTATAAAAAATAACAGATATCTGCACACAAAAAATATGTTTTAATTATTTTCAAAATCTTGGGGGTTAAAGATTTGTACTGACCTTTTCAATTTTCGATTACTAAATATAGTCTACACTTATTAACTTAATAACCTAATTAGCCCAATGATTGGAAGAAATGTTTAACAACTTTTGAACATTATATATTATTATAATTAAACATAAAAATGAAAACAGATGAGGCATTGTAATCCTTGTATTTTGGTTAATTTGGAATAATTTCTTCATTCAAATGGAGAACAAGCAACACTGAAGAATAAGGAACTTGAAGAAATCTGCACGTAATGTCCAAATAATCTAATTAAATGACTAAGCATATGAAAGCTTCTGATTTAAAAGAAAAAAAAAGATTTAAAGATATCGCTGTGAAATTTGTCTTGATTTTTGAAGGTCATATGTTTAATATGTGCATCAGAAGACAGATTAGAAAAGAAGTACATGTCACTTCACAATAAGTATCAGCATGCCAAAATAAAAAAAGATACTTGTAAAAGACCAGAGACTTTAATAGCCAAATCTAATTGGAGAAAAAAAAAGTAGGGGGAGAAATTAATCCAAATGAACTAAAATACAATCATATCCTAATGGATATTAAAACACTGTTCATAATGAATGAATGTTTTTTAAAGAAACCCTCATAGTCTTGAAATTAAACTTTGTAAATAGTAATTTTTTTATTTTGTATTTTTTATAATGTACATTTTTCCAAGCCAAATATGTTTTTTATATATATAAAATTTCTGATATGACTAAAAACATACCTGTAAAAAAGACAATATCAATAAATACAACAGGTAAACTTATTTTAGCCAACGCATTTCATCCTCTGATTGACTTTATCAAGGCAAACATAAGGATTTTATTTTACAAGTATATATAAATAAAAGTATCATTAGTCATCATTAACCACTACTGTGGTTGAATATATTCTTAAGTCTGACATTGAGTGATTCTAGGCAGTTTTCAGTCTTCACAACTAATTCAGTTCTCAACCAATTTACACAATTAGATAGGATACCTCCTTAGATACATTTTGAAAAAGAATTTTGAATTTCGGTTCAGTAGAAAAAAATTTACATCAAAATATGTGAAGTTCAAAAAGGGAGACTAACTACATAAGTAGATAAGTGGGTGACTAATGCTTCTAATAATAAATCTTATTCTTTATAACTTTTTTCTTAAAAAAAATTATGGATTACATGAAAAAAATGGAAATATGACAAGTAATATTCTTAAGATTATATTAAACCTGGAAAAGCGAAGGACAAGTTATTAAACCTGGAAAAGTAAAGGACAAGATACTCTAGTGAAGTAAAAAATAAAAAATTTCTTAAAATCTTGCAACTAAAAATAAAATTTGAATGCAAAATTTTTAGTAAGAAATTTCTTATTTTTTACTTCACAAGAATATCTTGTCCTTTACTTTTCCAGGTTTAACAATGTTAAGAATATTACTTTTCATGTGTGCATTTTTCCAGGTATACAAAATGTTTAACTTTAAGAATGCTCATAGATATTCATCAGGCTAACTGAAAAGCCTAAGTAAATTATGGAGGATACTAAGTGACATAATTATATGGTGAAGTATGGAAGATGCTAAGTGACATGATTTAATGCCTAAAAAAATAAAAAGGAGTAATTTTTTTTTTTAATAATGTAATTAAAATATTTTAGTTTAATAGGAGTAGATATGGTCCCCTATCATCCAGTTCACACTCCTCCTCAATCTTTTGAACAGAAGTAGAAGTTTATCTCTGTTTACTGTTTAGGATTGGGTAATCAGCTATGATGAAACTAGAATATATATCAAAAACTAATTTAAAAAAAATAAATTTTAATTTAAATTTAAAATTCTCACCATCTCCTTTCCTTTGTGCGAATGTGTAGTCACATCAGTGTAAACATCCTTTTAGTTCAATAAAATCCTAAAGGACGAAATGTGCCACACAAAATCTTTTTCCACATTGTCATAGTTTTTTCTTCTAAAATATATATATCATCTGTCTTTATGACATTAGATTTGTTACAAGAAATATTTGGAACTATTTTTTTCGGCAATTTTATTGAAATAAAACTACAGCCAAATTCATTTAAACCTTCTTTGTTTTTATTAACTCTTGAAACAAAGTTAAAAAAAAAAAAAAGAAACTACCAAACAATACTCAAAATATCTTTGATTCTGTTATCATTTTGGGACATTATAACAAACAAACATGACTGGGTTGTACTGACAAATCTACTTTGATCTTTGAATTATAATGTTCAAGGTGATTCCTGGCAAAATTTAAAGAAGAAAAGGTAACATTTTACGGCACTTGATACAGTAATGATATTGTCTCAACTGATCCTAAAATGGACTAGATTTATCAGCTTGTCTTTCTAATGAGTTTAAGTATCACTGGATTCTCTATTATCAAGGTCATTTGCTAGGCCAAAATAAACCTGCCTTGGTGGCTCAGATAAGTATGGACTTCCCACCAGGGTTTTTGTCAGTGTTTGCAATTAGGTAAGATATATATGGATTCTCTATTATCAAGGTCATTTGCTAGGCCAAAATAAACCTGCCTTGGTGGCTCAGATAAGTATGGACTTCCTACCAGGGTTTTTGTCAGTGTTTGTAATTAGGTAAAATATAACTGGATGAAAGGAAGGGCCAAAGCTATTAAATATATTCCACCACCAAACAATATTACTAATCTTCAGGGGTTTTTAGGTTTGGCAAATATTACAATAGCTACATTCCCAAAATGTATGATCTTAGAGCCCCACTGAATGACCTATTTAAAAAGGGTGCAAAATGAATTTGGTGAAAACAATGTGAAGATGCTTTCCAGAAAATAAAAAACTCTGGTATCAGATTTATCGTAAATGCATTTTGACTATAAAATAGAAATAATTGTAGCATCTGATGCTAGCAACTATGGAATTAGAGCGTAATTCTACCTAAGTTTGAAGATGAGACTCCAAAGCTAAGAACCCTGCTTCCTGAAGAAAGAAGTTGTAGTAAAAAGAAAAGATAAATGATGATGAGGGGGGTGGGCTAAAAAGTGCAGTGCAGAGCTTGCTCACTGGTAGGCCAGCTGTCTTTCTTTCTTTCTTTCTTTCTTTCTTTGGTGCCTCAAGGAAATGGATTTCCGGCTTCCCTTTCTTGGCCTCTTACACAGGGCAGCTGTGAAACAGACATCCAACTAAGCCACTGTTACTTCCTCCTTGTCAGTCTGACTGTCAATGCTCAAAGCAATCCACCAAGAATATCCTGTTCTGCCACTTTTTATGTCATTCCAAGACGGCCAAAATTTTCATGTGTGCAAATATCGTCTTGTTTTGGATGAGATAGGCATGCATAAATTGTGTCTTCAATAGCGGCCATGTTATTATCTTGCAGGCAAGAAACATTCACACTCGTCTTGAATTCTGAGGTAAGTCATGTCTTTTGTTACAGAAGTTATAGCCAGATTGAGAAAGAAAGCTTGGCCATAACTTATGTGGTTAAAAAATTTCACATGTTCATCCATGGAAGGAAATTTGCACTACAGACGAATCAGAGACCATTGTTAAGAATTTTGGATCAAGAAAGGGTATAGCCATGCACACTGTTAACAGGTTATAGCGCTGGGGAATAATCTTGTTAAACTATGATTTTTAGATGGAATACCTACCCTTGCAAAAACTAGGATATGTCAACAGTTTGTCTAGGTTGATTTCAAATTTTGAAGAAGCATTAAAAGACACGGTGGTAGGTGCTTTAAGGGATGAAAAAGAATTAGCAGTACTACTATGCAATATAATTTTGGAGTTACTTGTGACTCTAGAAGATATAAAAAAAACAACTGAGAAGGACAAATTTATTAAAAAATAAAGAAACAGATATGGCTGAAAGGAAAACTTAAAAAAGGATCTAAAATATCACCTTACTCAATCTGTGAGTAAGTGCTATTATATGCAGATAGAGTGGTAATGCCTTTAAAAGTGCTATTATATGCAGATAGAGTGGTAATGCCTTTAAAAGTGCTATTATATGCAGATAGAGTGGTAATGCCTTTAAAAGTGCTATTATATGCAGATAGAGTGGTAATGCCTTTAAAAGTGCTATTATATGCAGATAGAGTGGTAATGCCTTTAAAAGTGCTATTATATGCAGATAGAGTGGTAATGCCATAGACACTGCAAAAGAAAATCTTGAAGGAATTTCATATAACTCATCTGGGTATGTCAAGAATGAAATCATTAACATGTAGCTATACGTATTAGCCTAGGAAAAAACAGAAGATAGTAAAAATGGTAAAAGAGTGTAGGGGTTGTCAACTTGCAGCAAAAGTATCACCAATGAAAATTCAACCATGGCCTAAAATGGATACCCATGGACGAGGTTACACATCAACTACAATAGACTAATAAATGATTACTACTACCTAATGATCATGGACAGTTTTTCCAAGTGGCTGGAAATATTCAAGTATAGACATCAAACATCTGCAAATACTATGAATATTCTAAACAAGCATTTTCGCCATTTCAGTGTGCAAAAAACTTTAGTTAGTGATGCCGGGACACAGTTTACTAGCAGAGAATTTAAGAATTTCTGCACATCTTTGTTCATAGACCTCTGTTTACCACTTGAGATCAAATGGTCATGCAGAAAGTTTTATAGACATTTTTAAAGGAGCTCCAAGAAAGAATCAAGGCATGGGCACTGATGAAAAGAGTATACAAAAGTTTTTAGTGGTTTACAAAATTACTCCCAATCCAAGCACAGATTAAGGTTTATCACCAACTGAATTGATGTTCATGAAAAATTTTTGTCAGTGTTTGACAGGCTGTTGCCTAGTGCAATGAAAAGAGTGGTAGAAAAAGAAAACTTTATGACCAAATTTTACAAACCAGGCGACAGGGTTTTCTTCAGGAATTGTAAAGATGGAAAATGCTTCTGGGAAGACAGAATTATCACTAAAAGACATGGCAGAGTAATATACATGTTCAAAGGAAGAAGATTTGAATGTAAGAGACATTTAAATCAGTTAATGTCAAGACATACGAAAGATATCACACCTAGTGAAGAATTACCATGGAGGTAATACTAGAGTAAAATACCAGTTCCCATATCCCCACCAATATTGATGAAAGTATCTCCAAACCCACCAGTGCTGGAAGTGTCAGCTTCCTGAAAATCACTAATGCCTCAGATCTCACCAGCACAAAAATTGATGATACGTAAAAGTACTAGGAAGAAGAAAAAAGTCAAACAATTACGTCCTGACCCACCCAAAAAAGGTATTGATCAAAATTTCATGGGAAAATTAACTCAAAGGGAGGTGTTGTAATGGAATGTCTCACACTCCCTATCGCCTATGTGAACTGACTATATTAGTAGCCACATATAGTGGCTACCTATGACTTACTTCAGTAATTACTAGCCTACTATCATATTCCCTGTCTTGCCATCGTGTATTCTCTTTACAATAAACCTCTCTTCTTTCATCTATGCATGTAGTAATGAATTGAGTTCTCTCGGTGGTTGGCGTGTGTATACACCGCATATATATGACATGCCAAAATTTCCTACTCTCTCATTTTATGCACCAGTAGCTTAGGGAGTAGGCATATCAACCAACCTCAAATCAGTCGAGTTTTGATCCCGGCTGGAAGCAAGTGGAAGTCTAGCCATACTGATGAGCTGTGATACAGCAAAACAGGCTTGTATATAGATTACTTTTATATATATATATATATATATATATATATATATGTGTGTGTGTAAACATGTTATGGAAATTAACGAATTTTAACGAAACTTGGTTATAAGCAACCGACAATTTGTAATGAATTATTTTTGAACATTATTTTTACCGATACTCATATTTAAATAGGGGTTGCAGGTTCGAATCCTGCTGGATAGCACACATTTTTGTAATAAAAATTTATCGTATATAATCAGGCCGGTAGATATAAATATAAAAATACTGTTTAATTAAAAACAGAACATCTACTTAAATACGAGTATCAGTAAAAATAATGTTCAAAAATAATTCATTACATATATATATATATATTAGTTGAGTCATATATAATTTTGATTTCAACAAATTTATACTTTATTTTTTGAAGAATAATTGCCTTCTACACAAAACAGCAAAAAACACAGCCTCAATGAGTGTAGACATCATAAGGGTATCCTCATGAAACTTTGAAGTCAGCATGAACCTGCTCAGTTAAAGTGATAAATTCTTTGCAGTAAAACTATCAACGCTTTATCTTCAGCCCGATATCGAACACTTTACAATAAAAACCTTCTTGCTGAAATACCTTTTGTCAGTAAAACAAATGAAAAAGCAACAATCCTGGCAGCAAAAACTACCACAACACTATATATATGTGTGTGTGTGTGTGTGTGTGTGTGTGTGTGTGTGTGCGCGTACACACATGCATATGTGGGTGCAGGAGCATCTATAAGTAGATATACATATGGATGTATGAAAATATATGCGTAATTTGGGAGTATCTGTGAGAATTGTTAGCATACTTACATATATATAACACTATTTATATGCGCAGAAATCCCGTCTTTATAAAATATATATGTGAATATATGAATGCAAGATTTGTATGTGGACATGTATAAGCATGAACACAGTGACATTTGTATGTACATATGTGGATGTGTGTGCATGTGTGTATGTGGATATAAGTTAGTGTATATGGGTGTGTTATTTTGTGGGGTTACAGATACATATGTACCCATGGAATTGTAAGTAGGCGGTTAATGACTTGGTGATCAACATCTTCGCAACTGGTCTGGATACGCAATGTCTCAGTCCTGACTCTTTTTTCCTTTTTCTTATTTTTCTCTTCGGTTAAAGGAAATGCTTATTCCAGCAAATTTTTTTGTACCAAATGGAATGAATATCATGTGGTCTGATGAAATAAGCTAATTTAGCTTATTGAAATTAATTATAATTTATAACCAACGTAAATGATGTGTTGAGTTTTCCTTTATAAATATCATATTGCTCTGGATAACATCCATTGAGCTCTCTAAAGAGATATAATCTAATCTAAACTTATTTATAAATGGAACTTTGTCTGTGTATCCATTACGTATAGACTCCAAAACAGCTGAACCGATTTTCTTGAAAATTTACAAGGTTGTACTATAAGCATCTGCGAATGTTCTTAGCTAGGTTTTGTGTCGAGGTACCCCCGATAAATATCGATAATCAAAAAAATCGTGTTATAGAAGGAGTGATCCAATTTTAATCAAATTTGATACACTCATAGACAAAGACATAAGAAACGATATTCAGAAGTTTCAAGGTTTCAGTTCTTACAATAGTGCAGAAAATGGATAATATATGAAAGGCAAGATGTTTGTGTGTGTGTGTCTGTTTGTCTGTATGTCCTTTATACAAATCCACAATTTTTAATCTGATTCTCACCAAACTTCACACAAATATTCTTTAGGCTGAGTCTGGGCTCAGGACAATGGATTAGTTTTAAAGCTTTCATTACACCCGAGCAACACCGGGCTATACTGCTAGTACTTAATATTTATATTAAGTTGATCTTGTTGGATTATCCTTGGCGTTTACAGACTGGACATCTATACCTATATGTATATAGATATATACATATATATATTAATTATAGTTATAATACCAATAGCAAAAGAACTAATTCTGTCAAGATTATCAATAATTAAACTACAAATAAGATCGTCTTGAAATCCACCGGGAACTAACCCGGAGGGAAAAGAAGGGGAAGAAAAAAGCAACACATGAAATACCTGAACAAAAAGTCAAGCATTCGTGAGAAAGAAAGAAAAACCCAAGATGAAAACCTTAACAATAAAGAGCTCAATACGAAAGCAGAGTACACAAAGCACCCAAAGCGAAAGTAGAGCAAACAAAATCGAAAATCTAAGAGTGAGCCAATAACCTACCACGGTTTTGCTTAACACCTCGTCAGGGAAAATTGATAGATAAATAGAGAGAGAGAGAGAGAGAGAGAGAGAGAGAGAGAGAGAGATATTAATAAACATACATGTGGATATACACGCCAGTACATGAACATATAATTATTTTTCTGGTGTTAATAAAACAGTGCTCAATGTAATATAACAGAGCTATGAAGCATATACTAATAAATAAACATATTATCCTAAGTCTATAACATGAGTCAGAGGTTAATGCCCTATGCAATCATCAGGTGCATATTGGGGTAGACCAGTGATTGTAATAAAGGGTTCAGTTTAAAATTCCTAGCACCTGAAGAAGGCCAGATGACAACAAAATAAATACAATAGTCCAAATAATGTAATTAGTATAAATATTAGTTGTGAAAAATAGTTTATCATACCGATATGAAATAAATGCACATCTAAGAAACGTCTATTTTACAAAGTCTTTGTTATTGTCATTACTCAAATGCATTAACGTTTAGTGATACTAGTCATGGACAGTAATTAAATAATAGCAATTAGTAGTGTAAAAAAAAAAACCCCAAATTAGATTTCATTTGTGCTTGGTAAATTTCCAGTTAAGAAATACAATGAAGAGTAGAAAATATATTTAGGGGAACAGGATTGTTCAGTGAAATCTCTTTTTCAAGGCACACAAATATTTTTTGTATAGAAATTAACAAGAAAAGAGAAATTTTAATTTTGTACTGAACTATTACAAATAGTGACTGTTACCATAAAAGATCTTACCAAATAACAGAAAAACAGTAAAGCCTTCCTTTCTCCAACATGATGTACAATTTTTTTTTTATATTAAAACCTTTGTCTTAGTCTATAAAAATGAATATCAAATTTGAGGCCTCTTTGTCCACATATAACAAACAGATAAAAAAAACTCTTCCAATTACACTATAGACCAAAAGTTTAGGGTTACTCTCTGGATTTAGAAGAACTTGTTTGCTTTTTTTTTAAACACAAATTTACTAGTTCACTTTAAGTCAGAAGGACTTATTCTTCCTGAAGAGTTTTATCATATAATCAATAATCCTCCCTCTTATAATAATGGCCATTGTGTATTTATTAGTATATATCATATTACATACATATATATATATATTTCCCTCCTGTCACATGGAGAGAGAGAGAGAAAATAGTAAGTCAGTGTTGACTCAATTCATTAGAGAGACAATAGCGAGGCAGCATCAGCTCAGTTCATTCTCTTTACTACCAGATATTAAACTTTACTACCAGTTATGAAAGCTCTTCCTATGTGGTCCTGGGCATAACAGTAAACTGTATTCGGCACCAAGGCCTTTGATTATGGGGTTGTGAGGAGCATGGAACCACCTCTTAATTGCTGTTGGTTCCCAGGTCCACCCTGACCCAGAGTGGTAGCACCTGTTAGGGTCCCAGCTATGGGCAAATAGTTAACCCCCAAACTGGGGTCAAAACACTATGAAAGTATAAAAATAAACTTTTATAGAAATATATACATAAAAATAGACTTTTATAGAAAAATTTGAAGAAAAAATTATAACCATAACACATTTTTGAATACAAAACTAGAAGACATTTTCAGTTTTCTAAAATAAAAATAAATTTTCATTAAAATCTGACTAAATCAACCTTCTCACTATAACTGAACACTTAAAAAATACCTTAAAACCCTGCCTTTGTGGCATTAAATGACCCATAGAGGTTGATGTGGCCGTTAAACAAAACTCAAATACAAACTCTTCCTGTGTATTTGCTCTTTAACAGTGCCTTATTATTTTATATTTTTCAATAATCATGTCATCAAGTAGTGAAGAATACATTATATATATATATATATATATATATATATACACACACACATACATATCCTCTCTATTATAATAAAGGCCATTGTGTATTTATTTGTGTATATACATAAAAATCCTCTCAAGTGTTTTGATGGCAGGGTTACTTATATTAATAATAATAATAATCATAAAATTAACCTATTATTGTGTATATCAGTTAAGTGCCATAGAGGATACATGCTTGAAAGAAACATGACTGACTGGGCAGAAGATTATCTCGCAATATGTTACTATTACTTTCTGTGGTAGACTGGTTGCCAATCAAGGCTTAAGGACCCAATCTGTCCTGCTATTTAACTCATAACTGGAGGGAAGAGGGAAGGATATTTGCAGCTAAGTGAATGCAAGGAATTCAACAGGAATTTGAACTGGGATCCCCACTTTCTCGTTCCAATTTGATATTCACTGCACCACAACGTACATCCATTACTGTATAAAGTTTTCTTAAAATTTTAACTCTTTTTGCCTAATCTACGTTGTTGGTCATTAATAAGCATATAGCTGGCAAATTTAAAATTTCAGGTAGCCCACTTTCTAAAAAATTGGTTGCCATGCACTAATGAGCTAAATATTTTTAGCATTGATGGACATACTGAGAGAAAGAATGAAGTTTTTTTTCTTTATCAAAACAACCAAAAGAAATTTCCTACAGATAAACAAATCCTAAGAAAACCATGTGCTTTTGAGCCGACAGTTGATTGATGATTGTTGATTTCCAGAGAACTAGTTATCAAAATATGAACAGAAAAAATCCAACATCCCCAAAGTAGAGCATGATAAAATTTGATAAATGACCTTCAGGTAGGTCATCCGATAAACGGAATGTACTCAAGCCAAGGTCTGAGAATTAAAGATTGCCAGTGGAAATGAGTCTGTCAATGAAAGCCATTTGGTTAGCATCGGAAATAAAAACAGACCAAGAAGGAAATTTATTTTTGCATAGGCATAAAAAATTTTGAAAATTCTAATTAATGACCATGAGATAGGCTGCTTTGGCCTTCGTATTTATGGGCCTAAGTTAGAGTTGGATTTGTAGTCTGTGGCTGTTAGCAGTTCAGTTGGAAATGAGAAACATATTATCATGCAACTACCTGCCTGAAAAAAAAAAAATCTCTGATTTAAGCCTTATGCTAGACTAATCAAACCAGCTAAGGTGTTATCTAATCTAATCTTATTTATAAATGGAACTTTGTGTGTGTGTGTGTGTGTGCATGTGTCTGTGTGTGTCCGTTACCTATAGACTCCGAAACGGCTGAACAGATTTTCTTAAAAATTTACACAGTTGTACTATAAGCACCTGCGAGTGTTCTTAGCTAGGTTTTGTGTCAAGGTACCCCCAATTAATATCAAAAATCGATAATTGAAAAAAATCAGGTTATAGAAGGAGTGGTCCAATTTTAATCAAATTTGATTACACTCATAGACAAAGACATAAGAAATGATATTCAGAAGTTTCAAGGTTGCAGTTCTTACAATAGTGCAGAAAATTTGATATCGATACCAGGAAATCAAAATTTGATTTACATCCATTCATTTTTCTTTCAGTCTACGGTTTCACTTTAACTGGAAACAACTATTGCTTTTTAGTCTTTCGTGTCAACGTCCAAAGAGTCTGAGCTCCAGGACCATGGATTAGTTTTAAAGCTTTCATTACACCCGAGCAACACCAAGCTATACTGCTAGTACTCAATAGAAGCAGTGGGGTGGGATTATAGTTATCTACATGAGAAAGTGATAATTTCAAACCAAGTCATGTACCAAAGAACAGATATAAAAGCTTTTAATTCTGTTAATTAAAATACAGAAACAAATCAGTTAGCAAAGTCAAATTAAAATACAGAACAATTCAATCAGTAAACAAAGTTCAAGTTGGCCACAGGAAAAAAACAAACTGTACTCACAGAACTAAGGTAACTTTTCCTGACACCCACTATGACCTGTCACTCTTTCTCATAACTTTCCTCCTATGTAAACCCCCTGCTCAACAGTGGCAGTAAAATGCCTTGCTTGGGGCGACATGATTAAAAAAAAAAAAAAAAAAATTTGTGTTTTTAGTATGCCTGGATCGATCCATTAAATTGATTCCCGAAGACTATTCGATTTTGTCCACCTTATGATAAACAAAACACAACATGGGATAAGGCTGGGTTTCGATCAAAGAAATCAACCCTTTAAACAAGCTGCAAAGATCGTGAGGCAACAGTTCTACAAAATGATACTGAAGATACCATAGACTGACTATGTGAGCTGATGTAATGAACAGGTAATGAATATGTATACACCTTGGTTTCCCCTCACTGGAATGTGATTGGCTGGTGTCAGCCATAAATACAGACAAACACAAGGACATTCAGATTCAGTGAGAGAGATCTAGAGATTTTTCCACCAGAGGTCTACCAGCATTGACTATGCCTACGTCTCAGGATGCTGCATACAACGATTACATTTATGTACTAGATTGAGCTACCCGATTACATTTGCCTTAACCACTTAACAACCTCTTATCTAAACTTATTTATAATTGGAACTTTGTCTCTGAGTGTGTCTGTGTGTCCATTACCTATAGACTCTGAAACGGCTAAACCGATTTTCTTGAAAATTTACACGGTTGTACGATAAGCATCTGCAAGTGTTCTTAGCTAGGTTTTGTGTTGAGGTACCCTTGATAAATATCAAAAATCGATAATCGAAAAAATCGGGTTACAGAAGGAGTGATCTGATTTTAATCAAATTTGATACACTCATAGACAAAGACATCAGAAATGATATTCAGAAGTTTCAAGGTTTCAGTTCTTACAATAGTGCAGAAAATTTGATATCGATACCAGGAAATCAAAATTTGATTTACATCCATTTATTTTTCATTCAGTCTACGTTTTCGCTTTAACTGGAAACAACTATTGCTTTTTAGTCTTTTGTGCCAACATCCAAAGAGTCTGAGCTCCAGGACCATGGATTAGTTTTGAAGCTTTCATTACACCCGAGCAACGCTGAGCTATACTGCTAGTTGATAATCTCTTTCCAGGACATATCATGAGCAACAACAAAGTTTTAAAGGAAATGGAAACAAAAAGGACACTTATACTTAACATCAGGAAGAAACAATTGAATTTCTGAGGCAAATGAATAAAAATTTGAAGACTTGTGTAAATGGTTGACAGAACAAGAATTAAGAGAGATAGCAACAAAAACAAACTTTATTAAGAGTTACAAAGGACAGGAAGCTGTGGAGAGTCATAATTGCCCATGTTCTGAAGGGGACACAAATACACAGAAGAAAAAGAAGGCTTAAAAAATCTTTTACTCACAGGACAGATTCAAGAGAAACGAAACAAAGGAAAATAACACAAAACATTAAGTAAATGGTTTGAGTTTTGTTTAACGGCATATCAACCTCTGTAGATGATTTAATACCAAAAAGGTAGGGCCTTAAGGTATTTTTTTTTAATGTTTGGTTATAGTGAGAATGTTGATTTAGATTTTAAATTAAATTTTGTTTTTATTCTTTTTATTTTAGAAAACTGAAAATGTATTTTAGTTTTGTGTTCAAAAATGTTTAGCTGAGAATAATTTTCCCCTTCAAAAATGAGTTATGGGAAGAATTTTTTCTTTAAAAATGTATTGTTGGTAATATTTTTCCTTCAAAAATGTATATTTTTCTATAAAAGTGTATTTTTATACTTTCATAGTGTTTTGACCCCACTTTAGGGGGTTAGCTATTTGCCCATAGCTTATACCCTAACAGGTGCTACCACTCCGCATCAGGGTGGACCTGGGAACAACAAGAATTAAGAGGTGGTTTCATGCTCCACACAACCTCTCAATCAGAAGCCTTGCTGCCAGATGCAGTTTAACGTCATGCCCACAACCTCAGTAAATGGATTGCAGAACATGTTTTAGAAGAAATAATAAAATGACAAAATTTATTAAGAGTTATGAACAACAAGAAATCTGAGAGAACACAGCACACATAAGATTCTAATGAATATATATCGATATATTTTCATTAGAATATATATATATATATATATATATATATATATATATATATATATATACTACATATATTGGTTTTACTACAACCACACTCTCCCGTAGACTTACCTGTCACCTTTCTGATCAGAGTACAATTAAACACCATTTCTCAGAAAAACATAAACATGTAGGTAATAACAGACAGGTTTTAGTCAACAATACAATAATCCTTACTCATACACACAGTAAAAAGAACCTTCAGATATTGGAGGCCATCTACATTAAATCCAAACAACCCACACTTAATAAATTCACGTTAAAATCTGGTCATAACACATTACATTGCATTTGAATACATAGTTCTGTTGTCATTTCACGCTATCACGCAGTGTAACGTCATAGAACCGCATTGCAAATTTGCAAACTGCGTTTGTTATTTTGGTAACTATTGCCGTTGCCTAACGGAGTTTTATGTCAACACAAAATAAAATCGTCGCTGATGGTGGATGTTATTGTGTTACCGTCTTAATAACCTCTTTGCAGATGGCTCATGTGAGCCGAAAGCTTAGAACAAACTTAAAAAATTATCCAAATGTTGGAGAATTTTTGTCTTTATTTTCAACTGAAATTAAAGCCAAAATACGACGTTTAGAACGGCTCATGATTAAACATAATAGACATTCATTGTCTCTTATATTTGACAGTATATGTTTAGAATATATATATATATATATATATATATATATTACTGAAGTATTTGAAAAATAAAGTCATAGCAAAAAGCATTTTTTTTATATAAAAGGTTTCAAAAGTTTTAGTGGTGAGAGGGTGCTGAAAAGTTTCCAAAATCTGACTAAAATACCAAACAATATATATCTACTTGCTAGGACCATGAACATTTCAGCACCCCATTTAAATTAATTTCTTTTAATATGTACACTATCGGCCATAATTATTAAGCCACCCCAGTGTTTAAAAAAAATGATGGATTTCATACTATTTTTTAGTATTTATTGCCAAGTGAATAATTGTAAATGAAAATAGAATGGTTCTTTTCTTAATACTGCACAATAACATGTGCATCAAATGAATTTATAAATATTTAATAATTACATATATTGCAGTTTCATCAATGAAAGAATGAAGAAAATTTAAGGTGATTTGAACGAGTTCATCTTTGCTTCTTTGCCTTGTAAAATTTGCAAAGTAATAATAACAAAAGAATCATTCTATTTTCATTTAGAATTATCCACTTTTTTTTTAATAATCATATCGCCCTAAGCAAGGCATTTTACTGCCACTGTTGAGCAGGGGGTTACATAGAAGGAAAGTTGTGGGAAAGAGTGACAGGTTATAGGGGGTGTCAGGAAGAGGGTAGGAGAAGGATGAGAATACTGATGTGAGTGGAGTGGACGGAGAAAGGAGCATGAGAGAGAGGAAGCAGGTTAGTGAGATAGGAGATGACTATTGACTTTATATTTAAATTCTTGAAGATTGTAGCTCTCAGGGAAGCAAGTAAACGGAAGGGAATTCCACAGGTGGGAAGTGTAGAAAAGAAGCTGCTGGAGTAGAATTTGTGTTTACATTTTATTGGTTTCACAGTAAAAGGGTGGGACCTAGTTGCTAATCTTGTTGCTTGAGTAAATTCATGTAGTATGAAATGCATCATTTCTTTTAAAAAAAAAAAACAGGGGTTGCCTAATAAATTATGGCCGGTAGTGTACATTCTACAGTGATGATATCTTGAAACAAATGCTTTATTTTATTCATAATCAAAATTGAATGGGTCTTTTAAAACAATAATTAATGAAGCTTTTGTAAAAAAATAAAATACTGACCTCTGTTACAGACAATTTTTGTATTTCCATAAAAGTTCTCAAAAACAGCAAAAAAAACTGCTTTTACATTTTGTGCTGCTGCTATTTTTAGCTGAAAGCTTTATTAAATAAATTGTCATAAAACAATTGTTATGGCCTTCCTTTCTCTTCTCGATCTCTTAAAATTGGTTGTTTATTCTATATTTAATTGTCTTTTTGTTCCTCGTATAATTTATGTTTCTGATATGAACCACTCTACAAATGTCAAAATAAATTAATTATTACTAAATTTTGATTCAGAGTATCACAAACACAATGGATTTCACTTTGGAGGACATCTTGGACCGAAGGGAAATAAGAGATGTGTGTTGTAGTGCAGTGGATATCGATTCGGAACAACAAATCGGGGAACCAAGTTCGAATTCCAGTTGAATTCCTCACATTCACTCATGCACAAATACCCTTAGGAAAGGTATTAATCCGTTTCTTCCCTCCAGTTATGGGTTAAATAATAGGACAAATTAGGTTCTATAGCCTTGGCTGGCAACCAGTCTACTCATAGCTGGAGGGAGAAGAGATAGATTATATTACATTATTATATTAAATAAGATTAGTGGGGGATCAATTGAATACTTTGTAACAATAGAAAACCAATCCCCCACTTTATACCCAGTAGAAATTTTAATTATGTTTTCAACTATTATATTTAGTCAGTCATTTAAATGCCATACGTGATACACACTTTGGGTGATCATGTCTCGAAAGACTGGACAGAAGATTATCCCACAGTAGGTTGCCATTGCTGGTTGCCAGCCAAGGCTATAAAACCCAATCTGTCCTATTATTTAACCCATAACTGGAGGGAAGAGATGGATTAATGCCATTTCCAAGGGTATTTGTGAGTAAGTGAATGCAAGGAATTCAAACTCGGCACCCCCAATTTGTCGTTCCAAGTCGATATCCACTGCACCATAACGCACATAACAATACCTCCTTTATTACACTAAATAGGTGGGGCTGATAGTAATACTGATGTCAGTGTAACCATGGTTGTGGAGTCTAGGCCATTTTTGAATCTAACCCAAGGTGCACATGCTTTTCGTTGTGAATCTTTGTCGCCAATTTGCTGTGGCAAATCTTAATGCAAATCGTTGTCGCAAAATTGTTGCATAGTTGTTGTGGCAAAACTGCTGCAAAGTTGTAGTGACTGGTTAGTACTGGAAGTAAGACATATAATACAGAAGGTAGGTTCAAAACAGTGTATTAGTATAACAAGAACACATATACAAAGTAAGTGTTAGTAAGAAATAAATAGAAATAAGTAAGACTGAACGGTACAGTTATGCTGCTTATCGCCTGGTTTTAACTGCGCACTTAACTGCTGTCATCTGCTGCATCCAGAAGGTAATCATATATGGTAAGAGGAAGAGTCCATTCCTCGTAGAAGGGCACCATATTGCTTTTGCTTCCTACGTTAAACTCAACATGTGTCAGATCTTGCTAGTGTGTGATGGCAAGAAAATGCAGTCACTCCTTGGCCTTTTCACAGAGATCAAAGTGTAGTATCTGTTCTGATTAGCTTAATCTGATTATCTCTCTCTCTCCACATCTATTGTTAACCTTTTCCTTCTTTCTTTCATTTTCTCGCTGAAACCAAGTAGTGTTTTTCCCCTCTGCCCATGCAATCAATCAGAATAGTTTATTATTATTTCTAAGATACTGACAGTACATAATGGTTGTGCAAAATAAAAAACGAAGACTAAGAACCATTATAATAAGTTAACATTTTAAGTAGGTGTTATGAGGGTGCATTTATATATAAAAAAAATATGAATAAAGTCAAAAATGGTTAAACTGTATAGTAAGGGATTCTACTGAGTCCTACTTGTTAATACAAAAAGTTTTCATTCATGAAGTAGTTGAAAAATAAAGAAATTACAAATACAATGTTTGGAAAATTCTAGATCATTCCAGTATATTCGAGAAAAATCCAAATGATTCGAGAAATATACTAATTAGGTCCTAGCCCCTATAAAAATAGTTCTTTGAAGAGAGTTGTCAGTTGTTAAAAGGGAATTTCTTTTATTGTCTATTATGGCTTTGATTCACAGATTAGTATATCCAGTCGAAAGAATCTCTATAAAAAGTTACCGACCAACAAAAACCCAAAAGGGAATCTCCTGGAACTAAACTGGTAAATAGGATTTTTGAATATTTTTATTGACCAAACTAAAAATAGCACTTACAATACTTGACCGTCACTTTCTCCTCCCTCGTACCTCTTCACCAGTAAACTCTATGTTTTCTGTTTGAATGCTACAATTGTATATTTGTATATATTTTATTTTGTTTGTTTAAAATTAAATATTTGTTTGTGATTTAGCTCTGTGTTTTGGTAAACCATCCGCCCATGCATCAAATACTGCTGCCATATATGGTCGGGTGCTTCTGCTATCCACCTAGGGGTCCTTGACAAAATCTAATAGAGAATCTGTAATGTGATCGATCCTGACTTAGCAGCTCGAATACAGTCACTTTCTCACTGGCGCAATGTGGCTTCTCTGTGTCTCTTCTACAAATACTTTCACGGCTTCTGCTCAGATGAACTTAGCTCACTGGTGCCCCCTATATATGAATTTACTCGAGCCACAAGATTAACAATTAGGTCCCAACCTTTTACTGTGAAACCAATAAAATGTAAACACAAATTCTACTCCAGCAGCTTCTTTTCTCACACTTCCCACCTATGGAATTCTTTTCCGTTTATTTGCTTTCCCAAAAGCTACAATCTTCAAGAATTCAAATGTAAAGTCAATAATCATCTCCTATCACACTAACTTGCATCCTCTCTCTCATGCTCCTTTCTCCGTCCACTCCACTCTCATCAGTATTCTCATCCTTCTCTTACCCTCTTCCTGAAACCCCCTGTAATCTGTCACTCTTTCTCATAGCTTTCCTCCTATGTAACTCCCTGCTCAACAGTGGCAGTAAAATGCTTTGCTTGGGGTGACATAATTATTAAAAAAAAAAAAAAAAATCATTTTTTTTTTCTTTTGTTACAATTTCTAACACATAATATAGGGTGTTTGGAAACCCCACGGTACTAAAGCTGTGATGATGTCCCCACTATACTAAAAAAGGTTTAAAGCCACAGTACAAAAACAACTAAGAAAATTAAGTACCCAGCAGGTTGCAGAATATGACAAACATCTAAAGACCAGAAGGAACAATAAAAACCACATGTACTAAAATGTACTAAACTAAAGTTAATGGCAGCAAAAGAAAGCGGAATAAAAAAAAAATTTATAAAAAAAAAAAGAACAAATGAAGACATAAAATTAAAAGGAATGAATAAAAAAGTAAATGAAAGAGAGAGAAAACAAAGAAAAAAAGAGTATATTGTAAGAAAGACGGTGAGGCTTCTGTTCCTCAAGAGAATAATCAATATATTTCAAGCAATGTCATGTGCCATATCTTATTTGCAGCAGTTTCCAAATGTGTTCTTGTTTGTGATTCAAACACATTCCCAGAACGAAATGAAGGAAATTAAATTTCAATTGGTCCAATCACTTCATATGGATGACACATCCCACATATGTAATGGAATAGACAGCGAAACTATTTCCTTAAAGATGAATAAAGCAAGTCATCTGCTATAGAGCATCGATTAACAAGCTAATTTACCAAACCAGTGATAATTTAATGAGATTGATGCTGAATAATTGTGATACCGTGCCATACTAAGTTGAATAAAGATTTATGGGATGTTTGCCCATTACCCCACATCCTACAGATATAGGGCTGAAACAGAAGTTTGTAGCATATTTATTTTGATGGGTAGTATTTGAAGATGTGATTCCCTTTCCTCAAATTGTTAAAATTTATAGCAGACACATTCTGAAAAGTAACATTACAACATGTATTTCTATATGATTCATATGGATTGTAAATTTTTAAATGTCCTTATATTAATATTTGTTTATGTTTCTGAGATGAGGTAGTATTTACATTATTCAGACTATTGTCCTCATCTTTGTTGCCATTTGTACAACGTTTAATAATAGATCATTCTATTTGTCTATATTTCTGAGATGAGGTACTATTTACACTATTTAATTTTATACAGATTATTGTCCTCATCTTTCTTGCCATTTGTATGTTGTTTAAAAATAAATCATTTTATTTGTCTATGTTTCTGAGATGAGGTAGTATTTACAGTATTTATATTATTCAGATTATTGTCTTCATCTTTGTTGCCATTTGTACAATGTTTCAGCCATTGTATGCTCTGGCCTTCTTTAGGTGCTAAGAATTTCAAACCAAACCCTTTATTACAGTCACTGGGATATATGAATTCTCTTTCTTGTGTAAAGCCTCAATTGGAAGTCATGAGTTGTCTCCCTCTAAGCCTGCAAGTTACTTGTTCACCATTGCTGTAGCCTGGTATTGAACTCACAACTGTAAGAATCAAGTCAGGAACTAACCAATGTCTATATCCACTGGGCCATGTGTCCTTTATATTAAAATTGAAAATGAAGAAAAGATTTATTTTCATTTTTGATCCTGGGTATGACGATAAACTACATCCAGCAGCAAGGCCTCTGATTGGGAGGTTGTGAGGAGCATGGAACCACCTCTTCATTGTTGTTCCAGGCTCATCCTGGCTTAGGGTGTTAACACTTGTTAGGGTGCCAGCTATGGAAAAATAGTTAAATTGGGGTCATTTAAGAGAATAGTTAAGCTGGGTAAGGGTCTTTAGCTTTGGACAGCAACTTGTCTAAGAGAAAAAAAACAATTCTCTTATATAAAATCATCTACACCTACTCTGTGTAGAATAGGGTAGACTGAACTTTCTAACCTTGGTAAGTAATCTTCCTCTAGATGGTGTCTTGATAAAAATACTGAGTTTCCAGTCTCCTAAACTGTTTGTGTTAGTAAGGGCATACAGCTGTAAAACTCACTCCAATATTTCATGATAGTTCAATTACAAAGCCATCACGAGAACTCCATTCAACCTATGCTAGCATAGAAAAAGATGTTAAATAATGATGATGATCTGATTCTCTTTTATTTATACACTGTATTGGTTTATAAATTTGATGATATAGTAATTCTGAATTCAATTTTTGAACCAGGCAGTGTGTACTTGTAGGAAACAGCATGAGCAATAATCTTAGCAGTATTAAATAAGAACTAGATAAGATATCCCTAGAGATGGTCAGTGGATCAAGAACAATCTTCTCCCATTAATTAAATAAAGTGTTCAGTTTGTAATTCTCTGAAGACTACCTGGATTGATAAGTACCAAAAGCCAGAGGATTAAACATTGTGATAACAACAACAAAGATGAGGACAACAGTCTGGATGTAAATAATGATAACCCCTCATCCCAAAAATTCAGATAGAAAACATTCTGTATGCTAAGGAGGTATGTACTTATCTATATCTATGATTTTTGTAGAAAAAGCTTCAAATTTGTAATGTGTGGCTCCTGTGCTGTAAAGCTTGTAATACAAAGAAATAGTTTTTAGAGTTCGTGAAAAACAAAAAAAAATAAAACTTATATGAAAATATGAATATATTAAACCACAGTTTAGTTTTTAATGTTACCAGCAGATCATTTGATATTTAACCACTGAATTGTCTCAAAGGGGATAAAGAAAGTTGCCATAGATTTAAGGTAGCATTTTTGAATCAATGGGATTTTTTTTTTAGAGTTTTCAATATTTGAATATCTCCAAAATGCAATAGATTTATTACATAAAATTTGATATTTCAAACTTTCAGAAAATTAATTTATCTTTCAGAAAAATTAATAAAAATTATTATAACATGATGACACTTTTCTTTTTTATTTTTTTTCAATTGGAGTAGATAGACTAAACTATCGCCCGGTTTGACACTCCACCCACGTCTATTGAACAGGTGTAGAGGCTCATCCCTTGCTCCCTGTTTAGAGTGTGGTTTCTGGCTTTCTCTTTTCCAATCTTTTCACTCTTATGTAGCCCCCTGCACATCAGTGGCATTACCGCCTTGCTCGGGGTGATATGATTAAAAAAAACAAAAACAATCCTGAAAAATCGGCAGACTTGGATCTTCATGCTTGCAAAAAAAATAAAAAACAGTGTCAAAAAAACAGTTTTTTTTTATTTTGACACCACTATTTTTTTACTTTTACTCCTCGGCAATGTTTATTGCTTTAAAAAGCAATGATTAGAATTTTTTGGTTTTGAGAATTGACAGCAAAAATATTAAACACTATTAAATTGTTTATTTACAAGAATAATTTTATATTTACAACATTCTAAAATCTAAGGCAATTCAACATTTAGCATTCATCAATTTATAAATAATTATGAAAGTTTTTTATTCATAAATTTAGAAACATTTACTAAATTATTAAAATATGTGAACCAACTCTAAAGAAATCCTTATTTATAATTTTATAAAAGTTCAAATAAATTGGCAATAAGTTGATGTTTTGCCAACCATTCATTTAAACAATATAATAGTATTTATTTTTGTTGTCAATTCTCAAGAATAAAGAAAATTCACTTTCATATGTCTAGGCTTTATAATTATTCTAATCATGACTTTTTAAAACAATAACCATTGCTGAGGGCAAGGTAGTTAAAAAAAAAATAGCTGTGTCAATGGAAAAACTGTCCGTTTGACACCGTTTTTTGCAAGAGTTGTACAAATTTCAAGACAAATATCTTGATCATTCTGTGATCTCTTTGCAAATGTTTTACAAATTTCCACTGTAGCTCTTCCTCCACAAAGCATTAACAAATTCCCTTGTATCATCATTGATCAGAAAAATGTCCCTAACATTAGCTAGGCACTTCTTAGTCATTTTTCATGTCATGGGTTGACAGTTGTGCAAGGCCATCTGATGTGTAACTTGTTTCATTTAGCGACTCTCAGAATCACTCCAGGGGTCAACCAATTCATTGCCAATATTCCTTACCCGAAACATGATACCTATGCCACCTTGTTAACACTTTAGCCAAAGAGATTTAGGCACATCCTTCAAGTACATTCACATTTTCCAGCTGTTAGGACCATCCAGTGTCATCTTATACGTGTTCATAAATAACTTTAATTTTAAATAGTTTTTGGTCTATGAAAAAATTTAGTGAGAGGGATCCAGCTTTGGTGCATATTCCTTAATGCTTCGAAATGTGCCACCCTGAAGTCTTAGGTACATTTTGGCCTCAAATGGTAGCAAAGAACTCTTTTCTTCTCTTAAATAGGTTTTCATCTGTCAAGAGACAAATGTCCATGAGTCTCCCCTTTGTTGGCACATGCACTGCATGCAGCTGAGTTCAAGATAAATTTCTTGATCATCTAGTGGTCTAGAACCTATGTCCTCCTAGGTAGAGGGAGCTGCCATTAGATCTGATATACTCTAACCAACAGAGCTACAAAGAACTTTGCCAATCAAAAAAGGCCAAAATAGTACAATGGGACTTAAGTTCAAATCCTGTAAGAGAGCGCATATTTTTCTTGAATAAGATTTCTCAAACATTCAGGCCAATGAATGAAAATAAATATACTGTTTAATAAATAAACAGAATGTTTAGTGAAATATGAATATCCACTAAAAAAACAAAATTTTTAAAGTGATAAAAATCTATCAGATTAATAAAAAGTTCTTTATTTCTTTAGAATATATATATATATATATATATATATATATATATATATATTGTACCGTCTCCACAAATGAAAATCCTAATACTATAAAAGTTTATATCGGTTCTACTAAAAACTCGGTTCAAAACTTGCTGGTATCAACACACATTGTCTTTCAAAAATAGTTCTTATAAATACAGCACTTCGTTATCCAAATACTATTGGTCTTTAAAGGAAAAAGACAAAACACCCACTGTTAAATGGAAAATCCTTACAAAAGCCCAAACTTGTTACTCCCTCTGTGCACCTTGCTATCTCTGTCTCAACGAAAAATTAGAAATTATCAAATTTAGGGACAAGGTTAAACTGTTAAACCAGAGGAATGAGCTCACTGTTCATTGTAAGCATAGGTCAGCATTTACATTAAAATCCGGGTTGTAATATTGAAATATTAAGGAAAATATCTTTAACTGCCTTTTTGATAGATGTTTTTATTCAGGTTGGTCATTCTGGTTGATCTTTACTGGGTATGTTGTTTGCCATGTGTTATACTATTTTTTGCCGGCTGTTCAACCTGATGCTGATTGGCGGGTTGTATGATTATGTGGTGTTCTACCCGACATTGGTTTTTGCGGGGTCGGGGATTTATAAATAGTTAGGAAACTACGTGGGACATGGGCCTTGAGTATCATGGTTATTAGTTGTTGGTTTGACAGTCGGTGCTATGGGGAAACGTGTTGGGCTTTGGCTGGATGATTTGTACTGGTTTGGGCTCTGTTGAATATTGGCGCGATAATCAATGTCGGGTTAGATGCCTCATGGCTATTTAGATTGGTGTTTGGTGTTGGGTTTGGTGCTTGCCAAGTGTCATTGTGTTGATATATGCTGGATTGTGTACCTGGGGAAAGAATTTGTTGGAGCGTCCAAGTTGGATGAAGGTACCCATCAAATATAGGCAAATTAATGTCTAAATATTAGTGTATGTATATATAAGTGTACATCTGTTCTTTTGTACTAGTAGACATATTGATATTTGCTTTACTTACTGATATGCATGTATTTGTATGCATTTACTTGTATGTGTGTGTATGTCTTACATGTATGTCTGTACGCTTTTGGATGGGTATATGTGCATATATATGTATGTGCGTATATGTATACATATTCATACTTGTGTGTATGTATGTTCAGATGTCCATGTATGCATGTCTATTTCTATATATATATGTTTGCATATGTGTGAGTATATGTATGTGTGTATGTATATATATATATATAGATATGTAGGTGTATATGTATATATGTATGTAGATAGATAGATAGATAGATGGGTGTAAGTTTCTTGTCCTGGGTTTCATGATTTTTCGATAATCAAACTGTTTTAATTTTTTATTTAAAATACTGGATATTTGTAGAGATGTATGTATTGATAAATTTTTGTGAAGGTGGGATGAACATTGGGAAGAATATTTGTTGTCTTGATGCCTTTTATACAAACACAGACATAAATTAACACTTGTACAACCGATGACGTGTGCAGAGACACACGAGCTAGACAACTGGGGCTCACACAGGCATAACTTCATATGAACGATGTGGGGCCTAGCATATATATGTATATGTGTGACATTTTGCACATGCATATGCATTTAATTTTAGCTTGTGTATTTGCATAAGTATATATCTAATTCTGTTTATATGTTCATGCATTGAAATATGATTATGTCTGTCCTGACCTCATTCATTCAGGGCTGGTCACATTGAATTCTCGCCTTCACTGTATCCAATATGTAGCAATTTAGTCTATGTACAAATAGAGCTTTAAAATTTAACAGACAAATTGACAAGTCAATAAAAGCTAAATTTTGTAATTTGTGTATGTATATATGGGTGGGTATATTAATCTGTATATGTGTTTGTTTGCCAGTATTTGTGAATATACTCATCTATTTTTTATTGTATGGATGTTTGTAGGTTTATTTATGTATGTATTCTTTTTCTTCCTCATTTAATATATGAATAACTTTCTAAATCTAATAAATTGTTAAACTTAAAAATTTTTTTAAAATTTCGCAACAATAATAAAGTAGATCTAATAGTTAATTAATAATGCTGATCTCAATTTAATCAAATATTAAAATGCCCCCCAAGATTATTTTTAAGTCTGCCCACATATTCTCCAAGTTAGAAGTTGCTTTACTCTGATTGGTCCACATTGGACATACAACAATGCCTCCCTGATTAAAGGGGTTTTGCTTGTTTTTAACCTTTTAAAACTATTCAATTTAAAATAAACCACATCACTTGACAAGACACAAGTGTCGAAACAAAATAGCTACTTTTGTAGATCTGAATAAGTATATATATATATATATATATATATATATATAAAATAAAATAAATTTCAATGTTCAAATCAGTTGTATGGCCATTTTTACATGAAATCCCTAAGAGAAATTTCACGTATCATCGGCAACTTTTTATTTCAAAATAAAGACAGATATATTACCGTGGAAGTTCAAATAAAATATATTTCACAGAAAAATTAAAGGGTGTTATTACAATCACAGGTATTCCTTTTCTAACCCAAATCAGAAATACCAAACAGCCCTTTCCCAAAGATTTTGGAAAATGAAGGAAGAAGAGCTGAACCCTATAGTTAGTTGGAAACTGATAGGTTCGGCTCATATTCCGAGGAATTTTCACAGTAGATGCAATCTGTGTTTACAGGAAAAAATACAAATATTAAAGTACCCTAACCAGCACCTACTCTTGAATTTAAAGAAAGAATTCATTAGTAAATGCTGCCATAAGGCGAAATTTGTAAACATTTAAAATTTAAGTTCTGAATTCAGTTTTAGAAAAAAAAATTAATCTTAATTAATTAAATTAAATTTTAAATAGTAAATTTGAACCCCACTAATAATGTCTGATCCCAGCCTAATAGATGCTTTCTTCTTCCTTTTCTCCTATTAATATCTACCTTTTAAGGAGTAAGGATACTTAGACTAACTTAACCCCCAATTTTTCTTGCACCTTTAAAAATTTTTTCCCTGCACCTTAAATTATTTTTATGAGTGGTTGTGTGTGTATATATGTAGTAAGTTATTTTTATCTATAATTGTATGTGGGTGTATGTATATATATATGTATATGTGTCTATGTATATATGTGTGTGTATATATGTATGTATGTATGTATATCAGCATGCAATGTGGGTATAGAAGAATCCAAAGGAATATCCTGTACATACAGTGGTAGGATAACTCTCTCATGTAAAACCTTTGTTAAATAAAGACGGAAGCTGACGATTGTTCGCATGAAATAGGCCTATACTTCCCGATTCACCATGAAATAACATGTCTGTCTTAATTTTTCTTATATGTATGCGTGTCTGTGTGATGTGTATGTGTGTGGGAGTGTGTAAGTGTACACTTGTTGAATTCATTAATTTATTATATTCCTTAAGTAAAAACTTTTTCATCTTTATTTTTAGATTTATTATGTTTTATATTTTATTTTACTCTATGTTTTTATAAATTTTATTTTTTTAATTTAAATCTAGTTTTAAAATTAAATTATATGTCAAAGTTTTCCCCCCACAAAATTTTTTTCTAATAACTTCATCCCATTTATTTAAACAAAAAACCCGCTATGATTTATTTGTCAACACGTCTGTTAACGTTTCTATGGAGAAATTTTTTTCTTTTCTTTTTTTCTTAGCTTACTTCCCTGTCAACCACCCCTTCCCACTTCTTTCTTTCTCTATCTTTCCACTTCCTTTTCTTAGAGCCAGACAAAGCTAAATTTTAACTTACAACCCAGTTTAAAAGTAAGGTTTTCCAAAATCTAAAAATAGACATTGATTTCTGTCTACTTTCTTTTAATTCCACCCTTTTAATTTCCCTGTGAAGTATATTTTTTTGAACTTCTGCCACTAATATATCTGTCTTTATTTTGAAATAAAAAGTTGCAGATGATACGTGAAATTTTTCTTCGGGATTTCATGTAGAAATGGCCATACAACTGATTTGAACATTGAAATTTATTTTATTTTATAATTGGCTCTGTAATTTAAATATCAATTACTCTCTACCTTGATCAGTTTTTAATATTAATGTAATTAATGTTAATTAGGATTGGTTCTTTGGGATTTACCTTCCTGCTTTTCCTTTTGGATTAAAGTTTTATATATATATATATATATATATATATATATATATATATATATATATATATATTTGTGTGTGTGTGTGAGAAAGAGATTCAAGAAGTAAATACAGTATGCTGACTACCAGTTTCACACCTCAAATTATGAAGCCATTTATCTTTTAGCTGTCTCTATGTATTGTCCACTATGAGATTAACGGAAAATGGCGGTATGAAAGAAACCTACACACATCTGATGTTACTTTAAAATATATTAACAATAAAAAAAGAAAGGGATTGTCAATGGTCACGATTTAATGCAAGCATTACAGATAGAATAAAATCATCTATAATACATGACAATTTGGGCCACAGAAAGGAAATTTTCCAACTAATTGCTGTTGCTATGGAACATTTTAAAAACCTTCAAGTTAAGCCACTGAAACTACAGAGATGAATTGGCAACAAATGATGCAATCAATATTCAAGATTTCAGCTGCACAAAGTAATTTACACCCACTGACAAAATCCCTTCCTCACTGGAGAAGGTAAGCTGGCTTGAGATCAAGAAGGTTGTTCAACAACAGAAGCAGCCCTGCACATCAACCAGTACATTTCCTTTTTCTCCGTTAATAACCAGCAGAAAAGTAAATTATGATTGATAATATTTCGAATTCACATTAACTTTCTCATTTGAAGAAATGTGTCATTTCTATTGACACTTTAAGTAACAAGTCAGTCAGTTAAGTGCCATACATGATACACTGATACACGCTTTAGGCAATCATGTCTCT
The DNA here is from genome assembly GCA_037127315.1 of Ascarosepion bandense. NCBI lineage: Eukaryota > Metazoa > Mollusca > Cephalopoda > Sepiida > Sepiidae > Ascarosepion > Ascarosepion bandense. The sequence continues at coordinate 1,325,945 of JBBBDQ010001566.1, forward strand.
TTTGAAACATGACTTACTGGGCAGAAGATTATCCCGCAGTAGGTGGCCATTACTTTCTGCATTAGACTGGTTGCCAGCCAAGGCTACAGAATACGATCTGTCCTCTTATTTAACTCATAGCAGGAGGGAGAAATGATAGATTATATTACATTATTATATTAAGTATAATTAGTGGGGGATCAGTTTATTACTTCATAACAATAGAAAACCGATCCCCCACTTTATACCCAGGAGAAGTTATAATTATGTTTCCAACTATTATATTTATTCAGTCAGTTAAATGCCATATGTGATACAAGTTTTGGGCAATCATGTCTCAAAAGTGACATGACTGACTGGGCAGAAATTTATCCCACAGCAGGTCACCATTGCTTTCTAAGGTAGACTGGTTGCCAGCCAAGGCTACAGAACTCAATCTGTCCTATTATTTAACTCATAACTATAGGAAAGACACAGATTAATACCTTAATAGGGTATTTGTGTTTAAGTGAATTCAAGGAATTCAACTGGAATTCAAACTCGGTTCCCCAATTTATCGTTCTGAGTTGGTATTCACTGCACCACAACGCATATTAAAAAGCACACCCATACAAATCAACAAGCACACACCTTGAGATAAAAATATTCCTTGACATATCCAGTTCCACATTTTGCATAGACTTGACTTCATTTTTTTTTTTAAATTATAATCATTTCACCCTAAGTAAGGCAGTACTGCCACTGGTGTGCAGTGGGGTACAGTGAGAGAAAAGGAAAGAAAAAACAACAGGGAACAAGTTACCAGGGGATGTTGAAGAAAGGAGAAATGTTGAAAGATGAGAATCAAGAAGATGGCAGGACATTGCAATTAAACTTTTGGAGATTGTATTAATCAGAGAAGCAAGTATATGGAAGGAAGTTCCACAGGTGAGAAGTGCAAGAGAAGAAGCTGATAGAGTAGAAGTGGCAGTTACATTTGACTATTTTGATAGTTAAAGGATGGAACCTAGTTGCCAATCTAGTAGCACCTGTAAATTTATGAAGTGGCTGCACCATGGAAAGAAGCTCATTAGAGCAGAAACTGTGATAATATTCGTAGAAAAGACAGAGGGAAGCTACATCTTGTTGGTGAGAAAGTGACTGAAACTGAGTTGCCATAAAAGGATTAAATACATTGCAGATCCTTCATTGCAGATTTTCATTAAAAATCATTCTTGTTTGAAGTTACTCTACAACTAGGGCCTGTGCGTACTACTGCCTAAGTCCCCCAAACAGAAGCAAGGAACATGATTAGGGGAATCAGGCAGTGCTTTCTGACCCTTGCTATCATATCAACATTCGTTTTCTTTCTGCATGCATTTCATCCAAATCTGTGAATTTGTTTTGTTCATGCTAAGTCTTATAAGAACACTAAGTCACTGGTGTCCCTGCCACATGAATTTACTCGTGCAACCAGACTGGCAACAAGGTCCCACCCATTTACAGTTAGATCTACCAAATGCAATTCTACTCCAGCAGCTTCTTTTCTCGCACTTCCCACCTGTGGAACTCACTTCCATATATTTGCTTTACTGACGGCTTACAACCTCCAGGAATTTAAATGCAATGTTAATACCCATCTCTTATCCACTTGACTCCAGTTCTTTCTACATCACCCCATATATCCTGTTTTTTTCCTTTCTCTCTACCTTCGCAACAGTCTTCACACCTGTGTTCCCATCCTTCTCTTGCCCTTTCTCTGACACCCCCTGTAACATGTTCGTCTTTCTCTTGACTCTCCTTCTGTCTAAACTTTTACTCTTATGTAGCCTCTTGTGCATCAGTGGAGGTACCGCCTTGCTTGGGGGTAAAATGATTTTAAAAAAAACTTAACAAGAAAAATCTCAAGCTGATATTAAAAATTGCCACAAACCTTGTTAATTAATTTAAGATAGAATGATCTATTATGACATGTCTCTAATTTGTATTTTGACACATTGCATTGTATTGTCAATTTTTCTAGTTGAATTTTATATGAATATAACCTTATGAAAATTGAGATGTAGAAGATCAGATCAAAGATTCAGGTGGGGAGCACAAGACTCTTGCATCAGCTAGAATTTTCAAAATTCCAAGTTAATCTTATCTAATCTAATCTAATATAAATCTAATCTAGACTTATTTATAAATGGAACTTTGTGTGTATCTGTGTGTGTGTCCGTTACCTATAGACTCCAAAAGGCTGAACTGATTTTCTTGAAAATTTACACAGTTATACTATAAGCATCTGCGATTGTTCTTAGCTAAGATTTGTATCCAGGTACCCCAGATAAATATCGAAAATTGATAACCAAAAAAATCAGCTTATAGAAGGAGTGGTCCGATTTTAATCAAATTTGATACACTCATAAACAAAGACATAAGAAACGATATTCAGAAGTTTCAAGGTTGCAGTTCTTACAATAGTGCAGAAAATCGATAATATATATATATATATATATATATATATAAAAGGTAAGATGTTTGCGTGTGTGTCTGTTTATCTGCCTGTATGTCTGTATTTTTTTCAGCCCTTTTATTTTAGTTTTTGCTTCGGGTTTGGCTCTAATTTTATAATTGTAGTTCTTGGTCTCAGCCATGATACCATTTACTCAGAGGACTTATTTAGCCTTCAAAATTCAGTTTACGATGAAAAAACTTATTTGATATCAATACCAAGAAATCAAAATTTGACTTACATCCATTCATTTTTCTTTCAGTCTATGGTTTCGCTTTAACTGGAAACAACTATTGCTTTTTAGTCTTTTGTGCCAATGTCCAAAGAGTCCGAGCTCCAGGACCATGGATTAGTTTTAACGCTTTCATTACACCCGAGCAACGCCGGGCTATACTGCTAATATCTAATATATCCAGATTATTTTTTGCAGAAGCCAAAGTAATAAATGATCTCTTGCCAAATTAACTGAAATCCCCAGTGCTAGGCATCAATCAAAGATTTCCTGTGAACTTCTCAAAGACAAAAGAACACAACATAGAGGTGAAGAACAGATAGTACACTTCATTCCAACCTGAAGACCAGATAAAAGCAATATTCTGCTGCCACTGCAATGGTTTGCAAAACCAGCTAGCTTACCACTGCCCTACAACAATGGTTTGTAGAGATTACTGTCTACATATCATTGAAACAAGGTAGATTTTGATAGATTATTAAAATATTTTAGTTTGATATTTTCTAGTTCATGATTAGGTTAATTTTTCAACAGGAGAGAAAATGAAAATTTGAAGTGTACTGTAAAATAACTCAGTTTTTCCCCATTGTTGTTAATAAAATAAATAACATTGTCTGATTTGAATCATTCTTACAGATTAAAGAGTCTACAAAATGGACATTTATTAAAAAATGAACAAATAAAAATCCCCATGAAGTTATGGAGAGAAAGCTGGTCTTATCAACTAAAGGATAATCATCAGTTCAGGCCTATACTTGATATTTTATCCTGGTGCTGAGTTCAATAAATAACTTATATTTTGCTATAGTTTACTTTTTAAATGAATAAAAATAAATCAATAAATAAAAATTTAAAAAATAAAATAGATTGGAAATTATTCATATCCCAATTTTGCTATAGTTTACTTTTTAAATGAATAAAAATAAATCAATAAATAAAAATTTAAAAAATAAAATAGATTGGAAATTATTCATATCCCAATTTTTGAACATTAAAAGATTAATTAATTTTAAAGTAAAATAAAAAGGTGTAATATATTTTCATTTCGAACAATTGTTCTCGTCTTGGTAGATGTTTTATTAGACAACGTTTCGAGTCATCATCAGGTGACCATTGTTTGGCATAAACTCACGATCACTAGATGAGGGTAAGCAACACGCAAATCTTTATACCCGCTATACTGGGCACCTCGACATGGTATTAATTGTCAGCAAGCATGTTTTGCTGGAACCTATTACAACTGAGTGGTGAATTCGATCCTCACTGAGTACCCCATACTTTCGGCATTCGGCACCTATACTGGAAAACACACTTACTGATGCCCTTCAGGACAGTTAGGATTTGATGTTTACTTTTTTTTTGTCTTACTGTCGTCAAGTAATAATTGAATTGTCTTTTAAATAACCTCTACCCTCTAAAATTATTTTTTAATTAACTGATTAGTTACATAAAAAAATAAGATTTGTCTTTCTTATTAAAAAAAAACGTATTTTTGAGAATTTTATTTTATGGGTTGTTTAAATAAAATAAAAAACTGAAAGAAAGGAACGCTTTTAAAGACTTTTTCCTTCATCATCATAAGTTATATACAAAATGTAAATATTTTCAACAGACAAAAAAAATAATATCCCTAACCCTGTAGGTAGATCTACATACCAATACATCATTTTTTTACAATTTTACAACCATTAACATTTGTGACCCGTAAAAGGCGGATGTATAAGAAAGTAAAAAAAAAACGTAACTTTAACTCCGCTATGGTGATAAAGCTTCAAATTAGATTAGAAACAAATATGAACAAAAATGTTAAAAAAATAAATATATTCAGAGAAAAAAAAATCATTTTTTTTTTTTAATTCAATGGCAATGATTAAAAAAAGAGCATATTTAAAAATATCAAACCAAAAGTGGGCGGAGCTTTCTAACTGGCTTTCTTTCTGCTCATACGTTACTACCAGAGGCCGAAGAAGCGTGTGTTGTGCTTACATGTAAAATCTAATCTTATAGGGGGGGACTTGATTTTAATCCCCCCCTTTATTCATATTTTTCTCCCCGATGGGACCAGATCATCATTATTTTTTAAAATTTCTTTACCGGAATTCAAGATAACCATTTAGGAATGCATTAAGCCCACACTTACACACCTGTGTCTCCGTCTCTCTCTGTAGGGACCTCTACTTTTTCGCGTTAATTCGCAAGTTTTAAAAAATGAATTATAAAAATCTGTTTTGAGACGATCTTTTTCCCCCCTCGACGGAAACTCTTTTTTCTTCTTACCCATAAAAACGTAAAAAAAAAGGAAAAGAAGAGTTATTTATTACACACGGACCCCCACATATACAACCATGCTCAATCAAATGGAGGTAAAATAAACACACGTGCAGTAGCATACTGATAAGAAGAAGATGTTTTAAATGTTTTTGCTACTGTTGGGAGAACGATACACAACTCTTCCTTGCTTTTGAGGACAGAACAAAAAGGAGATTCCTTGCAACTACATTCATTTACAACGATTCAGGATTGATTCTTCTTTTTCGTTTTAACTTCAATACCTTTTTTATTCTATTTTTCTCTTTCAAAAAAGGATAAAAGAAAAAATATTAAACAGGAGATTGGAGTCGAATCTCAGACAGCCAGGTTGATTACCAAAAACAAAAAAAAAACATGTTGTTGTTCCAGATTCCTATACTCGAAAAGAAAATGTGAAAGAGAAAAAAAAACAAAAAAAAATGTGTCTTTATATTTTATTTTTATAGGCCAGAAAGGAATTAAAAAAAAAAAAAAAGAAAAACGTTTTTTCTGTTATTAGTCATTTAAATCGAAATGGAACCTTACCATTGACGTTTAACAACAGGGATTTGATTTTTTTTTAAACAAAAGAAAATCTGGAAGATCGTATTTTTATCTCAAATTAATTCATCCCTTCACCTTTTCGCTTTCTCTCTCTCTCTCTCTCATATTTTCAAAATCAAAACAATAACAAAAGGAATATCTTCTTTTCTATTCGAAGATGTGGCATAAACTCTGGGATACAGCTACCAGCTTCCACCAAAGATATATCAGACCAGTATGGATTAGGGTTCATTATAGTAAACTACAAGAAGTTGTTGATGATGATGGGGAGATAGAAGAAGAAATATATATAAATGGTGAAGATCGCTCCCATATAACTTCCAAATCGCAAGTTGTTGGTTATGGTAGTACTTGTAAATTTACCAGCAAATCAACTTCATTTCCAACTTTGGAACATGAAGAATTCGATCAAGTTGATGCTGGTTTTTACAGACCTCCGATCACTCTCCCTGTATTGGAGACTACCCAAAACGGGGACATTAATTCCCCTAAGGACACAGCATTTAAAGGATCTTCTTGTCTGAAGAATTCAACAGTGACAGATTTAAAACATGCTATTCAGTTCCCTTCTAAAAGACCCCCCTATCGTCTTGTCCAGGAAGAAGCGGACCGTATTGAAATAATTTCTATTGACAATTCTTCGGCTACTTCTAAACGTCGGGATAGCGACGAAGATTACAAGAAAATCAACCACTTGCTACAACATCAGTCCAATTCCGGCCAAAATAATGTCGAAGAAATCCTTCAGTCTTCGAGTGTGGTTACTAAGAAATCAAAGTCTCGGAGGAAAAAGGTACAATCAACAATTTATGGTCTCCTTTGCTTGCCATTTTTTAAAAAGTCAAAATTAGAAAACCATGAAGAATAAAAAAAAAGTCAAATATTAAAAAATATCCTAAAAATGTCAAAAATTTGTCGAAACCTTTTAAAATTGTGAGATAAATTTATTATTTTAAAATATTCTATATAACAACCTTTTTACCTCAGTCCAGTGAATGTTTTATTTTAAAACGTAATTTCAATATTTTTTTAATGTATGATAGAATCTCTGAAATAATTTCAACTTGCCACATTTTTCACATTTCAAAACGAACAAAAAAAAAAACTTTTTAAAAAAATTTTTTTTAACTAAAAAAAAAAAAAGAAAATCAATATATTTTTTTTAGAATATATTTTGTTTTAAAAACTGATAAAGAAAAATAAAGACTAAATTAGTCTTTATTTAAAAAAAGAAAAATAATTAGTCAGTAATTATTTTTTTACATATTTTCCAAAGGTCCATTAATTTTAAAACATTTAAATTTTAAAGTTGTTTTTTTTTTTTTTTTTTTTTTTTTTTTTTTGGACAAATTCTTTTTTACTTTTATAACTAAATAATAATAAATCTTTCTTTATTTTTTAAAAAAAAAATTAACGTACAATACGTAAAAAATATTTACAAACTTTCATTATTTTATATAAAAATTGTTTTCATTACTTTCTAAATAAAAAAAAACTAAGTCTTAAAAGTTATTTTAATTTTTTTCTTCTTTTTAGTTTATTTTCTTATATAAAAAAAATCACGAAAGTAGTTTAAAAATCATTACATTACCTGATCATGTCCAGAAATAATTTATTTCTTAATTAATTACATACTCAAAAAATTAATCATTACTGATTGAAATTACTTATAATAAATTATAATTAATTTCGGTACGTTTTTCAATTGAAAAGTTGGGTTTAAAAATCGTGTTCTCAGTAAAATCACGAAAATTTTTTAAAATTTTAAAAAGTGAAATTCAAATCAATGGATGGCATTAGTTGAGAAAGAAGAAGAAAACCATGTTTGTTTATCATTTGCCAAAACAAAAACATGACTTTGACGAAGAAGAAACACAGTTAAATTAAATAAATTTATTTAAATCTCTCCATAGAGATGAAGGCAATTTACTGGGTTTCGATTATATCTAAATGTTATTTTAATTGATCATCTTGTATTTTTTTTTTCAGAGGGGAAAATTAAATGACTTCTGCATAATTTATAATATTTATTGTAAAATTTATGTAAAAAAAAAAACTCTGAAGAACGTAATAATCACCATTTGTTTCTAAAATAAGTGATCATTTCGATTCTTCCCTGTTATGTATTTTTTTTTATTTAGTTCTGTTCAAATGTTATTATTAAGAAGCTTTTTTTTTTAATTCAGTAAGTTTTTTTTTTTTTTTTTTGTGAAAGAAACTACTTTTTTCATTCAAAGAAAATTTAAATGGTATTTTTATTTTATTTTCTTAAAAAAAAAACAAAAAAAAAACTTCAACATTATACCGTTTTAAAAACGTGAAGTTAAAAATGCCAGTGGAAAAAAATGTCCATAAAAAATAATTATTTTTGTCTGAGTTTTACTTTTGTTGACGATTCATTTTTAAATTAATATATTTTTTAAGATATGCATTTTGGCTAAAGATTAATGATTTTAACATCATTATTTTTTAAAATTTTACAACTTTTTATATATTTTTTTAATCTATTCTCAGATTTTCATAAATGTTGATAGCATTTAATTTGCCAGTATTTTTTTTTCAGTTATTCAAAGTAAAAATCTGAATTGAATAAGTTAATTCGGGTTTTTAAAAAAAGAACAATTATGCTACTTTTAAAATTTATAACCTCTTACTTTTTTAGTGGTCGTCTTAAAATAGGAAGAAAATAAAATAAATTTTTAAAAAAAGGATTTTTTTTTTTAATAATCAATCCTTGATTATCAATGTAATAATTTACAATGTAAAAGGACAAATATTGCAAGATAAGAAGACTACTCAGGACTATATTCTTCTTTGTCATTTCAAACCTTTGAATTCATTCACTCAGGGGACATATGACTCCAATTAAAAGATATCGTGCTGGAGACAAGCAAAAAAGAAAGATAGAGATATTTTTATTTTTTATGTCCTCCTCTCCTTTTCTAACTTATGTGGTGCATAAATAAACGTTAATAGAATTGGCAAATTGGGTTCGAATTCTGGTCAAAACAAAACGAGACCAGAAATCATTTTTCACACTTCCCTACAATCTGTCCTATCGCCAGTCATCTTTATTCTGATCTCGTTACTGGTATATGGCGGTGATAAAGTTTTTGTCAGTTGTTGTTCTTCCCAATAAAAACCTACTGCTTTTATACCTGAAAACGAGAGACAGCCATTGCCAATTATTAAATAACCTTAAGATTTAAATTTCTTTTATCATATGTCAATTTTGTCTTGTCACAGGTCCTGATGACCTATTGTCGTTTCCGTCCTCATCAAAGACAGTCTCTAGTCTAAACTCTAAAATGTCACGGTGGGTTTTTGAAAAGTTTATTCAATCAATGAGATTATCTGAAATCAATAAGCAAGAAGGGAAAGAAAAATGTATTAGGAATTGAAAAGGATTTTTTTTTTTTGTTGCAAGTTAGTAAAAGTGTTTTATTTTATTTTTTTTATTTGACTCCCTGTTAGTTATTTTGATTCTTTGGACAAAAATCTTTTCATATTTGTGAA